>OX463866.1:20323439-20682855 GCA_949825065.1 Odontocerum albicorne | reverse complement strand
GACCGGCGCAGGGTTCCCCTACCATAGAGGAAGCCGTAGGGTCCGCTGGAAGGGCCGAAATAGAAAAGGGAATTGTATTTTTAATTATTATCTGTGGAGGGGGCCTACCGCGCCGAATGTGACGTCTCTAGGCGTGACCGTAGACAAGTTGTAGGCGATACAACACAGAGATGTCACATTCCTGTGTTAATTTTTTTTTATAGGTCATAAATCATAGATAAATTACACTATAGTCGTTTTTTTAATATAGGAAGTGCGTATAATCTTTCATACATGCATATTGGAGCATACGGAAATATCTAGAATAAATCTTCATCAAGCCATAAACTCGGACATTTTCTCAGCGTTCATTTTATAAATAGGTATACGTGCATGGAAAAGTTAAAATAAATATCAAACGGCGTATAGCGATAGGAAACAGAGTAATATGAGGCACTAAGACATATATACTCGACCCGTACAGTTTAAAAATCTGCTAAGATAATAGTTAATTATAGTATTATTTGGTGTCAACTTTGATGTATGGGAGTGAGACGCAGACGTGGAAAAATGATTTATAAATACTATCAAAATGCGTCCATTTAGAAGAATACATGTGTTGACAATGTATGTCAGAATCGGAATGAATGTGAAGTTAAGGCTTACATATATAAGGCTGATGTCTTGAGTAAGACAAAACAGTCTTCTGAGATGGTTTGGGCACTTGGAACGAATGGATGAATAAAGATAAACTAATAAAACAATTAAACAGTGCTACTGTGAGTGGAAGACGTGGTAGAAGAAGACCAAGAAAAGTATGGTTAGGTCAAATGAAGGATATTTAATTATAAGGAAAAGTAAGAGAAATTGTTGGAGCTGTATCAGAAAGTGTATGGTTGTGAAAGAGGTGAAATATGTGCGTCGAGATAGAATAGTATGACGCTCTTACCTCTCTGCCTATCCCAGCAGGGAAAGGGCGTGATGGTTTGTATGTATATATATTTATTACACATTCATTGAATACAATACAACCTGGCGGGTTTATTGCCATGAGGCAATCTATTCCAACGAATCAAAATGGTAATTTGCAGACGCGTGAAAGATGTATTATATGTAGAGAATAAAGTGGAGATATATTATCTTCGCCTATCCCAATAGAGACAAGACGTGATAGTGATGATTGATATTGTATTACGCTTTCGATGTATACAGTACAACCTGGTTGGCTTATAGCCACGTGGCAATCTCTTCCAATCAATCAGAAATATGTTAAAGAGATCTTAAGTGAAAACCAGACAGGAATCCTTATTTATTAAAAAAATCCAGTGGGATTTGAAGCCGCAGCCTCCTGGTTCGGAGCCATGCGTCTTACCAACTAGGCCACGGAGGCCGTCGTCTGGGATTTCTCTTTTTAGTGTTTTGGGCTACCATCCGATATCGAATTTGAAACCCTCAGATGGAACTGAGGGTTTATTGGAATTTAATGGAACTATAGTGATGTCAGGTAAACCACTAAAGAACACCAAGGAGTTTGTCTACCTCGGGAGCAAAATAACATGGGACGGTCGGTCCAAGAGCGAGGTCGACAGCCGTATACATCAGGCTAGACTTGCATTTAATAAAAGGTCGAAAATAATAGAATCAAATAATATAGACCTAAAACTGAGAATACTCCTCATCAAGACCTATGTATGGAGTATCTTGATGTACGGCTGCGAGACATGGTGCCTATCCGAAAGAGATAGACGAAGACTAGAGGCTTTTGAGATGTGGTCCTATAGAAGACTATTAGGAATTTCCTGGAGAGACCGCATCACAAATGAAGAGGTTCTCCAACGAATCGAAGGAGGAAGGCACCTGCTCAGGATCCTGTCCGAAAGGCGTGCAAGATGGATCGGTCATATAATACGACAAGAGGGCCTCTTGCATGCCATAATGGAGGGTATGACCGAGGGGATAAACTCTAGGGGACGCCCACGCCGAGAGTACCTGGAGGACCTGTTGGTGGACGTGCGCTGCTCAACATATACAGATTTAAAAAGAGCCGCACAGGACAGGGGGGAATGGAGGAGAAGAGTTGAAATTGTTGCAAACCAGTCTTAGGACTGCAACCACGGAGAGAGATGGAACTCAAGCGCCTTATCAACTAAGTCACGGAGACCGTCATTAGTAATTGTATTGATACAGTAAAATTCGAGTATATCTTTAAGTGACCCTTTGATTCTGTTTCTTATTCAACACGTCGTTCAATATCTCTCACAAGAGTTGCGCAGGCATATGTAAAAGGATAAATATTACATAATGGGGGCGAAATGTCCTAAGGCGTTAACCGTCAATTATTATTTTGGTACACCTTAAACTCAATTATTTTATTGCCTTTTTTGTGTTCCCATAACGGTACATTAATTTAACGGCGTTTACATTAATTCGGTATAACGCGACCGCAGCATTTCCCTAAACTGTGTAAAAAAAAAAGCAATTATATAAGTCAGCATATGCTCACTCGACCAGAGGCGACATTACCTCTGGTAAAATGAGCAGACATGGTAGACGCAACCAGGAGAGTTCAAGTGAGTGATGTCGCCAGTACGAAAAAACAGAAAATGCAATTTACGAGTATACGGGAGTCCTGTACAAAATTAAACATTTTTTTTAAGTTCGCACCATCAATTCATTTTCACATTAGGGACAAATCGAGCTCCTATCTAGTGCAATAAATATACATTCGTACACACCATCACGTCATTTCCCTGTCGGGATAGGCAGAGAAGACAGAGCGCTAGACTTTCCTATATATACATCCGATTTATTTGACTATTACGTTTCTTTCTTTCAAAATATCATTCGACTTTCCATCTCACATCTGCATTGTATATTTATCTTCTTTGAATTTCCTTATTCATTCGTTCTACATGCCCAAACCATCTATGTGTGATCTTCTTCATCTTGCTTAAAACATCAGCCTTATTAAGTTCACATTTATTCCATTATACACGTATCTACATTCAGTATTATGTCATATATTGTCACCCCATACATTGTCCCCCCACGCATTTCTATATCATTTATTCGGCTGCATTTAGTATTTTTCTACGTTTACGTTTAATTTCCATACATCGAAATCGGTACTAGAATATTGTTGTGGATAAACATCTATGCAATTTTGATATTTATTTATTAATTTATTTAACACTTTTATTGCATATACAATCTGGCGGGCTTATTGCCAGGCGGCAATCTCTTCCAACCAACCAGACAAAAGTAAATTAAGCAAGTTATATAGTTGCATAAATCATTCAAATGACTATCCATCCCCATGAAATCCATAAACACATATGTTACGTGAGCACATGCCCACGAACCCCACAAAGACGGACAATCACCCGAACATTATTTTTCATAAAAATTTAGATATCATCAATCAAAAGGAAAGGAAGGGAAGATGAAAGGAAAAGAAAAATCGAGAGGAAAGGAAAAGAAAAATCGAGAATGAAACACGTTATTTTACTGACTAGAAATTAAGAGTTTTTTTTAGTCGCTTCTTAAAGCATGCCAAGGATAGTGTCCGGTTCGAATAAAATCCACGTTTACTTTGTTTTCTATCGCTACACGCAGTTCCATATAATTTGTAACTCTTCCCTTATCTGAGAGAGCACAACATAAATAGCTTAACTCCTCAACATGCTCCAATCTTTCATTACTCACCCATACATCGCATTTACTTTTCCTTTCACACTTTTATATCACCATGAATTATAGTTTTAGAGCAATCTGCATTCGAATACTTTCAACATTTACATCTCAGTATTATAGTACCTTCTTACAGCATAATCCTTTCACCCAAAAATAAGCTCCTCCTCTATAAAACCCTTATTCGTCCTATCTTGACCTATGCTGCACCCGTTTGGGGTAGTGTGAGCAACACGGATCACCTGAAACTCCAGAGAGTGCAGAACAAGGCATTCAAGATATCTTTTAACACCCATCCCAGAACAAATCTTACCCGACTTCACGCTGAACAGCGAGAAGAAACCCTACAACACCACATTCTCGCTTGGACCGTGAAGTTCTATAAAAGCCAACAAAATCACAGAAATCCCTTAGTCGCTGCCCTGGGGGCTTACGAGAGTAAATCCGACCTACCCTTCCGTTATAGGCACAAGCTCCCGAAGCATTATCTGTTGCCTGACTAGTCCACCTACAGTATTAGCTGGGACGACCAAGGTCTGAGTGAATGTGATGGAATACAAGTAGCCTGAACGAGTGGACTTGTTTTTGCTGAATAATTAGTGTAAGAATTGTTATCTAGTTATAAGTAGTATGTAGGTGTTAATTATTTCTAAGATCTCATATATTAAGATTGAATAAATAAAATAAAATGATATGTAGGAAAATAAGATTAAATAAGTTCATAAATTATAACATATAATTAAGATTAGTTAAGTAATAAATTTGTACATAGGTATAGCCTCGACAAATGTTTGTATAATAATTTACTTGTTTAATAAAAAAAAAAAAAAAAAAAGCATAATCAAGACGATCTACGTAGCCTAGTCGGTAAGAGGCTTGCCGTCTTACCTGGGGACTGTGGGTTCAATTCCCGTTGAAATTCCAGACTGGTTTTTACTCAAAGTTTCAACAACTTTCTGGTCGGCTGGAAGAGATGCCACGTGACAATTAATTCACCAGGTTGTACTACATACGTATAGCGAAACTGGCTACATACAATTCAAAACAACATTGACATTTAAATCAGACGCTAGTTACAAATGTGTTTAAGATACACTCTAGATTTGGTAGCCCTCGTGCAAAGAACACATTGCACGTACATACTCGACAGCCCTGAAGAATGTAACGGCATACCAGAATACACTGCAGGCGTGAAACCAGCTGCATGCATCCGGTAATGCATCGCTCTGTATGCGTGTGCAGACCGGAGTTTTGCACGGACGGAAGACGCGCCACTTTATCCTCGAAATTTACACATTATTAAAAAAATGCACTCTCGGTTTGAATTCGGCACTTTACAAGACATTCTTTTAGGCTTCTTCTTGGAGGTGCAGTTAACACTTTGCATCTCGGTCCCGTGTTTTAACATGATAAACTAGATTAGCGCTGAGTCCCGGTCCCGTGTTTTCATATGATCTTGCAAATATTTTTGTAAATATTTCAATCTTTAAAAATGGTCTTCGAATTTTGGATTCCTAACATAGACAATACTTTAGACCAGGGTCTCCAAACTACGGCCCGCGGGCCAAAACCGGCCCGCGGGCACCACCAATCCTGCCGGATATGCCTGGTATCCAGCCCGTCATAGTTTATTTTGATTATATTGTAAAATTTCCAATGTAAGTAAATCATACAAAATAATAATCAGATGTTTTTATTTAACGACCAATTACGAAACACAATAACTGATATACTCGTACATAATGAAATTGAACATTATAACTATGATTAATGAGATTTATGTAGCGGTAACTTTCCACTGACAATTGTTTACAGTTGTGGATCAAGTTTATTAGTGGAAATTATCAGCAGCGACTTCAAATGCTCATCAGTTAATTTTGATCTGTAAATATTTTTTGCATATTTCATTTCTTAGAATGTTTTTTCACACAGATAAGTAGTGCCGAAAGCGGAAAAAAACCACGAACAAATTTATGCAACTGATCAAACTGTGTAAGTGAAAGGCTCTCATAAAATGCCAGCAATGATGACTTTAAATATTTACTTTAAAAATATCGCGACGATTATCAAACCAAACTAAATTATCAAAATAATTTAAATAAATATACAAAGTTTCATTATAATATTCTTAATATTTACTTAGACACAACAATTTTAATAAAGTTATGTAGGTTTGTATATACTATCTGTATCCATGGCCCATATTAGTAACATATATATGATAAACACAGTTAATGTTTGAAAGAAGGCGGAATGAAGACATCAGAAATAAATGGATGGATAAAATTAATGTTTTAAATAAAGTGAAGAAAGGAACTTTACATTGTTTGGACATGTGGAGAGAATGGATGATGAAAGAATGATTAAGCGAATATACAAGTCATAAGTACATACAAGGTGTGCGTGGAAGAAGTGGACTGAGGAAAACATAGCTGAACCAAATGGAGCAGATTTTTAAAGAAGATAAAGTGGAAAGTAGGTATGAACAATAAAAGATTGTGATGACGAGATGTATGAATGTGAAGGAGGCGAAAGTTATGTTCTTGGATATCCGTTTTCTCTGCGTACCTCGCAAGGGACACGGCGTGATGATATGTATGCATTTATGTTTTACGCGCATCCTGAGATAATTGAGGGTTTGCATCACCAGAATAACGAATGTCTCCACACTCCAAGAGTTGAATGTGACGGTTCAACACTTCTCAATATACTTCCAGCGTATTCTGTCATTCTACGGAGACATTTTCAGACTGAGCCTGGTAACCTCAAGAAATTGATGATCATAAGATGTGCGCACAGGAAGAAGAAGAGGCAGAACACCAGCAATATGGAGTGATCACGTGAAATAATTGACTGGGTAAAGCCTGTGAAAATAATTGACTGGGTAAAGCCTGTGAAAATAATTGACTGCGTAAAGCCTGTGAAAATAATTGACTGGGTAAAGCCTGTGAAAATAATTGACTGGGTAAAGCCTGTGAAAATAATTGACTGGGTAAAGCCTGTGAAAATAATTGACTGGGTAAAGCCTGTGAAAATAATTGACTGGGTAAAGCCTGTGAAAATAATTGACTGGGTAAAGCCTGTGAAAATAATTGACTGGGTAAAGCCTGTGAAAATAATAACTGGGTAAAGCCTGTGAAAATAATTGACTGGGTAAAGCCTGTGAAAATAATTGACTGGGTAAAGCCTGTGAAAATAATTGACTGGGTAAAGCCTGTGAAAAACTAAAAAATATTTAAATAAAAAGTGAATCTCAAGAAAAATAGGAATCGCAATGAACATTTTATGGGCGTTAAGCACTAAAAGTATTAAACTATGAAGAATGCTTCTTGAGTTTATTTTAAAATTTAAAAAAGTGCTAAATTAAGAAATAAATGATACCATAATTAGCCACGCAACAAAGCCACAGATGAGACAAGCAGTGAGTGCCTGAAGGCATAGCAGCATATGGTGTGAAGACATTAGGAGACCAGAGTGTGTCACACTGCACTTCAACGGTATTTGGGGAACAACTGCATCTAGGGTGACAGAGGGTAGATACAGAGTGGCGCAAAAGTAACTTTCATATATTCATACTTTTTTTGTTAATTATTACATATATATTTTTTTAAACTTCTGCGGCCTTTTGTGAACAATCTCAAAAGGCCGCAGCTATTTCCGGATGTTTAAAGAACACTTTCTGGAAAAACAAGTCTATGAACATCCAAAGCAAGGTGAGGATATACAAGACCTGTGTCCGTCCCATAATGATATACAGCATAGAGTCCAGAGCCGACACTGTCAAAACCAAAAATCTCCTTCGAACCAGCGAAATGAATGTACTCAGGAGTATCGCTGGCAAACCCCTTTAAAGAACAATTTCTGGAAAAATAAGTCTATGAACATCCAAAGCAAGGTGAGGATATACAAGACCTGTGTCCGTCCCATATTGATATACAGCATAGAGTCCAGATCCGACACTGTCAAAACCAAAAATCTCCTTCGAACCAGCGAAATGAATGTACTCAGGAGTAACGCTGGCAAAACCCTTCGTGATAGAGTAGAAAACACAGAAATTCGAAGGATGTGCGAAGTTGAAGATACTGTATTGTAAGATGGGGACGACAGAGAAGAAGGTTCTGGAACGAACACGTATCCAGAATGGCGGAACCAAGAGCCGTGAGAATGGCCAGGGACAGTATCCCCCAAGCGAGCAGACGACCTCCCAAAAGATGGAAAGACATCTGTCAGTCGACGTCACAAGAGGGAAACGATGATGCAGGACCATAACAGGCCAACAGGCCTAAAAGAAGAGGAAGAAGAAGTTTTTTTTAATCTTACATGTAAAATGTAAGAGATTTGATATATCATACAGCAATACATACTAACACAATGTGTGAAAATTGTCACAATTTTCCTTAAAAACAATAAATCAATAAATTATTTGAACTCAAAGCGAATAGAGGCGAATTTGTAACTTACGAGTAGCAACAGCACCGATTGCATTTACAATTCGAAGTTTGTATCAAAATTTTAAGCAGCTGAAATGTGCGGCAGATGCAAGACATACTCGTACAGTAACACCACGACCATTGACAACTCTATTCTTATAAGATCCAGTTGGTGTAACAAACTCATCCCGAAGACAGACCATCAGGTCTGGAATACTCTCGCGCACTGATAAACAACGCAGAAAGTGATTATGAATTTCACTGAAAATTAACGACAACGAAAAGGCATATTTCCATTTAAATGGTTTCGTTAATAGTTCAATCCCACCCCCTCTCACGCTGTCATGGGAGACAAAATAATATCCTCATCCAGCGGGATCTACACTAGAAGATTGAAACCATCTCTATTTTTTTATGAGCGCGACGTCAGGTAGTGACGAAGAAGGAACGGTTCAAAGAGACTCCTTCTTCGGTGGCGAAACACCCGAGTGTTAAAAGAATAGTAGTGACGACGGACTTAAGGTCTGACTTCACGGGAGAAGGAAAATGACTCGTAGCTCGGGATATATATTTTATTTAACACTTTTAATGCAAATACAATCTGGTGGGCGTATTTCCAGGCGGCAATCTCTTCCAACCAACCAGACAAAAGTAAATGAAGCAAGTTACGTGGTCGCATAAATCATTCAAATGACTATCCATCCCCACGAAATCCATAAACATATACATGAGCACATGCCCACGAACCCCACAAAGAGGGACAATCTTTTTCATATAAAGTGAGATATCATCAATCAAAAGGAAAGGAAGGGATGGTGGAGAGGAAAGGAAAAGAAAAATCAGGAATGAAACACGTTAGTTTACTGACTAGAAATTAAGAGGTTTTTCAGTCGCTTCTTAAAGCAATATACACTTTATAAAGTGGGTTAAGTCCTCGAATTCAAACAGCCCAGCAAGTTGCATGTTTCAAATGTAGCGAAACGATATGTTGATGCCACTAAATCGAAGTAACCAATCGGTCCGAAGATAAACCGATGTAAGGCTGAGTGGAGTCCCCTACGGAAATTAATCACTCGGTTATCATCGCAGTAATAGAGAATGTGCTCTGCAGATCGATCCAAGTGGCCGCAAAAATTACAACAGAGCAAAAAAGACAAGGTTGAAGCTAAAAGTTTTCCATTAAATATCTCACGGCAAGAGAGAAATTAGGTAGTCTAATAGCTTGGGTACACCCACAGGGAACCGAGGCGCGCCCTGATGCAAAGACAAAAAAATAATGTCTGCCTTCTCACGGGAGCATTCGAGTTTAGTCAATAAGTAAAACTCTGGGATGTTGGAAATCAAACAAACTTTATCCAATTCGGATGACGGTTTGGTGTGTCATTAAAGCTGATAGGATAATTGGTTTATGCTCTTCGAAAATGATCAACGTACTGCCGTAGCAGTCAATGGCGATCGATACAGGGCAATGATCCAACTTTCTGTTGCCACAACTACAGGAAGAGGACCAGTATATTTAGTTTCAACAGGATGAAGCTAATACTCATACAGCCAGGATCACAATGCAACTCTTAAGGGAACATTTTCCAGATCAAATTATCTCCAAAAACGACGATTTAAGATGTTCCCCGCGATCACTTGATTTGACTGCAACAGGCTATACCCTATAGGACTACGTGAAAGAAAAAGTGTGCGTAAATAATCAATGAACAATACAATAGATCTAAGCTAACATTTGTGAAGAAGTAGCCCCGATAAACATCCCCTAAACAGATCACATTCTTATGAGCAAGAAAGGTTTTATTTTCTACAACTAAAATTAAACGAGTGCAGAACAAAGCGTTCAACATCCATCCCAGAACAAACCTCTCCAGACTTCACGTCGAATAGCGTGAATAAACCCTGCGACATCACATCCTCGCTTATACCGTGAAATTCAATAAAAGCTAACAGAACTATAGTACGAGTAATTCTCTAATCGCTGCCCTGAGAGCTTACGAGAGTAAGACCGAACTATCCTTCAGTTGTAGACTCCCGAAGCATCATCTGTTGCCTGAATAGTCCACCTACAGTATTAGCAGGGAGCACCGAGGTCTGAGGGAATGTGATGGAATGCAAGTAGCCTGAACTAATGGACATGTACGTGCTAAATAATTAGTTGTAAGAATTGTTATCTAGTTATTAGTTGTATGTAGGTGTTAACTATATCTAAGAAATTAAATTTTAAGATTATTAAAAATAAAATGCCACGTAGGAAATTAAAATGAAGTGAGTTCATAGTTATAATACATAAATTAGATTAGTTCTTAAGATATACATTTGTATACATATACACTGTAGTATATGTATGATATAGCCTTTGATAAATGTTTGTGTTACAGATTACTTTATTAAATTAAATTTAAAAAAAAAAACTAATATAAAAAAGGAAACTATAGTTCGGAAATTTTAGGATGAGTCCTGTGACAGCTCACAAATTTGCCCCAATACAACCTTATGTAATGTATTTACCTAAATAACTTGCTATTTATTAGAATCGAGGCTTATATTAAAGTTGATAAAATAATTAAAATTACTGAACATCGTTACAAGGTTGTATTGAGGCAATTTTGTGAGCCGTCACAGGACTCTTCCTAGAATTTCCGAACTATAATTAGTTTATTTAATTTTCTTGAGAAGCAATTAGTAAAGTTACTTTTGGGTTACTGTACCTATATTAAATTGTGGAAGTTACAATATAACGGCCATTATGCAATATTGCAGGTAACCATTATAAGGTAATTTGCAGTTTTTTTTAATGCAAAACATCATTACGACATCACAAACCATCATAATCACCACAATCACGCCATGCACCCATTGGAGTAGGTATAGAGAACGAATGTCCATTTAATTCTATCCTGCCACACACTTTTCGCTTCTGCCACGTCCTTACACCTCACTGTACACACTTTCCTATCATAAAATATTTCACTCTAACTTCTTTAAGGATTTAATTCACTTGGTCGTGCCACGATTTACTAAAACTTCCTGTACTCCGTACCACTCGTATAGATAATTTTGTAAATCTTTCATCATTCATTCTTTCTACGTGGCCAAACTATCGCCATAATACGTGGTCAAACTATCGCCATATCGCCTCCTTTTTCAACCTTACTGCACTGCAATTTCTTTCAATTCGCATTCTTTCCTAATATCCTCATGTATCCCACTTTCTTTCTTATAGAGTCTTTCTAGGTCTTCTAAAACCTTTCGTACCTTCTATAGTATACGCTTTTCTTGAAACACTCTTATCGGTTTTTTTTGTGATCATGGTTTTAGTAGTGTCCTAGTACTATAGAAGACCTCGACCCAGAAACCTAAGTCAAGTGCAGAATTGAATCATCTCGTGCGGCTTTTAATAAAATGAAAAGCGTATCTGCGATGATAATCTAAACTTGAAACTTCGACAACGGCTAGTCAAATGCTACGTTTGGTCAGTGTTATTGCATGGAGTGGAATCATGGACCCTCAATGTTGGCAGTAAGAACCGATAGGAAGCATTCGAAATGTGGATACACCGGAGAATGCTACGGATACCCTGGACGGATATGGTCAGCAACACAAGAATTCTTCAAATAGCCAACGTTGATAGAGAGTTGCTGACTAATATTAAAATCCGAAAGGTGTCCTATTTGGATCATGTACTTAGAGGAGCAAAGTACAAATTACTGCACCTGATCATCCAAGGCAAAATAGAGAGTCGAAGAGATGTTGGCAGGAGGCAAATCTCCTGGCTCCGCAATATACGTGATTGGAATGGTATAAGGAGCGTTGGGGATCTTTTTCGGGCTGCCGGTGACAAAGATGTCTACTCTTGGGTGGTATTCAACGTTGGGGGGACCTGACATGACACTGGGAAGAAGGTTTTAGTAGGCAGGAATCTTTGAATACTTTAAGAGATCATAGGAAGGTTGCTAGGAAGAAGAGGCAAAGGTAGAACGCCAGCAAGATGGAATGGTGACCGATAAAAGTCTACTAATCGTTAGACCAGGACCACTGAGACACGAAGGGACTACAAAGTAAACAGGCCTACGAGTTCCCGAAGGATTCTGTCCATGTTTGCAAAGGTGCGGGCTATGCGATGAGATGCGGGTCTAGGATCGGACTCCACAGTCACAGAGAAAGAGGTGGCGGCGTTGCGACATCACGACATACTCGTGTAGCCGGGTGGAAACGGGTTCGATTAATGGTTGAACTCAAAATGTCACTTAAAAACAAAGACAGAGAGCAGAACAAAGGGTTTAATTAATTTGATTATGCATGCACATGCACATGGTAATGGTAATGGTAATGAGGCGGTGTCATTGTCTCGACGTTTCGATGAATGAATTGAAGAATGTTCAAACTCCTTTTCAGATGCTACATATTGATGTCTTCCTTTCTCACTTAGTGTTAAAGATATGGATGGCCTGTGCAGCTTTAGGAATCATTTGAAGACAACCCTTTGGAAAGTCTTATCAAAATTGAGGATGTTATATGAGCATTACACACATACACTACACTACACATAAACCCGAATGTGTGACTATCATACGAGTATATCAGAAGAACTCCAATTGTTTATTTGTAGTTCATCTTCCTGTGGTTCTTACAAAACACGTTTTTCTGAACATATGCAGATGCGGGGAAGTAGTCAATCAAGTGGTCGCAGCCGCTACCTTCCTATCCTTACACTCCACTTGTATATACATTTATTTTGTAATATTTTTAATCTGTCAATATAAATGAGCTCGAATCCCGAGTTAGAGCGTCCTTGAGAAGAATTCGCTCTCTAAATGGCGCCGTATAATTTTTTTTTATTATTTAGAATCGTTCTCTCGATGCTGAGTATCGTAAATAATAATAATACAAATTGCCGAAGAGATAGAGATAAAAAGCGTCCAAGAGATAGATATAGAAAGCGTCCAAGAGATAGAGATAGAAAACGTCCAGAAGATAGAGATAGAAAGCGTCCAGAAGATAGAGATAGAAAGCGTCCAGAAGATAGAGATAGAAAGCGTCCAGAAGATAGAGATAGAAAGCGTCTAGAAGGTAGAGATAGAAAGCGTCCAGGAGATAGAGATAGAAAGCGTACAGAAGATAGAGATAGAAAGCGTCCAGGAGATAGAGATAGAAAGCGTCCAGAAAATAGAGATAGAAAGCGTCCAGGAGATAGAGATAGAAAGCGTCCAGAACATAGAGATAGAAAGCGTCCAGAAGATAGAGATAGAAAGCATCCAAGAGATAGAGATAGAAAGCGTCCAAGAGATAGAGATAGAAAGCGTCCAGGAGATAGATATAGAAAGCGTCCAAGAGATAGAGATAGAAAGCGTCCAGAAGATAGAGATAGAAAGCGTTCAGGAGATAGAGATAGAAAGCGTCCAGAAGATAGAGATAGAAAGCGTTCAGGAGATAGAGATAGAAAGCGTCCAGAAGATAGAGATAGAAAGCGTCCAAGGTTTCTTATTATAAAATGTAATTTATATGATGAATTTTTTGGTTGAAACTCGCGATTGAAACTATTGTTAGTAATAAAAAAAAATCCACTTAAAGAGAATATTGAAGTTATTGTTCGACCGGTTTCGACATTCTTTCATCTTCAAAGGACACTAATTTACTGAAACTAGAATGGTCACCAAAACGTTCTAAGACTGGCACAGCTGCAGTCAGACTTGGACAGCTGCAGACAGACGTAATCTCAAATGAACCTTCATGTAGGAAGATATATTGGAAGGTCTTTAAAGGTTTTTTCGTATTTCGTGTAGCTGCGGTAAGTGTCTGCGGTAAATGTCTGCGGTTTTTATTTATTTTCTCAATACAGGCTTAGCCCAATTTCATTGAAAAATATAAACATTGTTAACATTAAAAAATATATAAACACATACATATACGTGTAATCACTCATGCATACACACATACATACATTTATTCAAAGTCACTTAAATACGTTGATAAGTGTTTTCTAACGCACCCAATCTTAGAAGAAAATTTTCTTTTATTTTTGGTAATGTGATATGAAATATGTCAATATCCGAAGCAGTCCCGTTCAGAAGAGTCAAGGCCCTTCCAACAGGCATAGCGGCTGGAAGACCCGTTCTTGCGTATGTTATTGAGAACAGTTCTTGCCGGC
Organism: Odontocerum albicorne; assembly: GCA_949825065.1. Lineage (NCBI taxonomy): Eukaryota > Metazoa > Arthropoda > Insecta > Trichoptera > Odontoceridae > Odontocerum > Odontocerum albicorne. Next base: position 20,668,605 of record OX463866.1, on the reverse strand, counting down.
GCAGTCTAGTGTAATTGTTAGGAATATTTAACGCTAATCTTTGTAGTAATGCTGGACAGCTCACAACTCCTCGAACGAGTCTGACAACGTATACCAGGACACGCAGATCTCTCCTTACGCTCAAGGAGTTATACCCGAGCATGCCCAGCAGGAACTGAGTAGGATAAAGCCATGGATTGAGACCAAAATCACTCATATAAAGATATCGTAGATATTTTTGTGATTTTAGTGCTAATATTATTTTGATTTACTAAATGCACTAAGAAAAAAATATGGAGTATCAATGTATGAAAGAAGGCGGAATGAAGGCATCAGAAATGAATGCATTAACTAAATGAATGTTTTAAGTAAGATGAAGAAAGAAGCTTTAATATGTTTCGGACATGTGGAGAGAATGAACGATGAAAGAATGACTAAACGAGTATACAAGTCAAAAGTGTAAGGAGTATGTGGAAGAGTTAGGACGTTAATAACGTGGCTTGCCCAAATGGGCCAGATTTTAAAAGAAGAATGGATAATATTATGCATGTTATGTGCTCGGTTAGAAAAGTTTGGGGATCTGTCCTCCCTGTCTACCTCGCAAGGACACGGTGTGATGATATGTATTCCCTAAATTTAAGACACTTTCATGGATATTGATAATCGTTATAAAGCAAAAACTGATTGGTTGATTGGGAAAAAATCTTTAATGCGATAAATCCACCAGAGTTATGTTAACTTGAAAGTGTTAAATAAATAACTACATCTATACGTACATACCATCATACCATTTCCCTGCCCGAGTAGGCAAATAGGACATACAATAACTTATTTAAAAAATATATTTATTTGCTAATAATTTCAGCGAACATGGAAATACTGAAATAACATATGTTACTTCATCAGGAGCAAAATAAATTGTTAATGCATTCCTCCATTTTATCTCTTTTCTTATATAAATCCACCGGGCTTAGAACCAATTAAGTGGTTCGTCAGTGTACGTGTTGATAAAACGATCGCGCGTGAAGATATAGGTAATAACACTCGCTCACACACTCGACGCGTGCGAGTATTGTTACAAGATGAACTATTTTGCCATTATGATACTATAATTTGTGGACACAATCTGGAATAGAGCCTGAAACAGGTGAAAGTCAAAAGCTTCTTACCAGCTAGGCCTTGGGGGTCGTATGGATACTGAAGACAGAGTCCCTCACAGCTGATGAATGGATTGTTTCACTATTCAAACCTCTTATTTCCGCTAGTTTACTGAGTCTACACTATTTACTGATAAATCCTTTCAAAAAACATTAATTATTATTAAACCTATAGCGCACAACAGCAGACGATGACATTTAAACCGCCATCTTTGTTACATACATATAGAGCCCTGCCCTTGTTATAGCAATGGAATCGATCATGTCAAATGCCCTCCCGAAGTGCACCGCGCATCTAGCCTCGATTGATTTCAGGGTAGGGCAGGGCAGGGCAGGGCAGGGCAGGACAAGGCAGGGTATTATATAAACACCTACTCTCGCCCCCACACTATCGCGGCAGAGTGCAGGCTTTATCGATCTAGAGCGTTCTTAGATGTTGTGCGAACGCTGCACGCATGGCAACAAGCTATATTAAAGCTGGCTACCTGCTATGTACCGAGAGCCTTCGTGTCCTCAGATGAAAGACATTTGTGCAAAAAGGAACCAAAACACTAAATATATTATATTTTTTAAATATCGGTATTGCAAATCGCATTTTATATGTATTTTTCTATAACAGAGAAAACGTTTATTCTCAAAATGGTTGAATTATTTGTGTTTTTGTCTCAGCATTTTCATTTATAATATTAAGATTAAACCTAATATTTTTCTCTTAAACCTGCTTAAAAGCCTGCGTATAAACCTGCTTATAAAATTAGAATATAATTCGTTACAATCTGATTAGATTTTCTTAAAATTCTCAAATATGTTTGTTGGATCTTTCTCGCGTACATACGCCCACAATAGACAAATCGGCTGTTCCGCCATTGCCGTTGCAACGGGCGCTCCCGCTCCCGCTCCCGATCTCGCTACCGCCTTATCTATGCCGCCGCGGCTTGTTGCATTTTCCCTCCCTTTGGCGGCGCCATCTTGGATCGAACCACAAAGACGTCGTTTTTCACAAAATTTAATATGAAAAAATTAAGAAGGTTCTCAATATATCCAAAGTGTTAGTTAAATATTTATAAGGTATGAATTTTATCAATTAAATATTCTAGATAAGAAACCCAAAACGAAGCCGTTTTTATTTTCAACTTGGTCATGCTAAAAAAATGTTAGGTATTAAAATTATGTTTTAAAGGTTTTTAAAATATGCAAGTAAAAATTTATTCCACTTTGGACTTAGATATTTTAAGAGTTATTAAAATTGCAACTCAAAAATGAACAGCTAAGTTTCTGCTCTCCACCATAATCTGATAACACGTGAACAATTTCAATTAAATTCGTGGTTTTAAAATTTTTAATAAAAGTTCGGATGATTTATTATAATTTTCTTCAAATATAACTTAAGTAATTTTTTGATTTTAATTCTATGTGTACAAAACATACTCTCATACTATATATGCGCTACTTTAAAATTCATATCGATAAAATATGACGAAATTAGCGATATTTTTATTCTTCGAGGTTCTGAAAACTGATAAAGTTACGTAATTTGAAGTCAAAAGAACAATTCTCACAATAAAGAAGAATTAAAACTCGTGAAATCGTTAAGTTATTTGTGGGTTTTGTTCATCGATCGTAATTTTCAACGCAGTTATAGAAAGATTTTTTTAAATTGAATTGTAAACCAAAACGAACTTATATATTAAAAACATATTCTGAGACTAAAAACGACAAACAAAAAACATTTTCAATCAATAATTGACCAATACATATTTCAAATATACCGAAATTACAAAAAAATACTTACCATAGAAGCAAATGCTAAAAGTTTGCTAAATATTAAGTATATTATATTAAATTTTATGCAACACGATAAATTAAACATTAAAACAGTTTTTCCAACGTTGGAAATTCATTAAAATCAGTCAAGATAATATCACATTATAACAGTAGGTTGATTTAGTTCCCTTAGTAACAAAAAATATATAAAAAAAGTACAAGATATTTTATTTTTAATCGGAGAAACTAGTATTATACTGTTCATATATTAGAAAGGAATAAAAAAATAGTGTATTTTTAGTTATAAAACGATGAAAATTGTATTACCTGTATGTCGAATCAGAAGATGCCGGTAAAATCGATACGTCATCCATTTTGGATGCACACACACACGCCATTTTAAATTTTCACCACATGTCGAGTTTTGCAATGAGAGCGGACTTTATCTCGCTTTAAAAAACGTAATTATCAAACACCTATCAACCACGTTCTCTTTAAATATTAAAAGATAACAACTGTCACACTTTTTATTAAAAACTCTATTTGTTAAAATCATTGATTAAATATTTTTTTACAAGGTCTTTGTTCTTTCAAAGATAATTTTCCGATTTTCACAGAAGAAAAATCGAACGTTTTCAACATTATTTTTGTAAACGTTCGTTTATATAACACGTCGTATTGGAGATCTCTTTTTCAATTATGGTTTAGTCTTTTTTAAATAATTATACGTGTTTGTCAATTTCTAATTCATAGACATTGGATTCATAGTCATAGAGACTAGAACCATATTCCGGCACCATTTTTAATAATTCTTCCAGATCTTCTATGATGAAATTATCGTATTTTTTATAATTATTTAAAGAAACGTGTAAACCGCCGATATAACCGAGAAGCAGCGCGATAGAAAATATGGCAATAATTGAAAATGTCACAAAGAGGAGTGCTCGAACGACGATGGCTGCGTTTATTGTCTTGCCCGGCGACACATAATTTGTATTAAGGATGCGTTTATTGTTAATTCGCGTCGCTTGCATTTTTGAATTTGGATCGATCACGTTTTTTTTTCCTATGGTAATAATTCACTGATGCTGTTATTTTTCTTGATTTTTATTATAATTATTTTGAATGTCTTTTCTCCTGTTAAGAGGTGTGCAGCGAGGCGAGAGCGGTACTGCCGGCCGGGCAGGGAGAGCAACACTGACCTATCCCAAGAGAGTGGCGGCGAGCGCGCGCAAGTATTGCTGTGTTGGTGCGCTGATACCCCCCTAACCTCGAAGTAAGTACTCGCTTTACATGTTCGCGAGTGCAGTGCAGTGACAGTGTCGTAACGTGCCAGATTGCAATCATTATCGCAAAAAACAACAAAATTTCGAGATACTTTCACAATCGGCAGTTCCATTATGTGGACGGAAAATGAAAAGCGTAACGTAACACAAAGCATCTGGTTGAAGTAAACCGAGCAATACATCCGACTTGATCTTGATTCTTTTCACATTGGGATATGTCACCACCGGATAAGGAGCCCCTTTGGGCAGTTCTTCTTCACTACGTGACGTTCGTTCATAAAAAAATAAATAAAGAAGATCTAATGTAGATCGCGCTGAATGGAGACTTATTTGACCCCCATAGCAGCGTGAGTGTTGGTGGGATTGAACTGAACTATCTCGATCGCGCTTTTGAAGTAGATGGCCCAAAAGTATGGAATACACCTAACCTAACCAAGCAATAGGTTCAGCTATTTTGTTCAGCTAAGTGGATGGCCCATCGTATGGAATAAACGTACTCTGAATTCAGTTGCATAAGATCTTTCGGAGTATTGTATCCCATGATTTGGCTTTGTGCTAGACGTGTGAGAGTGTGGATGTCGTCCAGGTGCTGTAATATTTGAAACAAGTACGGCATCGAAATGTAAATGATTTGCTTACTCCATAATGAATTATTTGCTTAATCCGACGTGACGGCTCGATTATTGGGGTCAAAGATAACTTTGTTTCCCCGCCACCTTCTTCAACACGTATCTATATACTCGTATATATCACCATTTCTGATATGTTGAGATGAATGGTTCTGTCAAAACAGAGTAAATAAATTTCCTGAAACATTTTTCTACCTTCTTTTTCCAAAATTAAACTTATCATTGTTTCCCGTGGTATTTTTTTTAAATAATTGTCGTCTATACTCGTAAATAAAAAAGCGGAACCCATTTACTAAATATAGTTTCAGAAAAGTTAATGCTTACGTAGGTTTATTTATCTATGCCGAAAAGATTCGCTTCAAATGCGTTAGCTCTTGGATAATTCAGACTTCTCACAATTATGTACGTTTTCAAAATATATTTCAAATTTATATGAAAAATAAATTAGGCTGTTTTTACTTATTTTTTATTTTCATTTTTTTGTGTACACTGTTAAACGTCTGGTGGGCTTAATGTTCTTCCAACTAACCAGTTTATCAAAGATACATTAATCTAAAAAAAAGGTCACCCCAAGTTGACTCCAAATAGTTTCTTCTTCTTACTTCTTCTGGGCCTCTTTATGCCTCTTGAGTACCATTGGATTATTTTGGATGTTCATCGGGAATCTGACATTCTGGTTACGTTTCCTGCTCATTGCCACTTCATACATATATGATACATACATATATAACCAGAGAAAAGGAATTAATTCAAAGATAAGGAAAGAAGAAAAATAAAATGAGGATGAAAAAATATTCTGAGTAATGTAATATATTTTAAGCCTCTGTTAAACGTAAATAATGATGTATATTCTGACAGGTCTTGGAAGTTTGTCCTACAGTCATGCCAAGTGAATCGCAAATAAAGATTTATAAAATGTTGTGTGATGTGATGGTATGCATAGGAGCCTCTCATCGCCTGATCGATGGAAAGGCCCTGCCCTTGTTCTGAAAGAAACTACAATAGATTTTTTTGCGAAGATACAAAATAAAATTCGGATTGTTAAGCACTCAAAATAACGTCGTAAAGGTTGGTTCACTGCATGACACTAAGCCATTTTTTACATTTCGTGCGAAAATTCTGATAGTACGTGTTAGAAATGGAAAAATCGATTAAAAATGTTCCATCGGAGGTATACATTCCTGCAAAGTAACAGAATAAGAAATTAAGAATATAAAACGGAAAATTGTAAAAAAAGATTTAAATAGAAATAGGTCATATTCTTATTGAAAAGCAATAATCAATAAGTATTTTTGTTTCTATGGTTATAGGAAATGATAACAAACTCCACGCAACGCCCATGGCAGGGCTGTGTAATGCACAGCATAGCATACAGTCGCAGCGCGATGTCGCTGTGTGCATCGGAGAGATGGTTAGTTGTGTGTACCTACCTTATTGCAAGTACTCGCCTGTGTACTCGGTGTGTACGATGCTTTAGGATATACGGTTTAAATTTAGAACAAACTTCAGAATGACGCAAACAAAATGGTCGCCTCGATTATAAAAATTTGATGAATGTCAACTGGAATGTGAATCACAATGGCTAATTAAGTGTTAAAATACACATTCTGATTCGAGTTTGGTACGAGTATGCAAAAATATTGAATGAATCACGATCAGAACGTGAGTTCTAATAGACAATAAGTTATTTAACGTCACGTTCTCATTACAATGACAAAGTATTAAATACACCGGCATTAGTTTATTATTATTGATGTAATACTTTCTGAGATTATGGGAGAGTTGCGAGGGATATTAAATGGCGTGTAGCGATAGAAAAAAGGTTAATGGGGCACTAAAACATATATGCTCGAACCGGACAGTGTCAAAATATGCTAAAATGATAATCCACAACAGTATTTTAGTACTGGATTTGATGTAGGGGAGTGCAACATGGACGTGGCACAAGATTAAAAAGAGCCGAATAAATGCGTGCACTTAAAAATACATGTGATGACAATGTATGACGGGATGAGTTTAAACTTAACAATGATGTGTTGAGTAAGACTCTGAGATGGTTGAGGCACGTGGAACGAATGAATAAAGAAAAACTAACAAAACAAATATATACTAGTCTAGTGCAAATGTGACCGGAAGGTGTGGTACATGCATCAAGTATGGTTGGATCAAGTGTATAATATTTTGAAGGAAGGAAATGTTAAAAGGCAGAGAAATCGTAAGAGCTGCAAACAAAGTCAACGGGGCACTAAAACATATACGAATATATACTCGAACCGGATAGCATTAAAATCTGCTAAGGTCCACAACAGTATTTCATTACCAACTTTGATGTATCGGAGTGAACCGTGGAGTGGACTGAAAGGAACCGAATAAATGCTGTGGAACTGCGTGCACTGAGAAAAATACTTAGGGTGACAATGTATGACAGAATACGGAATTAAGTGATTAAGGATGAATGTGAACATAAGGCTGAGATGTTGAGTAAGATGAAGATGATATAGTTTGTACATGTAATACGAATGAATGAAGAAATACTAACAAGACAAATAAATATACAGTGCAAATGTGAGTGGAAGGCGTGATACAGGAAGACAAAGGAAAGTATGGTTGGATCGAGTGAATTATACTTTGAAAGAAGTAACATTAGAAAGTTAGATAAATCGAAAGAGTTGTTTGAGAAAGTGTACGAATATAAAATAAGACACAGGTGTGAAAGTCTGGTGCTCACTCCTCTCTGCCTACTCGGATAGAGAGATGACTTTTATAATCTTAAGAGGCTGCTTAAAACGGTCTTGGGTTCGATAATCACTTTAAGCCGATAATCCATCAGTCCTGAACAGTCATGGTTTGTACGAGTATGTTACAGATAATTATTTGAGACAACGCACCCATAGATTGTTCTATCAACCTATAAGGCGAACCAACCTGCCTTTAGAAATGCCGGTAGACAGAGCAATCACACTTTTTAACCGTGTGTCCTTATACTATATGACAAGTCTTTATTAAACTCCATTTATTAATTTGTACTTCAAGTCCTTCGCACATTACCTACAGGTTTCCCTAATCCGTACAAGGACCAAACATAACAATAAGTACAAAAAATTTGTATCAAACAATTCAAACTTATTTGATAAGGACAATAGTTAAAATGTACGAGTATTTGTTACACTAAAACATTATGACAAAATGTAGTATGTTAAATACTATGCGTATCCAGAAAGTAAGTGTACTGAGGCTCTCACGACTGGATGGATTTTATTTTCGACATGTTGGCTACACTTCCGTATAGCCTGACCCTTCCCCTCCACAACGAGACCGGTTTCGAGGTCAGTACGTTGAGAAGTGTCGACGCGACAACACGTTTCGTGAAAAATGTCAATCCAATCTCCCGCCAAGTGCGAAATACGCGGCGTTATCCGTTATCTCGTTTGGAAGGGAAAACCTCCGGTTGAGGTTTATAATGAGGTGAAAACTGCATATGGTGATAAAGCTATGAATCGTACGAGTGTGTACAAGTGGTGTCGCGAGTTTAAAAACGGTCACGTCACACCTCTTCACCCTCCGCCAAAAAGTTCAAAACCACAATTTCAGCTAAGAAAATCATGGCATCCGTGTTTTGGGACTGTCAAGGCATAATTTTAATTGAATATATGCCTCAAGGGGAGACCATCAACTCTGCAAGATACTGTGAGACTCTAAAAAAATTGCGGAGAGTGATTCAGAACAAGAGGAGAGGCATGCTGACAAAGGGAGTCTGCCTGCTGCACGACAATGCCAGACCACACACGGCCAACGCCACGAAGGAACTGCTCGCCTCGCTTAAATGGGATGTCCTGAACCATCCCGCACATTCCCCTGACCTAGCACCTTCAGATTACTATCTCTTTACCTCCCTGAAGCTGCACATGGGTGGAAAAAGGTTTTCAACCGACGAGGAGGTAAAGGAGGAGGTGGAGAAGTGGACGGAAGGGTTGGCGGGAAACTACTTCGAGGAAGGCATCAAAAAGTTGATACCCCGCTTCACCACCTGCATTGAGAGGAATGGCGACTATGTCGAAAAATAGCTTACATATGTACTACGGTAACCACGTAATTTTTTTGTTTAAATAAAAAAAATGGTAACCTACAAAAATTCAGTACACTTACTTTCTGGATATGCCTCGTAGAATAAAAAATGAAATTATTTCAAGTATTAGGTACACTAAATTTAAAAGATTTTTCATGAAGAAGCTAAGCGACACATGAAACACGTCTTTGGTCATGCCAAGTCTTTCCAAACTTCCCATACGTTATATACAACCTTCGCGGTTGATAAGATGCCTGTCTCCCAACCCGGTGGTTACGGATTCAAATCCCATTGGAACCCAATTTTTTTAAGAAGGAATCTTGTCTGGTAAACTTATCACTTAAGGCCTCTTTAACATCTTTCTGGTTGATTGGAAGATATTGCCACATGGTAATAAGCCTGCCAGGTTGTACTGTACACAACTTAAGTGTTATAAAATACATTCATTATCTAAATTAGAATAATTTGGTCATGCCAAGATTTCCCAAACTTCTAGTGCGAAATATAGTACTTGGATTTTTTTGACGACCTCTCTGGCCTAGTTGGTAAGATAATGTCTTCCGACTCGGAGGTTACGGGTTTCTTTTCCTGCTGGAACCTAGTTGAAAAAAAAATGCTTTTCCCTAAAATCCCTATAAATATATTTCTGTTTGGTTGGGGAGATTACCACATTGCAATAATCCTATAATGTTGTACTATACACAAAGAAAGTGTTATACATGATTCGTTCGGGCGCTACTATAGCTGTCAGACGTGATTTGTTTAATATACCATAAGTGGGTTCGGGCGCTACTATAGCTGTCAGACGTGATTTGTTTAATATACCATAAGTGGGTTCGAGCCTCGTGTTAAAGCGCCCTTGAGGGGAGTTTGCTCTCTAAACAGCGCTATATCATATTATATAAAGTGGTTCTTTGAATTCAAAATTGTATTTTTAGGTAATTTTTTAATCTTTCATTCCTTTTATGTGGCCGTACCATCTGATTACTCATGCATTGCACCCTCTTTCATTCTTTCTACGTGGCCGTACCATCTCATTGCTCAAGCATTGCACCCTTTTTCATTCTTTCTACGTGGCCGTACCATCTCATTGCTCAAACATTGTATCTTCTTTCCTTCTTTCTACGTGGTCATACCATCCAACTGCTCAAGCATTGCACCCTCTTTCATTCTTTCTACGTGTCCGTACCATCTCATTGCTCAAACATTGCATCCTTTTTCAATCCGCATTCTTTATTCTGTTATACATTGTTTCCACATATTATTCAGAACACTCTCATTTCTATATTATTTTCATCACTTTTTTGCCAACAGAGAAAAAATACTACAAAAAATCTGATTCCAGGAAGATGTAGGAATCAATATTTTTATATAAAGTTGAGCCAAGTGAACAGTAAAAAATGATATGTGAAATGATGAAACTTCATACAAGAATGTTCAGGACCTAACTCACTAGGGAACAACCTGTAATGAGTTGAGATATTAGAGAAAATATCAGTACAGGGGATGGATACCTAAGCGATTTTAAGGCATACCAAGTACACTTCTTTATTTATTCATCTAACATTTCAATGTAAAACAATCTGGTGAGCTTATTGCCAGGTGGCAATCCTTGTAACCTACGAGAAAAAAGTAAATAAAGGAATACTTACATAGTCGCAACAAATAATGAAATCATCCCCTTTACAAAATAGTTAAAATAAAAGTAAAATCGTAAAAGAAAAGAAAATCGAAAATTAAACATGTTATTAGAACAACTTACTGAAACATGTCAATGACGAAGCGAGTCTAACATACGTTGGTAATTTGTTCCAGAGTCCTAATGCATGGACAGTAAATTACAACCGTATAAAAAAGAAGAACGGTAAACTGAGAAAGCTAATTAGAGATGCTCTCAAAAGCAATAAACTCAGATCCATACAACTTGAGTGTCAACATCGAAAGACTTTCGACAATATACAGAAAAAGAATCACAAGATACTTTGAGCATCTTGTTAGAGAGAATGATGAACGTCTGCAGAGGTTATAGAGTGATCACGGGGACAGTTGAGGGAAGGAGAACAAGAGGAAGCTGTCCTATGAGATGGACGGATCAAATAAAGGAGTTGACAGGATCCTCTTTGAGCGCCGCATTCAGCATGGCCCAGGACCAGCCTAGGGAGGGATGGAGACAGGTGATGCGCAGAGTTCGAGACATAGCAGAGGTCCACGAAACCCAGCATTGAGCATACGATGATGAAAATAATTAGCTGTTTTTATGTTATTTAGAACTCAAAATATGCTACTACACATTATTATGTACAATAGTTGGTTAGAAACATTGTTTCTTAGCTTTCATTGACTAACTTTCCAGAGAGAAGAAGGTCGTGGATCTGTGTCCAAACTGTAGAGATACTAATTTTATATAAACGTTTATAAATACATACTATCACGCCGTTTCCCTTCTGGATTAGGTACAGAGGACAGTGCCAGACTTTCCTATCTCGACACACATATTTCTCCTCTTCCCCTTAGGTACATGTATCTTCTTACACAGCTCCTGTAACTTCTCCGTCCTTTTGCATTTCATTCCATCAAAATATTATACACTTGATCCAAGCATGCTTTCGTTTGTTTTCTTCTACAACGCCTTCCACTCATATTTCTTCTTCTTCAATTTTCTGTAGACTCAAAAGTCTGTTATAGGATTATCCTCTTGTGATGCAGAGCTCCAGCTATATCTCTATCGTTTCGGGGGTCTCCCTGGTGGACACCGTCCATCCGGTACCCCATACAGAGCTATGCATGGGATTTTTGTGGAATTCATTCTCCGCACATGTTGTTACTAGTATCATCGACGCTGTCGTCCCCATCTGACCACATTTTGGACCTTACAGACCTCTCGGATTGTGGTGTTCCTTATACGATCACGCAAAGTCTTCCCAGCAATAGCACGTAGAGTTCTCATTTCTGCTGTCCTTAGCATACTTTTGGTCTTGACAGTTTCCGCCCTCGCTTCGATGCCATATGTGAGAATAGGTCGCACACAGGTCTTATAGATGCGTACCTTGTTATCCGTTCTCATATCTTTATTCCTCCATATGACATCTCTCAGGCAGCCCGCCACAACTGCAGCTTTATCTACCTGAGGCCTTACTTCTCTGGGGAGGTCATGAGAGCTGAGCAGTTCACTGCCAAGATATCTGAACTGGGTTGTTTGTTCAATTGGCTCGTCACGTACTGAAATTCATATTTGCACTGTTTATTTCCACTCATATTTGCACTGTATATTTATTTTGTTAACCTTTCTTAATTCATTCGTTCCACATACCCAAACCATCTAACAATGCTCTTCTACATTTTACTCAATAGTTTAAGTTCACATTCATCCCCAATCGCTTTATTCCGTATTCTACATAATAAATCATCGCCCCAAGGTGTCCCCCTAAGTGCACGCAAGTCTACAGAATTCTTTCAGTTCTTTTCATTATCTCTCTTCGTCCACGTTTCTCTCCCTAACATCAAAGTTGGTAATAAAATACTATTGTGGACAGTATCATAATCTAAACAGGTTTGAGTGTTTATGTTTTAGTGCTCCATTGACTTTGTTTTCTTATCGCTACACGCAAGTCGATTTCCCTCGTAACTCTTAAATAATGTATGACAAATACTACCTAAACAGGAGAACGTTTATTGTAAATGAATATAACGAATTTCATATAATTCTATTCCATTCAAAGGACAACTTTATATATAGCTGTTAACCTATCCCTTCCTGTGTTAAAAAAAACCGCGCGTTCCGATGCTGTGTATTCAACACACATCAATACACATGTAAAAATGAGCGTTTTAAAATCGGAAAAATAAGAATATTAATAGCCAATCGCTTAAACGAATTAAATTTGAAGTCAAAAGTGATAATATTTGAAATTTAATTGCTGAAAACATGAAAAAAACATCGGCCGACGTTCACAAAACGGGCGAAGAGACCACCTCAAACGAATGCCCGAGAGCTACTGAAATAAGAGAAGCGAGCGAACTGAGATTATATTTATTGCGTTCCCATATACCGAAGTAGAGTGAGAATGAGACGTGAATAGCGTCGCTTCCTCACCAATAGCGGTTTTTTAGAATGAATATACCTACGTCACACACTGGCACACGTTTGATTGTATTGGTGAATTTATTCCCGATTTTCACAAAATATCTCTGGTGTGGCCGATAAGTGCTAATTATTATTAATATTATTTTTTCATTCAATGCGTAAATGTATTACGGAGAAATACCTAAAATCTGAACCCAGTATTTATTATATGTACTCGTATATATATATTAAAGTGTTTAGAAGCAATGTGTACTAGTTACACATCACAGGGAGGGAAGGGTTAAGATAGCACTTTCCTCAAGGGCGCTCTTACTTAAGACTCGCAACCACTAATATTAAGCAAATCACATCTGACATAGCAGCGCCCGAACGAATCACGTATAACTCTTTATTTTTATACAGTTCAACCTTATAGGATGATTGCCATTGTTAGAGGTCTAAGTGTATGCAGATTTAAGAAGCTCTTGAAAATAATCCGTTTTGGGAGGCACTCTCAAAATTTACAATCGAATATAAACACTGGACACATACTCTACACTTTATCTAAACACTGGACACATACGAGTACACTACACTTTATCTAAACAATGGACATATACACTACACTTTATCTAAACACTGGACACATACACTACACTTTATCTGAACACCAGGCACATACGAGTACACTACACTATCTAAACACTGGACACATACACTACACTTTATCTGAACACCGGACACATACGAGTACACTACACTTTATCTGAACACCGGACACATACGAGTACACTACACTTTATCTAAACACTGGACACATACACTAAACTTTATCTAAAAGTTTCTTTGTAAATAGTTCGTCATTCTTTGGTAAATTTTCTGCAGTTTTCATACCAAATACGTTTTTTTCTGAACTTATGAAAATACGGGGAAGTACCTAATATAATGGCCACAGCCACTATTTTCCTATTCTTGCACTGTACTTATATATATTTTTTGTGAAATATTTTGAATCTGTAAATACCTATCAATAGGTTCAAGTCCCGAGTTAGAGCACCCTTGAGGAGAGTTAGCACTCTAAAGGGCGCTATAAAAGTTGTTTTATTATTAAAACCGTTACTGTGGAATATTACAGCGCTCCGCCCCCGACCCTAAAGGATAAGGAATGGAAAAGATGAAGGTTCAATTCTAGATATATAATTCTTTAACTATATTAAATATGAAATATGATTTTCATATAGAAAAACATACAAACTTTCACACCCTTTCCCTCTCGGTGTAGGTGGAGAGGACAGATCGCTCGACTTTCCTATAACGACACACATATTTCACCTTTTTTTCATCCATACACCTTCTCATACGCAGAATCTCTTAAAATAGGAAGGAAATCCTTGTAGCACTTTGTGGCGACCAGATATATAGTATTTTTACAGAGTTCTCTAATTTTATTGAAAAAGGTCGCCTCTCTAAAACTTTAAAGGCCTTCTACTATACAAAAATTATTTATTTTAATTTTCCGGTACATTATCTCTGTCCGTGGTATCTGAGTTTAGGTCGGTGACACCGCTATCATTTTCGCATTCCGGTGTGGCGCCAACTGTAGACAGCTTTCCCCGGGGACATCACTTTTATTCAAGCATGACATATCAAAATGTCCTACTCGTATATGATCGCACTGTAAGGGGACCTAATTCGTTCCTAGATATAGTATGGCTGGAGTAGGGACAAAATATCCTCATAAAAATATTTTCTCCTACAAGTTCTCGTTTGTTTTGCATTTATTTCTTTCAAAATAGATATCACTCGATCTTACCATACTTGGCATGCTCTAACCATACATACACACTGTCACTCCATTTCCCTTTCGGGATAGGCAAACAAGGTAGAGCGCCAGATTTTCTTGTCTCTAAAAACATCTACGTACATACACCTTCTCGTACAATATCTACGATTTCTCTGACTTTCTACGTTTCCTTATTTTAAAATATAATTCATTTGAACCACCCACACTTCTCTTGGACTTCTTCTCACATGCCTTGCTCTAACATTTATACTATATATTTGTGTTGTAAGTATTTCTTCATTCATTCGTTCCACATGTCCAAACCATCTCGGCGTGCTCTTCTTCATCTTACTCAACACATGAGCCTTAAGTTATCCTTCAAACCTAATAACTTGATTCCGTATTCCATCAACATTGTCTCCTCATGTATTATTATCAATGCACACATTTCTACAGCAATTATTCGGCTGCTATTAACGTTTTTCCACGTCCAATTTTCACTCCCATGCATCAAAGTTGTTACTAGAATACTATTGTAGACCCCCATCTTATCAGATTTTGAGTAATTTTGTTTATTTAGTGTCATAGAAGTTCAAAATATACAATTTGTGAGCTTATTTAAGAAATAATTATTTTTTTATTTAAATAAATTACACTAATCCCCGCTACACATGTTTCTAACTCCTATTCAGAGGCTCTCTTTAGGCGTAATTGTGCTAGTTTGTTACGAATTTGTTATGAACAAACTGGGATCATTTTGCCTGAAGATAGACTCTAGATAGAATGTAGAAACGCGTGTAACGGGTATAAAGGTTTTCGCAGATAATTGGTTCCTGAAAATGTATAGAATGTTGAATGTTCAAAAGTAGAGGGATGTAAAAGAACATAAAAAAAATCTATTTTAAAATATTTATTTATCAATAATAATTATTATTTATCAATAATATATTAAAAATATTTATTTATCAATATATGTCATGTTACATAATTAAGTTAACGAGGCGTGTTTAAGTGCTTTTAAGTACGAGTATTTTCTTTATACACTTGTCAAGAGTTAGTTGAATACAACCCTTTTTTTTCTTTTCTTGATAAAGAATTCTACAACATGCTGTGTCTTTCTCAATCGTCCTGCGTACTTGAGATATACGTTCTCCATTAGGATCACATTCTTCCATGATAGTCAAAAAATTGTCAAGATGCACGAAGGCTTCATTAATTTGACTGTCAAAATCTTGACGATTTTATCAGCTTCTTCTTCCTCACTTTCATTGTGTATTTCATTTAACTCTTGTTGCTCAATCAAGTATTCATTTGACAGAGGTACTGAGTGAGATTCAATCGACTCATTAACATCTTCGTTGTTGACGTCCAAGTTTAGTTCATTCATTAGGCTAACTATTTCATCTGTGATAATTTCCTGAGTTTCTTTAGAATTTATAAAACCACTCATCATTTGTGGGCATAATTGTTTCCAGGAACCTTTCATTGTTGACTCTTTTATTTCAGCCCACGAGTCTCTAATATTGTTTATTGCGCTCCATATATTATAGTTCTTCCAAAAAAGTGGGAGCGACTGCATGGAAGCGAACAATGTTTGCATTATCAACAAAAATCTTAAAAAAAAATGAATTTAAAAAAATGTGCGAAATAGCGAATTGTAAGAAAGTAGAATGTGCGAAAGTCGATGGCCGCCTGTAATTTAATATTTTAATATGGAGTTCTTCAAAGTTAAAGCTGAAATAATTTAAATAAATAAATAAATAAATATTAGGTTTATTGACAGCAACATAGTATGTACAAGATCACACCTGAATAACACTTCTAAAACACATAAATTGCAGACAATACATCAAACACAGAAGCTGTCAAAAGGTCTGGGCTCATCTAATAGCATCCCCTCGGCCAAAATACACCCCACCAATATAGGGCGAACCCAGCTTATTATTTATTAGTTCTATCTGTTTTGTTTTATGGAGTTTTTAACTGGGTAGGTACTAGTGTGGCGCGTATTGATCTACTGCACTATGGATCCTTTGCGGAGGACTCAAAGAGGCTTCACTCAATATGTGTGTGCTCAAAGAGATGGTTCATTATTTTCCAACAGAAGTACTTTTCAAGAAGTTTTGCCAAACTTCATATCCGTGAGATATTTATTAAATAACTTATTTTATACTATACTAATCAAGTTCCAATACATGCAACACATCAGAGTGCAGTCAAGAACAAGAGGCAATACACTGAATCTAGTTCCGGTTCCATGCGTCCTACATCTTTTGAGAGGAGGAAGATGGAGTGCGCTGTGTCAAGAATTTTCAACACATTCCCGGAGAAGAACGTTAATATTTGTACTATCGACCCTTTAAATATAAGATATATGTTACAAGGCAGCTCTTTGACAGTAGATGTACAACACCGGTATAAATATTGTAATATAGCTGGATGGCTGTCGCTCCATCCTCCGAAATTCCGGTTTGCTTCTTGCAAGATGAGTCTATTCAGGGCTCTCCAAGTAGGCCAAGACAGTTGGTCTGCAGATGCGATCCTTTCTTAAAACTCATTAATTCGTCCGGTATTTACAATAATTTAAATATAAGTACCTAAGTCTGTAGAAAGAAGACGACAGGAGGACGATATAACGGTTTTTGGGATAGAAAGTTCTCTCTGATCGTAAAATTCAAACGCCAAATTCACATACTGTCTCTATTGTATAATATCCTTAACTGTCCCGCCGCGTCCTCTTATCTCTCCGAAAATTTTCAGCGTCTTTCCAATCATGGACTAACGCTACGCTAAAACAGAGATTGTCTATTGCCCTTTCCAGTTCACCGCTCCTCTTTTTTTACGTCGTCCTTTACTGTCCATGCAGTGAGACTCTGGAATCAGTTACGAACCAGTATAAGACTCGCTCCGTCCTTGGCATGCTTTAGAGATTCAACCACTGGATGATCATGGATACCTTTTGGACAGTGCCAAGCTTCTAGGTTGAAATCCAGGCACAGTTTCATTAAGACCATTAAACCTTTGCAACACCTACCTGCTGTACAGATGAACGAGTGGAGGGAAACATCGGGCCCCAGTGGGTAGATTTCCGGCTTAGAACTGTCCTGGAGGAACTGGGCATTTCTTAACAGACTCCAAATAGGAACTGAGGTGCATGGCCATTGGACTTGTGCCGAAGGTCACCAGTTCGGTCCCCACACTGTACTACTTCCCTCAAATGACACAGGCATTTTTTTCCACCTAGTATTCGAGGGTATAAATATACATATGACTTCAGTCATATATATTTTTTCAAAAAAGAGAAAATAAAAACATGCCAGTGTGCTCCGATCGTTTCGCTTCCGTGAACTATCGCATTCAGTACAGCGGGGAAAGCCGGTGAGTTAGCTGGTGGGAAACGGCTCACTCAAAAAAGTCTCCACGGCACAGCTTCCCTTTACAACTGAATTAACGTTTGAAAGCGAGGGGATACTCTACGACGAGGTCCAGCAACGACGACGGGAGAACCGATGACAACTTGGCTAAATAGGGAATGTTATGAGATGGATCGACTCTCTGTACCTGCGGTGTGTTCCATGCAGCACTTGCTGCAGTGCCCGATGAGTCCGGTGTCTTGCATCGAAGAGGACTTGATCCGTGGAACGTCCAGTGGTGTCCAGGATGCTGGACGGAAATAATTTTGTTTTTTTAGCCTCGCGAGCTTATTGCCATGTGACAATCTCTTCCGACCAACCAGAAATATGTTTTAATGAGCCCTATGTGAAAATTAGACTAGAATCTCATTTTTTTAAATCTGGGTTCCAGCGAGGATCGAACCCGCACCTCCTTTGACTTTGACACGATAAGAAAAAGAAATTCAGTACAATATTAAAGAACGATAGGCAATTCCTCGTGTATGATTGTCAGCCATCCAGCCATCTTGTGGATGGAAGACGCCTCTGCATGAATTTGTTTATAGTATGTAACAAGCTGTTTTGTACAAATAAATCGGTACGTTTAATGTGCTGCACTGTTTTGTACAAGTAACTCCGTTACGTTTAATGTGCTGCACTGTTTTGTACAAGTAACTCCGGTACGTTTAATGTGCTGCATTGTTTTGTACAAGTAAATCGGTACGTTTAATGTGCTGCACTGTTTTGTACAAGTAACTCCGGTACGTTTAATGTGCTGCATTGTTTTGTACAAGTAACTCCGGTACGTTTAATGTGCTGCATTGTTTTGTACAAGTAAATCGGTACGTTTAATGTGCTGCACTGTTTTGTACAAGTAACTCCGTTACGTTTAATGTGCTGCACTGTTTTGTACAAGTAACTCCGGTACGTTTAATGTGCTGCATTGTTTTGTACAAGTAACTCCGGTACGTTTAATGTGCTGCATTGTTTTGTACAAGTAAATCGGTACGTTTAATGTGCTGCACTGTTTTGTACAAGTGACTCCGTTACGTTTAATGTGCTGCACTGTTTTGTACAAGTTACTCCGGTACGTTTAATGTGCTGCATTGTTTTGTACAAGTAAATCGGTACGTTTAATGTGCTGCACTGTTTTGTACAAGTAACTCCGGTACGTTTAATGTGCTGCATTGTTTTGTACAAGTAAATCGGTACGTTTAATGTGCTGCACTGTTTTGTACAAGTAACTCCGGTACGTTTAATGTGCTGCATTGTTTTGTACAAGTAACTCCGGTACGTTTAATGTGCTGCATTGTTTTGTACAAGTAAATCGGTACGTTTAATGTGCTGCACTGTTTTGTACAAGTAACTCCGTTACGTTTAATGTGCTGCACTGTTTTGTACAAGTAACTCCGGTACGTTTAATGTGCTGCATTGTTTTGTACAAGTAACTCCGGTACGTTTAATGTGCTGCATTGTTTTGTACAAGTAAATCGGTACGTTTAATGTGCTGCACTGTTTTGTACAAGTGACTCCGTTACGTTTAATGTGCTGCACTGTTTTGTACAAGTTACTCCGGTACGTTTAATGTGCTGCATTGTTTTGTACAAGTAAATCGGTACGTTTAATGTGCTGCACTGTTTTGTACAAGTAACTCCGGTACGTTTAATGTTCTGCATGGTTTTGTACAAGTAAATCGGTACGTTTAATGTGCTGCACTGTTTTGCACAAGTAAATCGGTACGTTTAATGTGCTGCACTGTTTTAATTTACTTAAAAACGCAACTTTTATTTACTTAAACCATCTGTTCATCTGTTGTTCTTTTTCATCTAACTAAGCACATCAGTCTTAACTTTGTAGAACTCCATATTAGAATACTCGTATTAAACAACAAATTGCTTTTTAATGCCACTAATTGTATTAGTTTCCGTTACACTTGTTTCTACTTCTTATCCGAGGCTCTCTTCTGGCGGAACGATAATTTCCCTAGAAGAAAGCCTCGGAATAGGATGCTTTAAGAAGCGACTGAAAAAACTCTCAATTTCTAGTCAGTAAAATAACGTGTTTCATTCCTGATTTTTATCTTCCTTTCCTCTCCACCATCCCTTCCTTTTCCTTTGATTGATGCCATCTCACTTTTACTTTTATAATGTATACGTTCGTAAATTTTATAAGGATGAATAATCATTTGAATATTTTTGACGACCATGTAACTTGCTTTATTTATTATTGTCTGGTTGATTGAAAAGAGTTTGCTACCTGGCAATAAAACACCCCGGATTGTTTTTGCAATGCAGTGTTATTAAACAACAAAAAAAAATATTGTTTCACATCGACCTAAAGTTTACATCTTTCGCTAATCACTATAATTTCGTATTATGTCATACATTGTCACCCCATGTATTCTTTTCAATGCACGCATTATCCGTGATCTAATTGATAAGATGACGAGCTCCGTGGTCCAGTTGGTAAGACTCTTGTCTCCCGATAAAGAAAAAGGATTCCAGTCCGGTTTTCACTTAAGGCCTCTTTAACATATTTCTGGTTGGCTGGAAGATATTACCACATGGTAATAAGCCCACCTGTTTGAACTATATACAAATAAAGTGTAATACAGTACAATACAACACATTATTCGGCTCCTCTCTGCATTTTTCGACTTCACGTTTCACTCCTCAAATTGAAATAATACATCGTGCAAACCGAGGTAAATGTTTTCCAATATAACGAAATGGGGAGAGAGTTGATACAACTAAGCCATCCTTACTTGCATACACGGACATACATACACACACTCGCCAATACTTCCTTCTCGGCCGGGCCTTGCAGGGAGCTAGCCCTTGCAAGCGCATGTCACGTTAGCTCCGAGCGCTGAACGATACTGAACCAAATTACAAAGAATAAAGTGCAAAATTCCGTGCATTTAATATACGAGGAAGTATGCAATCGTGCATGGGAAATGCGACCGTGATTGCATCACCGTCTGGGTTCGGAGAAAGCGTTTTGAACCGTGTTCGGGACCGGACGACGCCCGGCGCCGGAGAATGCCGATGTTTGCCGAATCGAACAAGTATGGCGGCGTTTTCCCGCGCCGCGCGCCGTGTGAAACGAGTAACGATTTGCATTACTTCGGAGGTGAAACGAGAAATGCATTTGGCGCATGCTTTATAATACAAAATGGTAAATGTCAAAGTGCGAGGAATAAATTAAGGTCAAACGACAATATGAGTACATGAAACGATGTGAAATATATACATTAATATACATAAAAACCCCAAAATCAATAATTGTAGATGGAAATCACCTGGAACTTGTCAAGGAAAATGTGTGTTTGGGCCAACTAATTTCCTTTGTAGGTGGCATATCAGAACAAGTAGTACAAAGGACAAAACTAGCGTGGAGCTCATTTGAACGTTTGAACAACATCTTCAAAAGTGATCTCCCAATATCTTTGAAGCAAAAGATCTATAACCAGTATATTCTTCCAGTACTTACGTATGGCTGTGAGACATGGACGCTCACAGCAAACAACATACAAAAGCTCCAGACTGCACAAAGGGGCATGGAGAGATGCATGTTGGGATATACTAAAAGAGACCGTAAACGAAACACCTGGATTCGCAACAAAACAAAGGTAGAAGACGTAATAAAGGTGTGCAAGAAAATGAAGTGGCAATGGACAGGACACGTAGCCAGAATGTAAGACTTACGATGGATATACAAAATAGTACAATGGTACCCAAGAAGCCCAGAAAAAGACCGAAGGTACACTGGATAGATGAAATCAGGAAGCATGGCAGCATCACATAGCATCAACGAGCAAAAATTTAATTATTTGGAGTCGAATTATTTGAGACCTTCATCCAGCAGTGGATCGACCCTGTTTTTTATGTAGATGACATAAAAAACCAACTCAATGGGCAAATCCATGCATAAAATACATGTTATACAAGCATACTATCACTTCAATAGGGGTAAGTAGAGAGAAGAAAGCGCCAGACATTCTTATCGTGACATACAACTTTCGCCTCTTCTACACCCATACATATCCGATTGTTCTTTCAAAACATTATGCACTTGATCCAACGATGCTTTCTTTGGTCCTCGTGTATCACATACTCTACTCAGATTTGCACAATATATTGTACTTGTTTTATTAGAATTTCTTCATTCATTCGTTCCACACACTCAAACCATCTCAGACAGCTCTTCTTAATATTACTCAATACATCAACATTAAGTTCACATTCATATCTAATCACTTCATTCCGTATTCTATCATACAACGTGTTTCATTCCTTTTTTTTCCTTTCCTCTCCACCATCTCTTTATTTTCCTTTGATTGATGATATCTCACTTTATATGAAAAGAAATGTTCGGATGATTGTCCGTCTTTGTAGGGTTTGTAGGCATATACAGTACATATATGCTCACGTATGTGTTCGCGGATTTCGTGCGGATGGATAGTCACTTAAATGATTTATGCGACCATGTAACTTGCTTCATTTACTTTTTTCTGGTTGGTTGGAAGAGATTGCCGCCTGCCAATAAGCCCGCAAGATTGTATTTGCAATAAAAGTGTTAAATAAATACATTGTCCCCCCATATATTCGTCTCAATGCAAAGACTGAAAGGAGTCGAATAATCGCTGTAGTATTGCTTGCACTGAGAACAATATATGGATCGACAATGCATGACAGAATACGGAATGAGGGGATTAGACAAGAATGTGAACTTAAGGTTGATGTGTTGAGTAAGATGAAGAAGAGCATTCAGAGATTGTTTGGGCATGCGGAAATATAAAGTGTAAATGTGAGTGAAAGACTTGTGAGAGGTAGACCAAAGAAAGTATGGTTAGACCAAATGAATAATATTTTGAAAAAAGGAAACGTAGATAGTTAGAAATATCGTACAAGCTGTATAAAAAGGTGTACATATAGATGTAGAAGAGGATAAGGATGGGTAGGAGGAAGGTCGTCGCTCTATTCTATCTACCCACCCGTACAGAGAATAAATAAGCGTTTTATTTATTTTATTAAAAAAAATATTTACTCGATACCACAAAGTAAAACAAACGCCTTTTCTCAGATTCAAGAAAAAAAAGCATTTCTAAACTTTACCAAAGAGATAGTAATCCTAAAAGGCAGACAAAATGATTTCATCATTTCATCCGCACCCCAGACCCAGCCCCAGACCCTCTCTACTCCTTCCTTCACTCCTTGACCAAACAGAGTGGGGTGTCTGTGATTTATATGTTTGTTTAGACCGGTTATTCGAGTTGCCACCCCTTGTGGTCCGGTGCCAGCACTCACCGCCGTGTCTCCTCTTGTCTGGATGTCTGCGTGTGGACGGACACTGCAGGTTAGGCATTATTCTCCAACTTCGAACAGTAGAACTTGACTTGAAATCAGACAAGGAGCTGAATTGATACGTTAATCTGACGTGACTGTCTTTTTTTTGTTGAGTATCATATATTAAAAGATTTGATATTTCTTTATAAGGTGAAAATCCAAACTGCCAATATTTAATTCATGCACAGTTTAGGCAGTCGATAGGAACGTGGTAGTTATTGCGACAGGAGTTTGAAATACTTGGACTTGCAGAAGGAATGACTTGTAGCAAAAGTTTGAGTGATCTCTTGAGTATGATGGGTTTTGAGTGATTATGGGGTGGACTTTTTGGTCTGTCTGGAGTGATGAGCGAGTGATGAAGGGTTTGATTCGCGTGATATACTATATGTGTATACACATGAAATTGAATTTTACTGTTTAACGAGTTGACGAGAGTATGCAACGGGGGTTTGTATAGTAAAAGATTTGAGAGAAATTCCAATTTATTTTTCTATGTTATGTCTTCAGAAAGACACAAGCCTAGTTTACTGGGGATACGACAAATGAAAGGCAACACACCCAGATCCATAAAAATTGTGTGTTCACATTAAATTACTAGTTGTTTTTTTTCACAAATTATGTATTTATAAGATTTTTTTTCTACATAAATAAATAAAATCAACAGTTGCGTCATATCAGCTGGTTAGTGAAAATATTATAAATTATGTACAATATATATGTTATATGGAAAAGAATAAAAACTTATTCCTCAGTCAATTAATCCTCCTAAACTCTGACAGTGTTGAACCAAATATGTTCACTTGCTTACAAGTCCTACGATTTATTTGACTTTTTACAATGCCTTCTTTTAAAACACGAACCATTCACTTGATCTAACGATATTTGCACTGTATATTATATTTACTAGCCTTTATTCATCAATTCGTTCCACGTGCCTAAACCATCTCAGCGTACCCTTCTCCATCTTACTCAACACATCAGCCTTAAGGTCACATTCATCCCGTATCACTGCATTCTGTATACTGTCATACATTGTTACCCCATATATTCTTCTAAGTACATTAAATGACAAGGAAGCGAATCAAATGCTACTTAATTTTTTTAGACGGTAAATATACAACGGAAATAAAAATAAAACAAATATTGAAATGAAAGGATATTCTGAGTGATGTCATATTTTTTTCAATTCTCTCTTAGACTTAAATAAAGATGGAGCACATTTAATAAATCTTAGGAATTCGTTCCATTTTCGCGCCGGATGAACCGCAAATAACGATGTTTTAAATGTGGTGTGATATGTTGGTATGTATAGGAGGCTTTCATCCCCTGATCGAAGGGAAGGTCCGTATTCTGAAAGAATTTTTTTTCTAATTTACCTGCTATAGGTTATGATCAATATATAACCGGGCTGGCTTTAAAAACACCTTTTTTATTAAATAATTATATTTTGGACTGTTTCCCCTTCAACATAGTCTTCCTGCTACATTAATACAGCGATTCCACCGTAACTGCCACGCTGCAAAATCCCTCACAAAGTCTTCTTTGTTAAGCTGATCAAGCACCGTCTGCCACCACCATTCACCTTCATACCATCCCAAAACGTTCTCTTGAGGGTTAACTTCATTTTTGGGAAGAAAAAAAAGTCTCACAGAGTTAAATCCGGTGAATAGGGAGGGTGTGGAATGGCAGACATCGTGTTGAAAGTAAAAAAATCGATGTTGATCAGACATTCCCCCGATGCACCTTCTGGTCGACTGCCAGCAACCGGGGAACAAATTTGGCCACAATGCGATGCTTGTTCAAATTGTCCGTTAAAATTGATTGAACTGTGCCAAACGACATTTCGACCATGTCACAATCTTTTCTGATTGTTAATCGTCGATTTGCACGAAAAATTCTCTGAATTTCAGCGACATTTTAGGCAGTTGTGCTTATATAAGGACGTCCCGGATTTTTATCGTCCCATCGATTCTCATCGTTCTGACATTTGATCATTTTTAAAACGTCAATACCTCTCATAAGATTAAGTTCGACTCATGGCTTCATCACCGGAAACCTAGCGAAGCGCTGTAAGAGTGTCAGACGCTGTTTTTCCTGGTTTTAAACAAAATTTGAAGTTCGCACGCTGCTCGAATTTCGCAGTCATCTTGGTAATCGCGGAGGGCTCGAAACACGTGTCAACAAAATTGTTTACGAAACAGATATGGACGCACACAGCACAATGCTTTTTGACAGACTGAGGCACAAGACTTCTACTCAACTGACGATGAAAAGCATTAGTCTATATCTCCCACCATCCCGGCAGCATAATTTATGTCCGGTTTTATATTGATCATACCTCATACACTTAGTAATGCTTTGTATATTTTATATTGATCATATCTCATACACCTAGTAATGCAGAGGAATGCTTTGTATATTTTATATTGATCATACCTCATACACCTAGTAATGCAGAGGAATGCTTTGCATATTTTATATTGATCATCCTCATACACCTAGTAATGCAGAGGAATGCTTTGTATATTTTATATTGATCATACCTCATACACCTAGTAATGCAGAGGAATGCTTTGTATATTTTATATTGATCATACCTCATACACCTAGTAATGCAGAGGAATGCTTTGCATATTTTATATTGATCATACCTCATACACCTAGTAATGCAGAGGAATGCTTTGCATATTTTATATTGATCATCCTCATACACTTAGTAATGCTTTGTATATTTTATATTGATCATACCTCATACACCTAGTAATGCAGAATAATGCTTTGTATATTTTATATTGAGCATACCTCATACACCTAGTAATGCAGAATAATGCTTTGTATATTTTATATTGAGCATACCTCATACACCTAGTAATGCAGAGGAATGCTTTGTATATTTTATATTGATCATACCTCATACACCTAGTAATGCAGAGGAATGCTTTGTATATTTTATATTGATCATACCTCATACACCTCGTAATGCAGAGGAATGCTTTGTATATTTTATATTAATCATACCTCATACACCTAGTAATGGAGAGGAATTCTTTTGTATATTTTATATTGATCATACCTCATACACCTAGTAATGCAGAAGAATGCTTTGTATATTTTATATTGATCATACCTTACGCCCCTAGTAATGCAGAAGAATGCTTTGTATATTTTATATTGATCATACCTCATACACCTAGTAATGCAGAGGAATGCTTTGTATATTTTATATTGATCATA
Organism: Odontocerum albicorne; assembly: GCA_949825065.1. NCBI lineage: Eukaryota > Metazoa > Arthropoda > Insecta > Trichoptera > Odontoceridae > Odontocerum > Odontocerum albicorne. The sequence goes on along the minus strand of OX463866.1, from coordinate 20,641,904 downwards.
CCTCATACACCTAGTAATGCAGAGGAATGCTTTGTATATTTTAGTGTAAAAATTAAAATATTTTAATAAATTTAACAAAAATTAGGTCATCGGTTGGCAACCGGACTGTGATCTCCAAAAGACAAGAAATTATTTCCAAATAAACCTCCCCGAGGAGTGGCCTAGATGGCGAGAAATGCTACTGCTGGATTGTTGGTGTTATTTCTGTTTGGGCAACAAGTTGGGAATATTCTGGCGCGGTGCCAGCACGCTCTCGAGGACGCCGTGTCCACCGGGTAGACCATCGCACTCGGCTGTCGCAAACTGTTGGCTGCGGAACTGGAAGGAATGTGGAATGTTTCGTTTACTTTTCGGATTTGCTCGCTATAACTGACCTACTAAGCAAAAACGCAGTAATTGTATTTGTCAAAATTACAAGTACCAACTTTTATTTATTTATTTATTTAAAAACTTCATTGTACAATGTACAGATTGGTGGGTCTCTTGCAAAAGGGCAATCTTTTCCAACCAACTAGATAACTGTTGAATAATTTAGTTTGCAGTATTGGGTGAATTTTTTTAATTTCATTTAAATGCAGTGAAAATAATTAATAAAAGAAAAAAAGTGAGATGGAAGGAAGAAAGTGAGATGGAAGGAAGAAAGGAATACATACACACTCGTACCATCACACCATCTTCATATCGGGGCAGGCAAACAGTACAGAGCTCCAGACTTTCCCATCTCGACACATATCCTTTTCGTCTTCTACATTCATACACCTTATCATATAACCTCTACGATTTATCTGACTTTTTCTGTTTACTTTTTTCAGAATATCATTCACTTGATCAAACCATGTTTTTTTTGTCTACGTCTTCCACGACTTTCACTCATATTTAAGATTGGTTCTATGGCCATGTCTGTAATATTGTGTTTGAAAACTATATTTCAGAACAAACATACTTATTTTAAACTCTTCAGATACTGGTGTCCATTATAAAGGACACACAGTTCATATGCATTGTGTAAACAACTTTGTGGTAAATTTCTGTGCCAACGATATCAAATGAAGTGCATTATCGACTTAGACCGTTTTGGGCGCCATCTATCCAAACGAAAACATCATAATGTTACTTCTTCTTCCCAGTATCATGTCAGGTCCCCCCAACGTTGACTATCACCTGAGAGTAGACATCTTTGTCCTCGGCAGCCCGAAAAAGATCCCCGACGCTCCTTATACCAGTCCAATCACGTAACATATCAATCAACAATTCCCGGGACTAACCAACAGATGGCACCTTTAATAACAAATACATACTATTTTCAGTTAGTACCAGTCTTTAGAAGTTACGTGTCAAACTTTCATGACATTCAGACATTGTGTCATTGAGTTACAGTGGTTTTAGTGACGCAACTTTTGCTATTTTGAAAACTATGGAAAAAATCGAATTTCGTGAGTTGATAAAACATTGCTTTTTAAAGGGAAAAATACCGTTCAAATTCAGCGATGGCTTGAAAAGTGTTATCCGGGCTCTGCTTCGTCAAAAACAACCATTTATCGGTGGTATGCTGATTTCGAACGCGGTCGTACAGACACAAATGATGCTGAACTCTCTGGTCGTCCAAATAAGGCCAAAAAACATTAAAAAAAAACTCAAAATCGTGATGGAAAATCGCAAAATAAAGTTGCGTGAGATATATGACATCCTGAAGATATCATTTGGTAGTGTTTACACTAATTTGCATGAATATTTGTTCATGAAAAAGCTTTTTTCGAAATGCGTGCCGCGTTTGCTCACAATGCAACAGAAACAACAACGCATCGATGATTCAGAGCGCTGTCTGGCACTGTGTACGGGAAATAAACAGGAGTTTTTGCGTCGGTATGGGACAATGGATAAAATTTGGATCCACCACTATACTCCGGAATCAAATCGGCAGTGAGCTGAGTGGAGAGCAGCCGGTGAAAGTCGTCCGAAGCGACCAAAAACTCAACAGTCGGCCGGGAAAGTTATGGCCTCCGTATTTTGGGATGTGCATGGTATAATATTCATCGATCACCTTGAAAAGGGAAAAAACATCAATAACGAATATTAGATAGCGTTATAGCAGCGTTTAAAGGCAGAAATTGCAAAAAAACGGCCCCATATGAAGAAGAAAAAAGTTCTAATTCATCAGGACAATGCACCGTGTCACAAGTCGATGGTAACGATAGCCAAATTGCATGAGTTGAACTTCGAATTGCTTCCGCACCCACCGTATTCTCCAGATTTGCCCCCAGCGACTATTGGCTGTTCGCAAACCCAAAAAGATGCTCCAGGGAAAGAGATTTGGCTCCAATGAAGAAGTGATTGCCGAAACTAACGCCTATTTTGAAACCAAAGATAAATCGTTCTACACGGCTGGCATAGAAAAGTTAGGAAAGCGTTGGAATGAATGTATCGCTCTCGAAGGATACTATTTTGATGAATAAAGAAGAATTTTGGCAAACAAATGTTGTTTTAGTAGTTAGTCCCGGGAATTATTGATCGATGTGTTATATTGCGGAGCCAGGAGGTTTATCTCCTGCCAACACCTCTTCGACCCTCTATCTTGTCTTGGATGATCAGGTGCAGTAATTTAATTTCTCCTCTAAGTAATATTAAAATAATTTTACATAATATTACAATTTGTGTAAATACTCACAAGGAAGAGTATTTTTTTAAAACTTCAAAATTAATTAAGGTCTGAAGAGGTTAGATTAAGTTTATTGTGAAGAATTTTTCATATTTAAAAGACAAATAATTATGTTAATAAATTCTTCCTTCATCTTTACAGATTAAAAAATAAAATACGAGATTCAATTCGTTGTTTCGCTTTATACAGTGGGTGGAAGGTCTCCATTAGGAATATATAAATAACTTCTGATTTCTCCATTCAAAAAAGGTTGTCTACCCAAGATCACCAATAAATTTCCTGACGGCGCACGACGTCTAACAGTAATACGTACGTGAGTATGTACCTACGTTATTCCTTTTGCATTCCTCCGCGATATCACAGCATCCACAATTCATGCCACTCTGGTTCCGGCCGCGATGTTAGGCCGCGATACAAGGCCGCAGCCTGGCGGGGTAGGCAGAGAGGATCGATCCACTAAGCTCTACATTCTTTCAGACCACTTTAAAGTTATATATTAGGTCCTTACATATGAAATTGGCGTTTTGCCGTACTGGCAACTTTGATCTCAAATATCTTCTCTTTGGTTAGGAATTCCAAATTCAAATTTATACAGCTATTTACTCAAGTATTTGTGTTTCGAAAATTATAATTCATTTGTTTTTTCCTCAATTGTTTTTTTTCTTTGCGTCACTCAGTTTACAAAATGGAAAACTTGAAATATCGCGTTATTTACGAGTACGAGTTCCACCGTGGCACCAGTGCTGCAGAAACGGCTCGAAGGATTAATGATGTGTATGGCGACGGTGCCGCAAAAGAAAACACAGTGCGTTTTTGGTTCCAACGTTTTCGTTCTGGAAATTTCGACCTGCAGAAAAAGCCCCGTGGACGGCCGGAGACCAAAGTTGATAATGAAGAATTGAAGGCTATTGTGGAAGCGGATCCATCGCAAACCACGTCCGAGTTAGCTGCAGGCTGCGGTGTTAGTGATAAAACTGTTTTAATCCACTTGAAGCAAATTGGGAAGGTGAAAAAGCTTGAAAGGTGGGTACCTCACGAATTGAGTGAAGCAAATCAACAAACGCGCGTTGACTGCTGCGTTGCATTACTCAACCGGCACAATAATGAAGGGATTTGGAATCGAATCATTACCTGTGATGAAAAATGGATCCTGTATGATAATCGGAAGCGCTCATCGCAATGGCTGAACCCTGCCGAACCAGCCAAACCATGCCCCAAGCGAAAATTGACTCCAAAAAAGTTACTTGTGAGCGTTTGGTGGACTAGTGCTGGTGTCGTTCACTACAGCTTTCTTAAATCTGGCCAGACGATTACGGCAGATGTCTATTGTCAGCAACTGCAAACCATGATGGAAAAGCTAGCTGCTAAACAACCGAGGCTAGTTAATCGCTCTAGGCCACTGCTGCTTCATGATAACGCTAGACCACACACTGCACAACAGACGGCTACCAAATTAGAAGAGCTTCAATTGGAATGTCTAAGACATCCACCGTACTCTCCGGACCTTGCCCCGACAGATTACTATTTTTTTCGAAATTTGGATAACTTCTTGCAAGGGAAAAAATTCAACTCCGATGGGGCAGTCCAAACCGACTTCAAAGATTTTATTGATTCCCGTCCGAATGGTTTTTTTAGTAAAGGGATCGATGAACTACCTATGAGATGGCAAAAGTGCATAGATAGCAATGGTACATACTTTGATTAAATAAATATATTATATTAAAAAAAAATCAACTTTATGTTCCTCCCAAACAAAACGCCAATTTCATATGTAAGGACCTAATATCATATTTATTCATCGTAACGCTAAAATGTTATTTCTTTTGCATTCCTCCGCGATATCAAAGCATACACAATTCATGCCACTCTGGTTCCGGTCGTGATGTTAGGCCACGATACAAGGCCGCAACCTGGAGGGGTAGGCAGAGAGAATCGATCCACTACTCTACATACTTTCTTTCAGGTCACTATAATGCTTTGTATTTATTTATAGTAATGCTAAAATGTTCATTAAAATCAACTTAGATGATAGAGAATCCACATTAGTATTTTTGCAACATTTATTTTATTTTGAAGTCCATTATACATTAAAGGTTTCCTTAATTCATACAACGAACAAATATGTTGTTTGTTTGTTACTGTATATAATTTCCCTAAAGCAAGAGTTCTCAAAGTGGTCGATATCGACCCCTTGGGGTCGATTTGATTTTTCTAGGGGTCGATAGTTTCAATAAAATATTTGGGGTTCGACGACAGCAAAAATAGACCCCCTGACGACTGCTATTTGTTTGTTACTTCAAAATATCTATGATTCCAATAGGTATCTAATTAAGAATATTTGTCAATATTTGTACTTATTTTGTATTATCATGTTTATTTCATAAATATCAAAAATTAAAAAAAAACTCTATTCGTATTTTTTTAATTTAATTTTGGTCAGCGCAGATTTCAATATTAAATGTTGCACAAGATAATGCAATGCATGCTCCGTAGTCCTTTTATCATTTTCAATCCTTAATTACAAGTGATTAAAATGAAAAGTTTGATATCTAGTGAAATATTTAATATCGAGTACTGTACAAACTTATGATATACTTATTTTGAGTAAGTAAAGCAAATGACTAGGGGCGGGGGGGAGGGGGGGGGGGGGGGGGTTAGACGGTTTTAAAAGTTTTTGGTAAAGAGGTCTGCGGCCGAAAAAGCTTGGGAGCTCTTGCTCTAAAGCTTTGTATATAATTGGGTTTAACCTGTGTATGCAAGCTTTATGAAAATAAATAAATAAAATAAACATCTCAAGGAAGAAGACACTTAGACAAAGCCAGGGATAATATCTGTGGTATACCCTCTCATGAAGAGACAATGGAGAAACTTGGATGTATTGGAGTTTGGTTCCGAGCTTCTACCCGAACGGACGTGTAGTGCCGCGCTCTCCGTCCAACTCGTCGAAAATTGACGAAAAAGTCAAATGTGCGAGTAAAATATTTCATATCAATATATTTAAAATGACTCGATCAAGTGCCGCAATTATCGAGGAATTTACCGGAGTTGTATCGGAATTGAGAGGAGAATTAAAGTCTCTCATTTGCAAAATATCGAACTTAGAAAATTGTGTAATTGGTCAAACTGAGTTACTCAAAACTCAAGACAATACAATAGCATCTTTGTGCGCGAAGATAGTATCCCTCGAGGCAAAAGTGTCAGTGAGTACGAAGGGAAGCGAAACCATTGGAGTTGGGGAACCTATTTCCGAGCCAAGGGTGAGTTATAAACCCAACCACATACCCGAATCCAAAGCCGCGACCCCAAAAATACATAACGTTGGAAAAAGGACCAAACCCACGAAAACGCCAGAAGCAACTCCAACTGAAGCTGAAAAAAACAAAGAACGTCCAAAAACCTACTCAGAGGCTACAAGGCAAAACCCAACAACCTCTTCTCACCAAGATTTTGACGATTCAACACCAAAAGGCTCGAGTGACTGGAAACTTGTCAAACGTAAGACCAAAAGGTCAGTAGTAACTACCGGTGCAAAAATAAATACCGATCTGAAGGCTGTAAAAAGGACAGTCTTCCTACACGCTTGGAGATTTGTCCCAGAGACAACCACGGACGATATTTTGACATATGTGAGGTCTATCGAGAAAGAAGACTTTCAAATTGAAAAACTCCCTACGAAAAAACAATACGCATCATTTAAAATTGGAGTACCCGAGCAGCTAGCTGAAAAATTCAACGATCCTGCTAGTTGGCCAGTTGGGATAGCTGTCTCCAAATTTATATTTTTAAAAGCTAAAAAGGCAAGTCTAGGAAATGAGCAAAACAGGAAAAATTAGAATTTTGTATCAAAACGTAAGAGGTCTCAATACCAAACTTCAAGAATTCCGGGATAATACGCTATTACAAAATGCGGACATAATAGCGCTCACGGAATCCTGGTTGTGTCCGTCTGTTCAAAATGGAGAACTGTTCGAAACAAATGAATACCACGTGTTTCGGAGTGACGCGGGCGAGCGCGGCCGGGGTGTGCTGCTGGCTGTAAACCAAAGGATTCCCTGTGAACGCATATTTGAGCTAGAAATTTCAAAGGACCAAGACATCTGGGTGAGGTGCAGGATAAACAATACAACAATATATATTTGTGTAGTTTACTTCGAGTGCACGGGTGCCGACGAAACCAGACAAAAATTTTATGACTCTCTGAATTCGGACAATCTTAAGTTACGCAACAAAAATGTTTTAATTATAGGAGATTTTAATTTGAATAACGAATCCACGGAAGTATTGTTGGATTATGACTGTTTTCTTCAGTCCAACGATCTTGTCCAATACAATCACATAAATAACGAATACGGCAATATGCTGGACCTAGTTTTAAGCAATACCAACTGCAAGGTGGACAGATCGTTGGAATGCTTTGTAAAGGAAGATAGACATCATCCGACACTCTCCGTGGAGATCCAGGTGAGATGCGTGGGCCGTGGGAGGGGTCGCAAGTATCGCCCTTCGCCACCCAGGGATCCTCCCCCCTCCCCACGCAACTCCCGCCCTACATATAACTACCAAAAGGCAAATTTTTTACTCTTAAAGAATATTCTACTACATTTTGACTGGAACACCCTGTATAGCATAGATAATATTGACGAAGCCGTAGAGTACTTCCATAGTGTCATTTACGGAACGCTAGATATCTGCGTCCCACAGAAACATAATCTACCAAATTTGCCCAACTATCCAGTTTGGTTCAATGTCGATATAATCCGAGATCTCAAAAATAAAAACAAACTTCATAACAATTATCTTCAAATTAAAAACTCAAATAAAACAATCGCGCCAAGAGTATTTAGCCAAGATAGAGACCGACATCCGAGGAAACCCTTCGAATCTTTGGAATCATGTAAAAAATAGAAAAACGAATAAAACTAGCTTCAAATCTATGAAACTGGGTGACAGTATAACTGAAGACTCCCAAAAGATTGCAGAAAACTTTGCACAATACTTTCAATCAGTTTACCTAGATTCAGCGGCCAAATATGACATAAAAAATATATTAAACAGTTCGTCAGACAGCAGAAGCATATCGCTCCATTCCATTTCTAAGGAAGACGTGCTGAAAAGCATAAACTCCTTGCAAACCGACAAAGCAATCGGACCAGACGGGTTATCAGCCGACATTTTCAAAGTCTGTGCGAAATACGTGTGTGATCCCATCTGCTACATATTTAACTTGAGCATAAATACCAATACATTTCCCGAAAGCTGGAAGACAACCAGGGTCTGCCGTATCTTCAAATCGGGAGACCCGTTAGACTCTCATAATTACAGACTTGTAGCTGTTCTCTCTTTGCTTCCAAAAATTTTCGAAACTGTACTGTGCAACCAATTGACCCACCAAGTGTCAACAAGACTTATTGGAAACCAGCATGGTTTTTTGCCAAAACGATCGACTGTTACCAACCTTCTCTCTCTCTCACAACAGATTGCGTCAAACTTAGACGAACTTTCACAAACGGACGTAATATATACAGACTTTCAGAAAGCTTTCGACAAAGTTGATCACGATATATTACTTAAGAAAATGCACAAACTTGGCTTCAGCGATAATCTAATTGGATTATTTGCATCTTACCTAAAAGAAAGATCTCAATACGTAACAATCCGTAACAAGTCTTCTGTGGAATTTATCGCAAGATCTGGTATACCACAAGGATCCAATTTAGGTCCCCTACTATTCCTCATATTAATAGACGACATTCAGAATTCCATAAGTCACTCGACATGTTTATTGTTCGCTGACGACTTGAAAATATTCAAAAAGATCAATTCACCTCACGACTGTGCACAGTTACAACAGGACCTAGACTCCCTAGTCTCCTGGAGTGAGCAAAATCATCTTCTGTTCAACATTAACAAATGTGTCTGTGTATCTTATAGTCGATCGTTTTCACCAATCCACCATCAGTATACTATACAGGGAGTGGCACTAAACAGAGTTTCTGAATTCAAGGATTTGGGCGTAACCTTCGATGTCGGACTCACGTTCGTTAACCATGTCTCACGTTTGATATCGGACTGTTACAAACTACTCGGTTTTGTAATGAGAATATCAAGAGAATTTAACAGCACCGATATCCTCCGAAACTTATATAATTATCTAATTAGAACCAAATTAGAATATGCATCTACGGTTTGGGCTCCTCACCAGCTCAAATATAAAAACAATATAGAACAAATACAAAAAAAAATCCTCAGATATGTATGGTACAGAACAAAGGGCGATAACCCAAAATATGCTCACCATGCCGAACTTCTCACGGTGTGTAACTATAGAAGCCTCGAAACAAGAAGGCAAGAATCCATTGCGATATTCCTAATAAAGGTTTTCCAAGGTTCCTTTAACTGTCCCGCGATTCTAGAAGCACTAAGTTTATATGTACCCAATAAATATATCCGTGCAAGGAATCACCCTCTGTTCTACATACCAACTTACAGGGCGAATATCATGGCTAAACACTCAGTCACGCGTGGTATAGAGATATTGAACCAACTGAATGACACGGTTGATATATTCTCGGTACCGTCTAGCAGTATGAGAAGAATCCTGGCTGATATTATTCCTAACGAATAAGCTAACGCTAGAAGCAAACCCTCTTTGTGTAACAGGAGAAATCCGTGCAAAGTGGATAAAAAAAAAAAAAAAAAAAAAAAAAAAAAAAAAAAATGTATGGGAGTAGACGTGGAAAAATCTGAAAAAAGTAGAATAAATGCAGTAGAAACGTGTGCACTGAGAAGAATATATGAGGTGATAGTTTATGATAGAATACGGAATGAAGTGATAAGAGATGAATGTGAACTTAAGGCTGATGTGTTGAGTAAGATGGAGAAAAGCACACTGAGATGGTTTGGACATGTACTCGTAGAACGAATTAATGAAAAATACTAATAAAACAAATATGTATTACGAATGTGAGCGGAAGGTGGGATAGAAAAACGCCAAAAAAGTATGGTTGAATTGAAGTATTTTGAAAAAAAAGGAAATATAAAAAGTCACATAATCGTAGGAACTGTATGAGAAGGTGTATGGATGAAGAAAAAGTGAAAGATGTGTGTCGCGGGAAGTCTGCCTCTCCTCTCTGCCTACCCCAATAGGGAGAGGGCTTGATGGTATATGTGTATAATAAAATAAACTGAACCCTGAAGTGACAATATAAAGCAGAAACAGTGACTAAAAACCTGTATAATTTATCATAAAAGATCCACTTATCAAAAAAGCTCATAATTTTTATATTCAATTTGAACAAAAGACGAATAAATGAAATATTGGTGTGACGTCCTTTTATGTGCATACTCCCTATTATTTATAAACAAGTTCCGTGGCTTTTTGTACAATATATATTCCCACAACGCCCTTTCCTATTTCGACCCCTTGTCTATGCATATTTGAAATAGGAACGCCGCCCGACCAATGAGAGCACTTGAAATTTATTTTTTCTTTATATTCTATGACAGTTCGCTTTGACTATTCCAAATTCAAATAACTATTGGCTGGTTCACATTCGAGGGGAAATGGGTAGGCCCTCTATTTTTTTATCATCATAGATGCACAATTCACATTAGTACTAAATAACCTATTTTAAAGTGTATTTTTTTTCAGTCTGAAATAATTTCAGATATACTTTATACTATATGTTTGTATTCAAGTCCCTTAATATAATGTCTCTATTGTACATTTCGAATCTGTGTCTGGGATATTCCTTCAGAGAGGAGTTGAACTTTGAGGTCGTTTTTATTTAATATCTAATAAATTGATTGTTCAGAATCGATACAAAAGGACGGGGTATTGTGATAAAGCTTTTGCTGTTGCTGGCTCTGTCTCGTGGAATGGTCTGCCTCTTAGTGTTAGAGAAATGGGTGGCGTGTGCAACTTTTGGAAGCACTTAAAGACAATATTTTTTAGAGTTATTATCAAAATTTATTATGATAAGTATATTAAAACAACATACACAAGCTACACTACACCTAAAGCCCAATGTGTTACTATCACATATCGGAAGATCTACGAAGGTTTCTTTATAGTCCGTCCTCTCTCGGTAAGTTTTCTGCGTTTTTTTTTTACTTAATATGTTTGTCTGAACATATGCAGATGCGGGGAAGTACCCAATCAATTGGCCGCAGCCACTACATTCCTACCATTTCTCTCAACTTATTTCTATTTACTTAGTATTTTTTTAATGTCAATAGTAGTGGATTCGAGTCTCAAGCTAGAACGTTCTCCAGAAGAGTTTACACTCTAAACGACGCTGTATAAATTGCCCGTTGAATATTGTTATTATTATAATTATTAAATATACATTCACTTTTCCCTTTGTTAAAATTTGATTAATTTGGTTCTGCCACATTTTTATTGCTCTTCCTAAACTTCTCGTTCCTTTTATTCTACCCATAAAGATTATTTTTGTAAATATTTCACAACTTATTCCTTCCACATGTTCAAACATCTTGATGCATCTTTCTTCATCTTAAATACAGCATCTTCTTCCAACACACATTATTTATTAATGTCCTCGTTCCTTATTTTGTCACATATTATTTTTCGACATATTCTACAGAAAGCTCTCATTTCTACCACATTTATTTTACTTTCATGACTTTTTAACCGCGTCCGCGTCTCGTTTACACATATCCTAATGTTATAACCAATATTCCATTATAAGTAGTCAGCTTAGCTTCTTTACAATACTGCGATTAATAACCATTTGGTCAGTCGCTTCTTAAAACATGCAAACGACGGTGCGAGTCTAACATTGGTCTGCAACTGGTTCCAGAGTCTCACTGCATGGGAAAAAAATCGTACATTCTCAAATCATCAATAAACAAACTGTAAAAAATGTATTAGATTTTTTTTTATTTAGTCTGAATAAACGCCTGAAATTCACGCCTCTAGAGTAGAATAACCCCTTTAGGGACTTGAATACAAAGAAACAAACTTGAAAATCAATTCGTTCGCGACACTTGAGCCAATATAGACTTTTTACAAGTATACTAATATGGCAACAAGTATGTGTATTTATGACAACCATATATCAGTCTAGTAGCTGCATTGAAAACATATTGGAATTTAAAAAATTGCGAATCAGACAAAGCAGAATTAATAGGATAGACTTAGAGTTTTTATTTGCATACTCTTAACTCATATACTAATCTCAAGTTCTTAGTTGCAAAGTAACATATTTAATTTTATATTAAAGCTCAGTTTCTCTCTGAGATAAATCAGTAAGGGTTCGGCCGGTTTAACGTGCATCCTTTACCAAAGAATCGACGCATTAATTTCATAGTGAAAAATACAATAATTTGCCTATTTGAAATTCAAGTTTCTATTCGTCGGTTCACACTGAAGGGTAAATATGCAGGTAGGAACTTAAAGAATACATTCGGATCGTTATGTACAGTTCACACTATTAAAATCAATTGTTTGGCTTATATTTATGTAAATTTTATTTTTTCAATGTAAAGACGTGCTGTTATTTCAGAGGGTTCGCTGTGTAATAAGTTCTATCAAACTATGTATATAAAATGCGACGATGCAGTTTTAAGTAACTAGGGATTTTTAGTATAATGCATTCTATGATGCACATTGTGAGATTTCGTGAGAATTTCTTTGATATAAAGGCGGGTTTAGACGGTACTATATTAAGACTTTGTTAACGGATTTTCACATCTCAACTATTAGTATTATTAGTATCAGGCAGAGGTGATATTCAGTCACACCGGTTGATAAAATTTTAAAAAAATCCGTACGGTTGTAAAAGTTGTTATTTAATTTTATCATAATACAATTAGTAAAATAAAACACAAGTCTATTGTATTACACTTTCGTTGAATACAGTACAACCTGGTGGGATCATTGCCATGTGTCAATCTCTTCCAACCAACCAGAAAGATGTTTAAGAGGCTATAAGTGAAAATCAGACTGCAATCCCTTTTTGGTTAAATTTACACTGATGTGTTAAATTCATATTCATTACTATTCACTCAACACGTCAGTGTTAATTTTACATTCATTACCATTCACTTAATTCCGTATTGTGTCAAATATTGTCATCCCGAGTATTCTCTTTAGTGCACGCATTTGTTCGGCTTTTTTCAGTCTTGATTCACGCCCACGTTTCCCTCCCATACATTAAAGTTGATACAAAAAAAGATATAAAATAAATTATTTTATTCGATAAACATGGTATTATTTAAAATTTTGATAGCGTGAGCTCACTGTACTAACGTTTTTAGACTAAATTTTAAACACAATAAACGTGATAAATTCAACAATGCTCACTGACAGGAAATACTCAAAATTGGGAAAAAAAGTCATTACAAATCATAAATGGCAGCAATTTACCACAAATGAACATTCTCTTAGTTTTCTGATACTTTTTTTACCAAATATGTTAGTTTTAACCAGGGGTGATAGTCTACCTACACTTGCGGCCTTAACCAGGGGTGGTACACTTGCGGACTTAAGGCTGCATGCGGACTTGGAGGTCATTAAGTGCAGCCTTTTGAATGAATCTAAATTGTGCCAAATAATCCTTTTATTTTTATTAATATGTTTATGAAGCTTTGGCGATAGCCAACAGCACTCAAACGATCAACCAACCAGTAAGTAATACGAGTATATTGTGAGATCGTAGACAAAGGCATCTTATCAATTGAGCAACAGAGAGAGGGAAAAAGGCATCTTATCAATTAAGCTACAGAGATAGGGACAACGGCATCTTATCAATTAAGCTACAGATATAGGGACAAAGGCATCTTATCAATTAAGTCACAGAGATAGGGACAAAGGCATCTTATAACTTAAGCCATAGAGAGAGGGACAAAGGCATCTTATCAATTAAGCCACAGAGGTCATGGATAAAGGCATCTTATAAATTAAGCCATAGAGATAGGGGCAAAAGCATCTTATCAATTAAGCCGCAGAGGCCATGCACAAAGACATCTTATCAATTAAGCCACAGAGGTCATGGATAAAGGCATCTTATCAATTAAGCCGCAGAGGCCATGCACAAAGACATCTTATCAATTAAGCCACGGAGGTGATGGACAAAGGCATCTTATCAATTAAGACACAGAGGTGATGGACAAAGGCATCTTATCAATTACGACACAGAGGTGATGGACAAAGGCATCTTATCAATTAAGCCACAGAGGTCATGGACAAAGGCATCTTATCAATTAAGACACAGAGGTGATGGACAAAGGCATCCTATCAATTAAGCCACAGAGGTCATGGACAAAGGCATCTTATCAATTAAGCCACAGAGGTGATGGACAAAGGCATCTTATCAATTAAGCCACAAAGGTGATGGACAAAGGCATCTTATCAATTAAGCCACAAAGGTGATGGAAAAGGCATCTTATCAATTAAGCCACAGAGGTGATGGACAAAGGTATCTTATCAATTAAGCCACAAAGGTGATGGACAAAGGCACCTTATCAATTAAGCCACAAAGGTGATGGACAAAGACATCTTACCAATTAAGCCACAGAGGTCATGGACAAAGGCATCTTACCAATTAAGCCACAGAGACCGTGGACAAAGGCATCTTATTAATTAAGCCACAAAAATCGTGGACAAAGGCATCTTATCAATTAAGCCACAGAGGTCATGGACAAAGGCATCTTATCAATTAAGCCACAGAGGTCATGGACAAAGGCATCTTATCAATTAAGCCACAGAGGTCATGGACAAAGGCATCTTATCAATTAAGCCACATAGGTCATGGACAAAGGCATCTTATTAATTAAGCCACAGAGGTCATGGACAATGGCATCTTATCAGTTAAGCCACAGAGGTCATGGACAAAGGCATCTTATCAATTAAGCCACAGAGGTCATGGAAAATGAGCTTAAATTAAGGAAATAGGATATAATAAAAGAACAATTTATAAAACGCACACTCGAACCAGGCAGTATTGGAACCTGCAAAGATGGTCTATAGTATAGTCCACAACAGTATTCTAGTACCAACGTTGATGTATGTGGTGTAATGTGGTCGTGGAAAAAACCTAAAAGGGGTTGAATAAATTATGTAGAAATGTGTGCACTGAGAATAAATATAGGGGGGAAATGTATGACAGAATGAAGTAATCAGGGATGAATGTGAATTAAAGACTGATGCATTGCATAAGATCAATAAGAGTAAGCTGATGTGTTTAAAACATGTAGAACGAATGAATGAAGATAAACTAAGAATACAAATATACAGAATAAATGTAAGTGAGGGGTGTGGTAGAGAAAAAATTGATAGATAAAGTGCGAAAGATGCATTAAATGTCAAAGAAATATTTTGAAAGAAGAAAATGGAAAAAGTCTGAAAACTCTTAAGAGCTGTACGAGAACGTGTATGAACGTAGAAGAAGCGAAATAAGTGTATCGCGTTAGGGCAATCTGGCGATCTCTCCTCTCTACCTACCCTGACAAGGAAATGGCGTTATGGTATGTATGTATATATAAGTTGAATTTAAGAAAAGGAAGATGTGGCCATAAGATTAAGAACTTCTCCGCATCTGTAATATATTATATTTGGTAAGAAAACCACAGAAAATTAACCGCAGGAAAACGAACTATAAGAAAACCTTTTAAGATCTTCCGGTATGTGATAGTAAAACATTCGGCTTTAGGTGAAGTGTAGTGTAAAATAATATATTTTTTTCATTCGTAAGGTATTCAAAATGTCTTCTATTTTATTAATGTAACCTTCGGGTATAGAACCACCGGGGTAGGCACGGAACTCGCAGTTCGTCATTGCATATGTTGGCTTAACTTCCCCACACGTGAAGAGAGATCATTAACACAAGTTTAGTTGTATTAGAGCTATAACTCTTGAACCATATGATATTGGGATTATTTTTTGTACTTTTTTGGTTACCACTGAAAATCGAACCCGAACCCTCCAAGTGGAAGAACAAAATCGTATTATCTAGGCTTTTGATTATCATATATTATTATGACTAAAAACATGTTTTAAATGAAAAAATACACTCACCCGTGGCCCATTTTACTTGCATCCCTTTTATGTCTGGTTTCAGGAACTGAAAAAAAAAACGCAGAGTTTCATAAATTAAATGATTCAGACAAAAATATAAGATATTTTAATTTATTTATTTAACACTTCATTGTAAAAACAAACTGGAGGACTTATTACCAGTTAGAAATCTTTCCAACCGATCAGACAAAGTAAATACATGGTTGCAACCAATATTTAATTAGTCAGTAATATAACGTATTTCATTCCTAATATTTCGTACCCCCAATAAACAAGGCTTTAGCCTGTATCTTACTGAGGACATTTAAATAAGTATTCATCTTTATGAAATATATGAATGTATACATAGGTAGTAAAAGTAAAAGTGATATATCATCAATCAAAAGAAAAGGAAAGGATGGTGGAAAGGAAAGAAAAATCAGGAATGAAACAGGTTATATTATTGACCAGAAATTAAGAGTTTTTTCAGTCACTTTTTAAAGCAGGCCAAGGACGGAGCGAGTCTTAAGTTGGTTTGTAACTGGTTCCAGAGCCTCACTGCATGGTCAGTAAAGGACGACGTAAAAAAAGATCAGTGAACTAAGAAGGCAGATAAACAATCTTTCTTTGAGCGTAGCGCAAGTCCATGACCTGAAAGACGGTGAAAATTTTCGACAAAATAAGAGGGGGCGGCGAGACATTTAAGAATATTACACAATAGATATAGTAGATGAACTTAGCATCTATTTCTCCCGTTCAACCAGTTCAGCTCCTTCTAGTACGAAGTGATGTGATCATACTGTCTCAGGTTGAAGATTTCTTAATTCCCCATTTTATGACAGTTGGTCCACAACAATGGAACATTTAGACTAATCTTTGTCACTTCATTATATTATAGCAGCCATATAACAAAGGCGAGTGCTTAAATTTTTGTAAAATTATTATCTTCCTTGGCATGCTTTAAAAAGCGACTGAAAACCCTCTTAATTTCTAGTCAGTAAAATAACGTGTTTCATTCCTGATTTTTATTTTCCTTTCCTCTCCACCACCCCTTCCTTTTCTTTTGATTGATGATATCTCACTTTATATGAAAAAGAATGTTCGGGTGATTGTCCGTCTTTGTGGGGTTCGTGGGCATGTGCTCACGCATATGTTTATGGATTTCGTGGGGATGGATAGTCATTTGAATGATTTATGCGACCATGTAACTTGCTTCATTTACTTTTATCTGGTTGGTTGGAAGAGATTGCCGCCTGGCAATAAACCTGCCAGATTGTATTTGCAATAAAAGTGTTAAATAAATAAATAAAAATATCTTCCCCGATTCCCTAAATGCTTTTCATTAAATTTCTGGAATAGTTTGAGTAACTCATACAAAGAAAATATTTACTCAATCAAAGCTAAGTTCCAATCGATGTCAAAAAATATAGATGTTTCTCTAGCTTGGGCTTCTTCACATATAGTATTGGTAACACTGGTAACCAATGTGTTGATTCCTTGACAACGGAAGTATGTTCTGACCTATTTGAATGGACGAGGGAATGTAACCGCAACATGAATAGAACCGATAGTTAATTAAGTATAATGGAATTTCAATTTTTTTATCATTTTGGTGTCTGATTTTTCACATCCAGTAATATTCAATATGATACTTGGCACCGATGGGTGTTGGATCGGGATATGACTGGTATATTAGGACTCTAGATATAAATCAATCCAACAATCTATCCCCTTTAAAACCACAGTTTAATATTATATAATAAGAATGAACAAAATAGAAGTGTCTGTCATGTGTCGTTTGCAGACGTACATACACGTATATACATACGCGTATATCCTGAAATTTCATATATATTTCAAGATACACGTATACTATATAAAGGATCTTTCAAAGTGATTCCGTACCTATACCTATTTTGTAAATGTGAGGGCTAGTCACATTTACAAAATAGGTATAGGTACGGAAATAGCGTGATGGTACGTAACTATAAAACTCATTTATGATATGGAGTTCTGTATTATTTCATGATATGGAGTTCTGTATTATTTCATGATATGGAGTTCTGTATTATTTCATGATATGGAGTTCTGTATTATTTCATGATATGGAGTTCTGTCTTATTTCAAGATATGGAGTTCTGTATTATTTCATGAAATGGAGTTCTGTATTATTTCATGATATGGAGTTCTGTATTATTTCATGATATGGAGTTCTGTCTTATTTCATGATATGGAGTTCTGTATTATTTCAAGATATGGAGTTCTGTATTATTTCATGAAATGGAGTTCTGTATTATTTCATGATATGGAGTTCTATATTATTTCACGATATGGAGTTCTGTATTATTTCATGATATGGAGTTCTGTCTTATTTCATGATATGGAGTTCTGTTTTATTTCATGACATGGAGTTGTGTATTATTTCCGGATATGAAATTCTGTATTACGAGGGTTGTTATTTAAGTGTTGAGACAGACAAGTAAAAATAAATATTTATCATTGAAAATGGCTTTATTGTTTTTCAAAATACTCTCCATGAAGATCAATACACTTTTGCATGCGTTTGAACCAATTTTATCGGTACCGATGGGCGTTGGATTGGGATATAACTGGTGTATATAAGGGCTCTAGATATAAATTAATCCAACAATATATCCCTTTGAAACCATAGTTTGATATAATAGAATGAACAAAATAGAAGTGTCAGTCATGTGTCGTTTGCAGACGGGCCACTGCGTGATGACTAGTCACCTTCACAAAATAGGTATGGTGGAGAAACTCGGCTGCGAGTGTGGTCTAGATGATAAAACTAACGACAACGTATTTTTCGGTTGTCCTTTGCGATACAGGTTTGATTTACTAAACGTCATATCTTTACCGCGTTCAATGAACGTTGCATTTATTTCTTCTTCGTGGAACTTTTCAACTTATTAATCGATTGTTAATTTTTTGAAGTTTAATCACTCGAAACTTTTAATTGTCAAGAATGGTCATTTCTTTTAAATAGTTTTTTTAAATTGACTCATATAATTGCATGATGACTTGAATTTGGTGGCACAAATCATTCTAGTTTGGGTGGATAGCCTTTAAAAAAAACAAAGGCGATGCACTGAATCTGGTTCCGATCCCACTTGTTCAAATATATTTTGGGATGAGGAACATGCAGTGCAGTGCCTTGCGCCAAGAATTGGGATGAGGAACATGCAGTGCAGTGCCTTGCGCCAAGAATTACATAATGTTTGGGTTTCATAATGTTGCACCTTCAAATATAATAAGGTGGTTATTTGACATGGGCGAGCGAGGATTGAAGACCTTTTGGAAGTCACGTGAGTGTGTGACTGATGCAAATGCAGAACGTGTGATGATGAGTTTAAACGTGTGAAA
Organism: Odontocerum albicorne; assembly: GCA_949825065.1. Classification (NCBI taxonomy): domain Eukaryota; kingdom Metazoa; phylum Arthropoda; class Insecta; order Trichoptera; family Odontoceridae; genus Odontocerum; species Odontocerum albicorne. Next base: position 20,622,846 of record OX463866.1, on the reverse strand, counting down.
TGTAATATACATTTCAAGATACACGTATATACATACGCGTATATCCTGAAATTTCATATATATTTCAAGATACACGTATACAAAGGGCCTTTCAAATTAAGCGGTTTTTTTAATTATTTTTTTTAAATTCTTGAATAAAACACACAATTTGCTTTGATTTCAAAAAACTTTTTATTGGTCATCGAAATATAATGTATGCCATTTAAACACAATAAACAATATCCACCAAATGTCCACCTCTTGCAGCTCCACAGATGTCCACTCTTTTGTCAAAAATTTCGATGACATTTTGGCATAATTGCGGTTCTAACTCATCAATAACGCGAATAATTTCATCCTTCAGCTCAGGAATTGATCGAGGGTCATTCTTATAGACCTGGCTTTTCACGTAACCCCAGAGAAAATAGTCCAACGGTGTCAGATCACATGATCTTGGTAGCCAATTAACATCGCCGTTTCCGGAGATTACAATAGATACAATAATTCTCAATTTGAACGCGTTGTTATATTGTATACGACTCCATTTTTATAAATGCCGTACATTACACTTCTCAAATGTCACAAGAACCAGGCTAGTTCGCGACGCCGTCTATGTTTTATCCAAGAGTTTAAAAAAACGCTCAATTTGAAAGACCCTATACATACGGGTATATTCTGAAATTTTATATATATGTTATTTCAAGATACACGTGTATACGTACGCGTATATCCTGAAATTTCATACATATTTCAAGATACGCGTACCTGCATACACGTATACCATACATACGCATATATCCTGAAATTTTATATATATTCAAGATACACGTACATACATACGCATATTACGTATCGGCTGAAACAGATTGCCATACCCCAATAAGCCCACCAGGTTGTATTGTATACATACAAAGAAAGTGTAATACAATACACACATGTTAAAAAAAAGGAAAAAAAACACATTCAAGAGAGAAGCCACCAAAGGGCCAGGGCTCATTCCACAACACCCTTCCAGCCGAGACACATGCCCACTCCACCCAGGAGGGTGAGCTCGGCCGCAAGGACACCAGATATGTTTCAACCCAACCTCTTAAGCACTATAATATATTAATATTAAATAGACATAAAATAAGCATTAATATAAAAAATTCTTAAGAAAAGTGAATCTTCACATAATTGTTGTAACCCTCCTGGGAATATAAACAATATGTACAGTTAACATAATATCTGTGACTTTGTAGTGAAAAGTATTTCGATTGTTTAAGATATGCAAACACATACTAAAAAGACAGCTGTGGTCCACACACTTCGCTCTTCTCACATCGGTATATCTCGCATCTCTATTCGCAGCCGTATTATACATGTGGTAGCAATCAGGGCTCTGGTTAGCAGACTGGCTAGGAACTGTGAGCTATGAGCTAGGAGCAGGAGGCAAAGCCTAGGAACTAGTCCCGCCTCTCCGCTCCAGCCAATGGTGGCACGGGATACGGGACTCGCTAGAGATAGACGCCATTATATTGTAGATATTCATGGCTTTGTTATTTTTTTCAGCTGCTCTGTTGACAAAGTGTGGTCAAAAAGTAACAGGAGTTGTATCTCTTTTGAGGAAAGTAGATAATAAGTTATCTATCCACGCACAATGTTTGCCTCTTGTTGCTAAGACGTGTATCTTCCAGCCTGGAGATTGTGGACTCGATTCCTGTTAGAAACCAGGTTTTATTTAATATGAATTCAAGTTTGATTTTCCCTTAAGGCCTCTTTAACATCTTCCTAGTTGGTTGAAAGAGATTGTCACATGGCAATAAGCCCGCCAGATTGTACTGAATACAAAAAAAGTTTAATACAATATCATGCAATATATGATTTTCTGTTTCTCCGTGTGACAGCCGAAAACGAAGTGTTTCGTGAAATAGTTAGTAAGACGTTTGATTTTCGAAAGGGCGAGTTTGGAAATGGCGAGAGACACATGTCGAAATAAGAAAGTCTGGAGCTCTGTCCTGTCTGCCTACCTCACCAGAGATATGACGTGATGGTTTGTATATATGTTTAAACTTAATAAATAAACAAATTAATATTAATGTTTGATCATTTGTGATCTTTTTTTTGAAATTTATTATATTAAAAAAATGAATATTTTATAAACCATGACCAATGGTTATTCAATATTTTTTTATAAAATTTTTGCATATTAGTTTTAGAACTTTTTCGTCACACCTTATAATCCTATATAGATACAAATCTATTTATTTCTCTCCAAAAGTGTTGAATGGATGCCAACTCTTCAATGGGGTTAATGTATTGCAAATATTTTAAACGAGACAACTAAAAGAAAATACATTTTGCTACATATGTCTGCGCTAAACTTCTTGCTAATGTTTTGCTACATATGTACGCACTAAACTTCATGCTAATGCTTTGCTACATATGTACACGCTAAACTTCTTGCTAATGTTTTGCTACATATGTACGCACTAAACTTCATGCTAATGCTTTGCTACATATGTACACGCTTAACTTCTTGCTAATGTTTTGCTACATATGTACGCACTAAACTTCATACTAATGCTTTGCTACATATGTACACGCTAAACTTCTTGCTAATGTTTTGCTACACATGTACGCGCTAAACTTCTTGCTAATGTTTTCTTATCGTAAACCAGATAAATCACATAATAGTAAATGAAGCAAGTTACGTGGTCGCAAAAAAACATTCAAATGACTATCCATCCCCACGAAATCCTTGAACATATACGTGAGCATATGCCCACGGACCCAATAAAGACGGACAATCACCCGAACATTCGTTTTCATATGAAGTGAAATAGCATCAATCAAAGAAAAGTAAGGGAAGGTTTGAACCTTTGAGGAAGGGAAGGTTTGAATCTTCTCCGGTACTTTCTCAATCTTAGCTCTTATCTGGGAGACCAGTTACTTGTTTTATCTTAAGCTTTTTTTAATTAACACTTTCATTTAATATTTTCGCTGTCGCTTAGATATTTTTTTTCTAGTTATGGATCAAGTGAATGATATTTTGAAAGAAAGAAATCTAAAAGGTCTGATAAGTCGTATGACAATGTGTGTGCATGTAGAAGGGCAGTGAGTGTGTGTGTCGAGGAAGGAAAGTGTGGCGCTCTATCCTCTATATCTTTCTCGTCAGGGAGATGACGTGATGGTTTGTATGTACGCAAGCCATTACATTCCAGAACACCAGCAATCCTGAAAAAGAACAACGGAAGCAATCCAGATCCAAAATTGAACACTAAACCCTCGAGAGCAAGTAGATAATGGAGGTCATCATTACTACACCAAGTGAACAATACTTCCTGACGGTGTAAATTCATGAAATAAATATCAGAGCCGCCGCAAAGGGTAAAGCCGCCCATGTGCGAAAACCTAAAATGCCGCCCCTATTCCTAGTTCATTTTAAATGTATTTTTTAAGCATACATACACTGTTTTGTTTTGTTTATTATTAAATTTGAAAACTTTACTACTTACGAGTATATATAACATATATTAATTTATTATCACATCATTGCAAAAACAATTTGTCGGGCTTGTTACCAGGCGGCAATCTCTTCCAACCAACCAGACAAACTAAATAAAGCAAGTTACACGGTCGCATAAATCATTCAACTGACTATCCATCCCCATGAAATCCATGAACATATACATGAGCATACCCCCATAAACCTTACAAAGACGGACAATCACCCGAACATTCCTTTTCATATAAAGTGAGATAGCATCAATCAAATGAAAAGGAAGGGATAGTGTATATACATCAGTTATGAAGTATTATTCTATGAAATATATAAGTAAATAGCCACGTATTGTCAATTACTGTTACTGTCGAAAACAAAATATAATAACGAGATGGTTTAGGCATATGGAAGGAATGAATGAAGAAAGACTAACAAAACAGATATATCGTGCAAATGTGAGTGAACGGCATGTGAGAAAAGACCAATAAAGGTAATGTTGGATCAAATAAATGATATTCTGAAAGAACGAAGCGTAAAAGTTGTATGAAAATATGTATGGATTTTGAAGAGTCGAGGGATATGTGTGTCGAGATGAAAAGTCTGACGCTCTGTCTTCTCCGCCTATCCTGACGGAAATAGCGTGATGGTATGTTACTATAAAACTCATTCATGATATGGAGTTCTGTATTATTTCATGATATGGAGTTCTGTCTTATTTCATGATATGGAGTTCTGTATTATTTCATGATATGGAGTTCTGTATTATTTCATGATATGGAGTCCTGTATTATTTCATGATATGGAGTTCTGTCTTATTTCATGATATGGAGTTCTGTATTATTTCATGATATGGAGTTCTGTTTTATTTCATGATATGGAGTTCTGTATTATTTCATGATATGGAGTTCTGTATTATTTCATGATATGGAGTTCCGTATTATTTCATGATATGGAGTTCTGTATTATTTCATGATATGGAGTTCTGTATTATTTCATGATATAGAGTTCTATATTATTTCATGATATGGAGTTCTGTATTATTTCATGATATGGAGTTCCGTATTATTTCATGATATGGAGTTCCGTATTATTTCATGATATGGAGTTCTGAATTATTTCATGATATGGAGTTCTGTATTATTTCCTGATATGGAGTTCTGTATTATTTCATGATATGGAGTTCTGTATTATTTCATGATATGGAGTTCCGTATTATTTCATGATATGGAGTTCTGTATTATTTCATGATATGGAGTTCTGTATTATTGCATGATATGGAGTTCTGTTTTATTTCATGATATGGAGTTCTGTATTATTGCATGATATGGAGTTCTGTATTATTTCATGATATGGAGTTCTGTATTATTTCATGATATGGAGTTCCGTATTATTTCATGATATGGAGTTCCGTATTATTTCATGATATGGAGTTCTGTATTATTTCATGATATGGAGTTCTGTATTATTTCCTGATATGGAGTTCTGTATTATTTCATGATATGGAGTTCTGTATTATTTCATGATATGGAGTTCTGTATTATTTCATGATATGGAGTTCTGTATTATTTCATGATATGGCGTTCTGTATTATTTTAATACCATTTATTTATTTAATACTTCATTGCAAATCCAATTTGGTGGTTTTATTGCAAGATGGCAATATATTGAAACCAATCAGACAAAAGTAAATAAAGCACGTAACATGGTCGAAAAAAATAATTTAATGATTATTGATATAAAAGTTAAAGTTATATATCATCTATCAAAGGAAAAGGAAGAAACGGTGGAGAGGAAGGAAAGATCAGGAATGCAACACGTTATATTACTTGTTAGAAATTAAGAGTTTTTGCAGTCGCTTCTTAAAGCATGCCAAGGACGGAGCGAGTCTTACATTGGTTTGTAACTGGTTCCAGATTCTCACTGCATGGACAGTAAAGGACAAAGAAAAAAATAAACGTAACAATAAATATAAAATTAATAATATACTAAGTTGTTTATTCATTTATTTAATAATTTTATTGCAAATACAATCTGACGGGATTATTGCCAGGCGGCAATCTCTTCCAACCAACCAGACAAAAGTAAATGAAGCAAGTTACGTGGTCACATAAATCATTCAAATGACTATCCATCCCCACGAAATCCATAAACATATACGCGAGAACATGCCCACGAGCCTCACAAAGACGGACAATCACCCGAACATTATTTTTCATATAAAGTGAGATATCATCAATCAAAAGGAAAGGAAGGGATGGTGGAGAGGAAAGGAAAAGAAAAATTAGGAATGAAACACGTTATTTTACTGACTAGAAATTAAGAGGTTTTTCAGTTTGTTTACATATCCATTGACACCCCAATTTAGAGAGGCTTATGGTCATTGGAAGTGTGGAAAGACGACACACGAGAGAAATAGTGCCAATGCGTTGGACTGACCAAGAGAGAGGCATAACTGGAATATCCTTAACAAAGGCTCTTGGAGAAGCGCAGTGCAGGGATGGAAGAGAGGAGTTGTCAGAGGCTATCGTGGGAGTCACGGTTTTCAGTATTGAGCTACACGACAGGGTGAATAATTGGCACCACACAATTGTGGTCGACTCCTAGCAAATAGAATCTCTCGCATAGAACAATCAATGTATCATTTCAACTTGTTGAAATATAGAAGTCGTCAGTTTTTTATTTGAGTTCAAAAATATTCATGAAAGCAATTAGGTGTGGGGAAAAAACATTGTTTGTTACTAAGCGCTTATATAATTGGTAGGCAATAATCGTAAATTGTCGTGTATTTTAATCTTTCAACTTTGTTTATATTCAAAATGCCGACAGCGAGTCTTTAGTAAATGTCCATATCCCATATCCCAAGTCAAATCTAGTTTCATTGAACAGTCCAGAGCATCGAGAATACGCCGAGAATTCAACAACACATGTGTATTAAAATATATACATAAATAATATATGTTTATTGACTATTGCTACACAGTGTGTATTACTTGTATATACACATTACCTGAAATTACATATATATTTCGAGAAAATGTCGAAGAAAATACGTTTAAAAGGGAAGCTATTAAACGATTCGGGCATATCTCATAACATCTTCCCAGTCGAGATACACCCCACCAATAGAGGGCGAGTCCAACCGCGAGAACATCTGATGTTTTTCAGACCACACCCTTGTATATGTAAATTAAAAAATATAATTAATAACAATTAATAAGTTGCGATAGTTTTTATACAGGAAATACAGTGTACGGCACCGGTACAAAGAACTGTTTCATAGGTGGAGGGCAGCTGCGCAATGCTCGGAGAATTCAAGTCAATTCCAAAGGGCGTAGATCGTTGAAAAGGTAGCAATGGTGAAGAGATTCCTCTTAGGCAGGTATGGTAGCAGGTCTCAAGTAAAACACAGAGTGAGCTGAGAATATATCAATTATTTTGAAAGGGACCCCTCTTATGAACGGTCAGTCGGTCATCGCAAGCGCTCACACCTCGCGAAATACAACCATTTTCGGGAGTTTTGCGCATTGCTTAGACCGACCGGTCAGCGATCTAGTCTCGACGCCCATCCATAAGTCTACATTTCCGCTGCGGTCGCGATGCCGCGCGTACCCAAAAAAACATAAATATTTTATACAAAAACCAATAATTTCAAGTATCAAATTATAACCAAATTTACATATCAAATTGTATCAAGAATTGACATAACAAATATTAAAGAAATACATAAATATCTACACATATTAAGGGTGACGCATACGTCCGATATAGACATGAAGATCACAAATCCGCCTTAAGGAATCCTCTAACTATTCTGAAACGGCTAATCATTGTCACTGTGAAAACCACACATTTTCTATCAATGATGCCAAATTATTGCATATCAGTAGTAACGGAAATAAATTGGACAAATTAGAGGTCCTAGAAATAGCCAAGTCAGTGCATCGGGATGAACATCTAGCAAACACTAATATTCCCAAGATCTCACCGCTGCTTGCTAAAGTTGTGAAATTTTTATTGCTGGAAGCGTGTATGTTGGTACCAGTTCGAACCAAATTCAGTCTTGTTTATCCTCCTTAAATGATGAGGTAAAAACCTAGAAACCGGTAGGGTTATGCCGTTATATAAAGTGGAATAAATATAATAGTATTGGGCTAAACAAATAACAATTAATAAGCATTTAATACAATCAATTCAGTTAACACAGTAAAAAGTTTACCGATAAACAAATAGCATATAATATAAAGATATCAAAATCCAAATTAAACGTTTTGTAGTTTCTCTTGAAGTGTTTGAATTCAATCAAATAATCTATTGGCAGGATTTAAAAAAGCCCTAGTTGAATAAAAGTCACGAAGACAGTCACATCAAGGGAGGACCAACGCAGACAGACAATTCACCCCTTGAATCGGCCACCCGTGTGCGCCGCACACTTACATCTATGGACGTGGCGCCCCTGTTGTCGAGACTCAGAAAAACGGTTGAGGGAGTTTTCAGAAATATTAGGTGTTAACATAAGTTGTGCCCGTTTTTTTTTCAATTTAAAAATGAGCACTAAAAGTAAAACAAAATGGTAAAGGTTATACGTCATTCGAAAGAAAATTTTCTGCTCTACAAGATGTTGTGTTTGTTTTTACGTTACATATGTTATTTTACTTGATAACAAGCCTTCAAAATGGAATGTCAAGTAGACGAAAGTGAGCATTTTCGACACCTCTTTCTGTTCGCGTTCAATCGAGGGAATAAAGTTGCCAAAGCTGCTCGCGATATTTGCGAAGTGTACGATGAAGATGCTATGAATGAAAGCACAGCTCATCGATGGTTTTTGCGTTTCAAAGACGGTAATTTCGACCTGAAAGACATGGAGCGTTCCGGACGACCAGTGGACTTCGATGAGGACCGCTTGAACCATATTATTCAAGAAGATCCCCTTCAAACCACCGTAGAATTGGCTGAGCAGATTAATTGTAGTCACATGACTGTATACCGCCATCTTAAATCAATGGGAAAAGTCCAAAAGTTCGGCGCTTGGGTTCCACATGTTTTCGAGTGAAAACAATAAAAACCAACGTTCGACAATTTAAACGAAAATGCTCACTTTCGTCTACTTGGCATTCCATTTTGAAGGCTTGTAATCAAGTAAAATAACATATGTAACGTAAAAACAAACACAACATCTTGTAGAGCAGAAAATTTTCTTTCGAATGACGTATAAAATTTACCATTTTGTTTTACTTTTGGTGTTCATTTTTAATTTGGAAAAAAACGGACACAATTTACGTTAACACCTAATATTTCGACGGTTTAGAAATATATAAATAAAAATAAATAAATACAGGTTTATTGATAGCAACATAACATAGTATGTAAATAATACGAGTACATTTAGACACATTTCAAGAACACATTAAAAAGATAATACAATAAAAAACAGAAGCTATCAAAAGGTCTGGGCCCATCTAATAACATCCCCCGGCCAAGATACACCCCACCAATATAGGGCGAGCCCAGCCACGTAGACACCAGATGTTTTTCCGCCCACACCCTTGAACACGTAGAACAAGAAGAGAAAAAAACACAGAAAATAAATAGATGACAAAAAAAATCCATTCAATAGAGAAGACATTAAAAGGTCCGAGCTCATCCCACAAATATTACCCCGGCCGAGATACACCCCACCAATGTAGGGCGAGCCCGACCGCAAGGGCATCGGGGGCTTCCAGCCCACACCCCCGCATATCTACTATCTAACTTTGTGCTCTCATTTATTAATATAAATAACGTAATATAAATCAAACATTAAGGACAATACTTTGCCTCTGGAGTTGAGTAACCCTGCATCAACATGTATGAAGCCTTTAATTCTGCAAAGCAACTTGCATCTCGTTCTACTAATGAGGCCATGTGTTTTCTATATCTCAATATCTATCCATAAAATTCCCACAAAATTCTCATAGATTATTAAATAATTTTAAAACGATGACTGTAATTTATTATTACTACTGCTTTTTGTATCTTCATGTTAGTTTAAGATAAAGTTTTGTATTATTTGTCAATAATTTTTAGCACTTGTATAACCTGTCACATGTTCATTTGTATATAAAGACACTGTTGTGTCGTTTATTAAATAAATAAATAAATATCTAGATTAGATATAACATATGAGATAAATTAATTTACAGAAAACAAGACTTTACGAAGTACTGAAAGAGAATTATGCATACACCAGTTCAGGCCTCATCACCAGTTCAGACCAATTCAGTTCAATCCCATCACTGCCCACGCTGTTATTTATTTACCATACCTTTATTTAGTGCAATGTGGGATCTTTTTCCAGCGTTGAAAATAGGTAGTTAGAATAATTAAATTATAATTAGAATTTAGAGTGTGTATGAACAGAAAACCATCGTCATAAAAAAAAAAATATATGTTATCAAAAAATTAAAATATTTATTCGAAAATCAGTTCACTGTATGTACTCGTACTAGTGCCTTTTAAACCAACCCACATTTTTTAAATTATTGCAAGAAGGTTCACCAGTGCCATATATGGTTACTAAGTTTGATTATACTAGAGAAAATGTAGCATGGTCCCTGTGACAGTTCACAAATTTGCACCAATACAACTTTGTAACGACGTTCAGTAATTTTAATTATTTTATCAACTTTAATGTAAGCCTCGATTCTATTAAATATCAAGTTATTTAGGTAAATACATTCCATAAAACTAACAATAATGACAAATTAATACATCTTGTTACAAATTAGCAAAAATATGTCAGTTTGTTAAAATCAAATAATATTTGGTGAAGTTTGTCAAAAGTCACTACGTTAGTCTGCATTGGCTAGGGATGGGGTATGCGATAATTGGATTTTCGATTATTTTCACACATAAAATTAAATATTAGTAATTAGTATTAATTCATAGTGGATCTTGGCCTATTTAAAGATAGATACAAATCATACAATATATTAGAAAGTCAGTATAATGAAAATTAGGAATTAAAACATCAGTTTAGAGAATAACAAATTTTCGATTTATAAAAAAACGATTCAATTTGTAAAAAAGAACGATTTTACCCCATCCCTTTGAGACATCACATTTCAAATGTCACAGGGACCAACTTATTTTTCCTCTAGTATAGTAACGTTTCAGATCCTTGTATGTGAAAAAATGTTAGGATTAGCTATTTATAACCTCTAAACACATTTATATCAATTTTCCCAACTAAAAGTCCGCATTAAACACAATAATACTGCCCCGCTCATCACCTGACAGTTGAATGTCAGAATTCCTCAACTTGTTCCAATCTTTCATTGTTCCCACATATATCGCATTTACTGACTGAATTTTGAAACATTTATTATCAGATAGTTCTCTTCGCATCTACTAGGCGTGTCCAGAAAGTAAAGAGCGATTGTACACCACGCCCTGCGCCGATCCCACCCCCCCACCGCGATCGTATGCGCGTCAGTTAGCTCCTTCCCCCGCTTCAGTGCAAGCCGAGTTTTGTTGCTGAACGGTCGTGCGTCTTTGTTCTGTAACCTTTCGAAATGGCTGCGCCCATCGAAAATCCCGCCGAATGTGAAGAGTGGTTTGATCCACGATCAAGGGTTTGATCCACTTGGAGTTTATGCCAAGAGGACTTACAATAAACTCAGAGCCCTGTTGTAAAACTTTTTAACGACTTAGATGCGCCATCCAAAACAAGAGACGTGGAATGTTGTCGGGAAAGGTGGTTTTGATTCATGACATTGCACAGCCTCATGCATCAGCACGAACACAGCGAGAACTTCAACGTCTTAAGTGGGAAATTTTTGGTCATCCTCCTTACAGCCCTGACTTGGAACCGAGTGATTTTCACTTATTCCCGAAACTTAAGGAATTTTTGGGTGGAAAACAGTTGGCAAACGATGAAGACCTCAAACAAGAAGTGACATCCTGGCTCAAATCTTTGGCGGTAGAAGAGTATAATATCGGAATTGAAAAATTGGTTCCACGTTACAATAAGTGCCTTGACAACTATGGTGACTACATTGCAAAATAGAGTAAGGTACTGTGACTTTGTAAATAAAGTTTTGTGTTGATATATTTAGTTTTTATTTAGTTATGCTAAAACGTTCTTGACTTTCTGGACGACCCACGTATCATACAATTTACTTATCAAACGCAGTTTTTACTTATCAAAATTATTTGTATATAATCCAACCATTTATTATTCCCGCCATTCTAATGGGGCCACACTGTACACTTCGACTGCCGTATTTCAGGGTGGTAAATTAAAAAAAAAACTGAGAAATCGAGATATAGTATTTGGCAACGTAGTGTTACCATGTGATATGATGTTTATTTATTTTAAAAATGCGTTAGATGTGGGAGCGACAGTGGCGCGGAAAGATAAGGCGATCTGCGTGGACTAATCGTGGAGCCCGGAGGCGTGGTTATGGTCGTGGAGAGAGGGAGGGGGGGCTGAGGACCGGCGGAGGTGGAGACCGACCACGGGGCAACAGGGATTGCTGAAATCTATCCACGAATACCAACAGCGCCGCTGAAACGGGCTGAGAAAAGAAATTAAATAAAATAATTTATTGATCGATGACCTCTGCGGCCCAGTTGGCAAGAAGCGATCTTGTTAACCGGGAGTCGCGGGTTTGAATCCCGTCTGATTATCACTTAAGACCTCTTTAGTATTATTTTGTTATATTTGCGGTGGTTTTAATATATTTTTGGTTGGCAGGGAAACGTTAAAGTAATATTAATGCTGTGGAGATGCGCGCACTTGTGCGTGGTGTATCAATAAAAATAAAAGGAAAACTTATACAGTGCCGTTTAGAGAGGACCTCAAGGCAGAATGAACATTTTTAAGCATGGTGAATAAAGGAGATATAAAGTGGTTTGGAACTGTGGAGAGAATGAATGATATAAGTGAGTATACAAGTTTTTCTAAACATACTTAAATGTAGGGAAGCTCTTCATACAACGACCGCAGCCACCACCTTTATATTCTTACATTCAACTTATTTATAATTATTTTGTAATATTTATTTTTGTAAATAATAGTGAATTAGAATCCCGAGTTTAAGCGCCCTTGAGGAAAGTATTCTCTCTTAACGGCGCTATCTAAATAGTGAATTAGAATCCCGAGTTTAAGCGCCCTTGAGGAAAGTATTCTCTCTTAACGGCGCTATCTAAATAGTGAATTAGAATCCCGAGTTTAAGCGCCCTTGAGGAAAGTGTTCTCTCTTAACGGCGCTATCTAAATAGTGAATTAGAATCCCGAGTTTAAGCGCCCTTGAGGAAAGTGTTCTCTCTTAACGGCGCTATCTAAATAGTGAATTAGAATCCCGAGTTAAAGCGCCCTTGAGGAAAGTATTCTCTCTTAACGACGCTATCTAAATAGGGAATAAGAATCCCGAGTTAAAGCGCCCTTGAGGAAAGTATTCTCTCTTAACGACGCTATCTAAATAGAGAATAAGAATCCCGAGTTAAAGCGCCCTTGAGGAAAGTATTCTCTCTTAACGGCGCTATCTAAATAGTCATTTAATTATTATTATGATTGCAGAATTTATGAAATGTTAAATAGCGCTATATAAATGGTCAATTATTATTATTACAATTGGTGAAGTGTCAATGCATAAAAGATTTCAAGGTTTTCACCTCATCATCAGCGGAGCACAAACAAGACTCCCCGTTTGTGCTCCCCTGATGATGAGGTCAAAACCTTGAAACCGGTAGGGTTATACCGTTATATAAAGGGGAATAAACAGTGTCGGACTAAACAAATTACAATATTTTGATGGTCATTCTTCATTCATTCGTTTTTTGCTCAAATCATCCCAGGGTGTGCATTTTAACATAGGTATATGTTAAAATGCAGACATATGTTAAGGTTCTCTGTTCATTAAGATAACCGTTCAATCCATTCCAAGTAATTTCTAGAACTTGAAATGGATTGAACTGGAAACTCTTACACGTGAAAATGCTCGGAAGTGATCAGTTAAGGAAATATTATAATACTTTCTACACGGCTCTGTATGATTATCAAGCTCTTTGTATTTCTATTCGACGCTGTATGATTATCAAGCTCTTTGTATTTCTATTCGACTCTGTATGATTATCAAGCTCTTTATATAGCTATTCGACTCTGTATGATTATCAAGCTCTTTGTATAGCTATTCGACTCTGTATGATTATCAAGCTCTTTGTATAGCTATGCGGCTCTGTATGATTATCAAGCTCTTTGTATTTCTATTGGACTTTGTATGATCATCAAGCTCTTTGTATTTCTATTCGACTCTATATGATTATCAAGCTCTTTGTATAGCTATTCGACTCTGTATGATTATCAAGCTCTTTGTATAGCTATGCGGCTCTGTATGATTATCAAGCTCGTTGTATTTCTATTGGACTCTGTATGATCATCAAGCTCTTTGTATTTCTATTCGACTCTATATGATTATCAAGCTCTTTGTATAGCTATTCGACTCTGTATGATTATCAAGCTCTTTGTATAGCTATGCGGCTCTGTATGATTATCAAGCTCTTTGTATTTCTATTGGACTTTGTATGATCATCAAGCTCTTTGTATTTCTATTCGACTCTATATGATTATCAAGCTCTTTGTATAGCTATTCGACTCTGTATGATTATCAAGCTCTTTGTATAGCTATGCGGCTCTGTATGATTATCAAGCTCTTTGTATTTCTATTGGACTCTGTATGATCATCAAGCTCTTTGTATTTCTATTCGACTCTATATGATTATCAAGCTCTTTGTATAGCTATTCGACTCTGTATGATTATCAAGCTCTTTGTATAGCTATGCGGCTCTGTATGATTATCAAGCTCTTTGTATTTCTATTGGACTCTGTATGATCATCAAGCTCTTTGTATTTCTATTCAACTCTGTATGATTATCAAGCTCTTTGTATTTCAATATACTTGTAAGTGTGGATCTCGGATATTGCATTGGCTGGTTAAGTACAAGTTGTGCATGAAAGGGACTGTTCGAGGAAAACGTAGCTGGATCAAGTGGACTAGATTTTGAAAGAAGGTAAAGTGAGATGTATGAATATTAGAATATTATGGAGGATTTGAAAGTTCATTTGTTTATTTAACACATTTTAAAAACAATCTGCTGGGATTTAAATGATTATTCATCTTCATGAAATTTACGAACATATACATAATATATACAAACGACCTCCGTGGCTTGGTGGTAAGACACTTGTCTGCCGATCCGGAGGTTGCGGGTTCGATCCCCGCTGTAGCCCAGATTTTTTTAAGTAGGATTACAGTCTGGTTAACACTTAGGGCCTATAAAAACATCTTTCTGGTTGGTTGGGAGAGATTGCCACATGGCAATAAACTCGACAGGTTAAAATAATAAAAGTAAAATTGAGATATCATCAATCAAAGGAAAAGGAAAGGATGGTGGAGAGGAAAGATAAATCAGGAATGAAACACGTTATATTACTGACTGGAAATTAAGAGTTTTTTCAGTCGTTTCTTCAATCATGCCAAGGACGGAGCGAGTGTAACATTGGTTTGTAACTGGTTCCAGAGTCTCACTGCATGGACAGTAAAGGACGACGTAAAGAAAGAAGAGCGGTGAACTGGGAAGGCCAATAAACAATCTCTGTTTGAGCGTAGCGCTAGTTCATGATCGAAAATATGCTGAAAATATTCGGCGAGATAAGAGGGGGTGTCGGGACAGTTAAGGATATTATACAATAGATATAGTAAGTGAATTTGGCTTCTATTTCTCACGTTCAATAAGTTCAGTGCCTTCTGGTATGAAGTGATATGATCGTGCCGTCTCAGCTTAAAAAAAAATATTAGATAAACTTTTTTAAGGCGCTGTAATTTGTCAAGTTTATGAACAATATACAGAGTAAAAGTAAGGTATCATCAATCAAAGGAAAAGAAAGGGATGGTGGAGGGGAAAGATAAATCAGGAATGAAACATGGTATATTACTGACCAGAAATTAAGAGTTTTTTCAGTCGCTTTCTAAAACATGCAACACAAAAAAACAATACGAAAATGTGGGTGTCGCCTTATATTCGAGTCTCAAACCAACGAAAAATAAATTCACTACCGCGTGATGACTGAGACGGGCGTATTGTCCCCAAATAATTCTATGTATCTCTCTCTCTCTCTCACACAATATTATAATGAAGTCCTTCAACATTCAACATTTTTAACAAACTGTATGCATACTGTTAGTTTCTCAAAATTGTTTACTATCTTATTTTTGTGCTGTTTTTTTTACATTTTACACCCCTTTGAAAATATGTAAAATAAACCCCCCAAAAAAGTTTTCACTTAACGTCTCTTTAACATCTTTCTGGTTGGTTGTTAGAGATTGTGACATAGCAATAAGCCCGCCAGTTTAGGTTATACTATATATAACGAAAGTGTAATACAATACAATGCCACAGATGTAATTTAAAACCATGCACCTATTCCATATTTTTTATTTTACTTAGAATATTTTTACAGTTGTGAGAAAAACAAACAATACAATTATGATATATTTAATTAATACTACAATGACAATCTCGAAAGCCTTACTGCGCCCCGAATAATCCTACAAAACTCAACATTCCCTAAAAATTAAAATTGCCTCTCAGGGGAGATGGCAGTGCCTCCGTTGGGAATCACTGGTTGAACTTCAAATTGGTTGGTTGTAAGAAATTGCGACATATCAATAAATCCACACGCTTGAACTGTATATAACATAATACACAACATAATACATTTACAAAGAAAGTCTTCAGTGATCTTTCGATATATGTTGCAAATACATTTGATAATGTAATTGTGGTCAAGCTGGTAAGACATTTGTCTTTCATCTCAGAGGATGCAAGTTCGATTCCCATGGCTACCTTTCTATTTAATTTAAAAGGGTTCCTATCTAGTTTTACTTAAGGTATCCCAAATCTCATTTTGGTCGGTTGGACGTAATTGTTTAATGACACAATTACTGACTTCCAGCTCGGAACTTGCGGGTTCGACTATCATAGTTAATCTAATGTTGGCAGCCACCACCTTATATATAATACAGACGACCTACGTGGCCTACTTGGTAAGATTCTTGTCTCCCAGCCCGAGGTTGCGGGTTCGATTCCCGTTGGAATACATATTTATTTGACCAAGGATTCTAAGCTGGTTTTCACTTAAGGCTTTTTTTAACATATTTCTGTTTGGTTGGAAAATATTGCCACGTGGCAATAAGCCCGCCAGGTTGTACTATATACAACGAAAGTGTAATGTAATACAATACATTTATTTCGTAATATTTTAAATCTGGAAATAAAAGTGAAATCAAATTCTGAGTTCGAGTGCCTCTGAGAAGAGTTTGCCCTCTAAACGGCTCTGTATATAAATTGTCGTTTTATTGTTCTTATTGCGGCTACCTAATTTAAATATAATAAAAAGGTTTCTTATCAGGCTTTCACTTGCAATCTCTGTCACATATTTTTGATCGATTGGAAGATATTTCTACATGGCAATAAACCCGTCAATTTGTAATATATACAACAAAAGTATTACAATAAAAAACGAGTTCGTATGAGCTCGAAACAATAAAAAACGAGTTAGTATGAGCTCAAAACTCGAGTTACCATAGGTATGTATCATACATCGATAAGGGAAATATTACATATACTATATACTTGTATGTTATTTCACAATACTTTTCATCATAGTGAGGAATTTTTATTATGTTTTGTATATAACTAAATGTTTTTCCATTTTGATTATATGTTCAAGTTTCGAGGTTTACCAGTTTTGATTGTGTGTTCAAGTTTTAATGTTTACCTGTTTCGATTGTGTGTTCAAGTATTAATATTTACCCGTTTCGATTGTGTTTAAGTTTTAATATTTACCTGTTTCGATTGTGCATCCAACCCGTTTGATTGTGTGTTCAAGTTTTAATGTTTACCTGTTTCGATTGTGTGTTCAAGTATTAATATTTACCCGTTTCGATTGTGTGTTTAAGTTTTAATGTTTACCCGTTTCGATTGTGTGTTCAAGTTTTAATGTTCACCCGTTTCGATTGTGTGTTCAAGTTTTAACGTTTACCCGTTTCGATTGTGTGTATAAGTATTAATATTTACCCGTTTCGATTGTGTGTTCAAGTTTTAACGTTTACCTGTTTTGATTGTGTGTTCAAGTTTTAATGTTCACCCGTTTCGATTGTGTGTTCAAGTTTTAACGTTTACCCGTTTCGATTGTGTGTATAAGTATTAATATTTACCTGTTTCGATTGTGCATCCAAGTATTAATATTTACCCGTTTCGATTGTGTGTTCAAGTTTGAATGTTTACCTGTTTCGATTGTGTGTTCAAGTATTAATATTTACCCATTTTGATAGTGTGCTCGAGTTTTGATGTTTACCCGTTTTGATAGTGTGTTCAAGTTTTAATGTTTACCTGTTTCGATTGTGTGTTCAAGTTTTAATGTTCACCCGTTTCGATTGTGTGTTCAAGTTTTAACGTTTACCCGTTTCGATTGTGTGTATAAGTATTAATATTTACCCGTTTCGATTGTGTGTTCAAGTATTAATATTCACCCGTTTCGATTGTGTGTTCACGTTTTAATTAATATTTACCCGTTTCGATTGTGTGTTCAAGTTTTAATGTTTTACCCGTTTTGATTGTGTATTCAAGTTTTAATGTTTACCTTTTATGGTATAACCTAATGGGTTTATTGACATGTTACAATATTTTCCAAACAACCAGAAATATATTGAGAATGACCAACCAGACTGAAATCATTTTCTTTTTAAAAGAAAAACTGAGTTCCAGCTTAAATCGAACCAGAAACCCCCGATTCGGAATACAACCGTCTTATCATCTTGACAACAGAGGTCACCGTGTTTCCATTAGATTTTTTTTTATATTTGTATAATTTTTGTAATGATTTGATTATTTTTTTTGTAATGAAGTCTGCGGCCTTTAAAAATAACTAAACTTTTGATTTGGTTTCCCGAAAGATATAACGAGTACCTGACGGCAATCAGCCCGCCGTTTGTCTCTTGTGAATTGTAAAGTGTCCAGTATGAATCCCAGACAGCAAGTATAGTATAGTATAGTATTGTCCATTTCTCGTGCATTATTTTATCACAAAAGACAGATGCGGCGGTGAGGATATTATTTATTTGCTCAATTCCATTTAATCCACGCATTATTCCACGCACACGTTCTTTCTTTCTCCCCTCGGCCTGAGAATAAAATAAAAAAGAACTATATAGAAGTAAGAAGACCAAAAACCGGCCGCAAAATCGGAGAGGAACACAGGACCGGCGCTAGGAGATATCCCCTATTTATTTATTTAACACTTTTATTGCAAATGCAATACGGCGGGTTTCTTGTCAGACGGTAATCTCTATCGACCAACCAGACAAAAGTAAATGAAGTAAGTTACGTAATTCTTATTCCAGGCAACTAGAAACTGCTGAAATGCGCATGCTAAGATGGTCAGCTGGTGTGTCCCTAAGAGACAGGAAGACTAGGTGGTACAGACATCAACAGTAAGATGGTGGAGAGGCGGATGGATTGAGATAGTGCGGGCACGTTGGACGTAGAGCAGATGTATAACTCTTACTCCAGGCAACTAGAAACTGCTGAAATGCGCATGCTAAGATGGTCAGCTGGTGTGTCCCTAAGAGACAAAATAAAACGCTCACACATTCGTTGAAGCCTAGCTGTTACGGACATCAACAGTAAGGTGAAGGAGAGGCGATTGAGATGGTATGGGCACGTTGGACGCAGAGCACCCTATCACATTGTGCACCAGACAATCTCCGTGGATCTTCCTCGAATAACAACCAGAGGAAGACCGAAAAATTCATGGGTGGTGCAAAAAGATAACCTGATGCAGAGGCACGGCCTGGGGGACGTAGTCCGGGACAGAAGAGCATACAACCTGAAGACGAGGAGAGCTGACCCCGACAGTCTTCGCTGACAGTGAGTTGGGATGGAGCCAGGGAGAAGAAGAAGAAGGCGTGGTCGCATAAATCATTCAAATGACTTTCCATCCCCACGAAATCCATAAACACTTATGTTACGTGAGCATATGCCCACGAACCCCACAAAGACGGACAATCACCGGAACATTATTTTGCATATAAAGTGAGATATCCTCAATTAAAAGGAAAGGAAGGGATGGTGGAGAGGAAAGGAAAAGAAAAATCAGGAATGAAACACGTTATTTTACTGACTAGAAATTAAGAGTTTTTTTTCAGTCGCTTCTTAAAGCATTTTAAAGCCCTATTGTGTGACATCTCGCGATATCTCCTATTGTGGTTAAAATACATACATACATACCATCACTCCATATCCCTGTCGGGGTAGGCAGAGAGGGCAGAGCGAAAGACTTTCCTATCTCGACATCCGATTTCTTTTTCTTTTACGTTTCCTTCTTTCAAAATATGATTCACTTGATTCCGCATTCCTCTCACATCTGCATTGTATATTTATTTTGTTTGTATTTCCTTATTCATTCGTTCTACATGCCCAAACTATTTCTGAGTGGTCTTTTTTATCTTGCCTAAAACATCAGCCTTATTAACTTCATATTTATTCCATTATACACGTATCTACATTCAGTATTCTGTCATACATTGTCATCCCATGCATATATTCGGCTGCATTCAGTATTTTTCTACGTCCACAAAATACCTAATTTACTTTCTCAGCTCGACACAAATACTTAACTTCTTCCACGTCCATACATCTTTTTATACAACCTCTTCGATTTCTCAAACTTTCGACTTTTCCTTTTTTTTCTAAATATCATTGATCCAAATATAATTTCCTCGGTCTTCCTCTCATAAATTCTATTCTCACATCTGCATTGCACATCTGTTTTGTTACTCTTCATTCATTCGTTCCAGATGCCCAAACCATCTCAACGTCAATTATTCATCTTATTTAGCAGATTAGCCTAAAATTCACATTCATCCCTTAGCACTGCATCCCCTGTGGAACATAAAAAAATAGCTCGATGTGTTTATGTAAATCGTTTTATTTGTTAAGACAATATATTATAAAATATAAAAATGGTGCGTTGATTGCCGTACGGCAATCTCTTCTAACCAACCAGACAAGAGTTATGCAAATAAGTGATTCCTACTTGTTGCTCAATCTGTCAATAGTTTCAGTTAGATCCCACCACCACCTACGCTGTTATGGGGATAAAATAAGTCCCCATTCAGCGCGATCTACACTAGAAGATCGAAATCTCCTTTATTTTTTGTTATAAACGTGACACCACGTAGTGACGAAGAAGGAACTGTCCAAAAGGACCCCTTCTCCAGTGACGACACACTTGACTGAAAATAATAGTAGTGACGACGGACTTAAGGTCCAGCATCACGGGATAAGCAAAATTACTCGCAGTGACATAATAGTGGAATATACGAGTATTATTGATACATATACACTGATACTTATGTTATAATCTGTCAATAATCCCAAGAAAGAGCGTCTTTAACCCTTCCTTCCCTGTGATGTGTAACTAGTACACATTGCTTCTAAACACTTTAATATCTCTATAAATATAATAAATACTGACTTCAGATTTTAAATATTCCTCCGTAATACATTTACGCATTGAATGGAAAATATAATATTAATAATACTTAGCACTTATCGGCCACATCAGAGGTATTTTGTGAAAATCGGGAATACATTCACCAATACAATCAAACGTGTGCCAGTGTGTAACGTAGGTAAGGAAGCAACGCTAATCACGTCTCACTCTCACTCTACTTCGGTATATGGGAACGCAAGAAATAGAATCTCAGTTCGCTCGCTTCGGTAGCTTTCGGGCATGAATTTGAGGTGGTCACTTCGCCCGTTTTGTGAACGTCGGCCGATGTTTTTTTAATGTTTTAGCAATTAAATTTTAATTATTATCACTTTTGACTTAAAATTTAATTAATTTAAGCCATTGGCCATGAATATTCTTATTTTAAATCGCTCATTTTTACATGTGTATTGAATACACAGCACCGGAACGCACGGATTTTTTTAGCACATGAAGGGAAAGGATAATGAGAGTCCGATCTTTAAATGGCGCTGTATAAATGTTTGTATTGTTCTTTTATTATTAATAATGTGAAAAGTTGCAACGTTGTTTTCAAAAAAAAAAAAAACTTAGAAATATTTTACAAAGACTCTGAAAAGAGAAAGAAAATAGGAAAAGGTAAGAAAAGAAGGGCAATGAAGAAATACATTTCATTATTGAAGAGAGGAGAATAACTTCTTTGTTGGAAGAAAGTACCATCACAGTCATCCCGTAATTTTGTATTGTTTACAATGAAAGTGTAATAAAACAATTGAAAAGAAGGTGCGAGAACCAGGGCGCACTATGTGTTCACGTTACGGTTGGGACTCCGCCGCATCCACTTATGGCGAAATTTGGTTCAAACCAACCCTGAAGATGAAAACTGTAACGTTTTCAAAACATCGGCGTCATAAGCCAAACCACGCGGTTAAATGCTCCGAACGATCTTGTACAACTGAAGGTACAAGAAATTTGGGAAGACCTTAAAAAAACAAGGTCCGATTAAATTGATCGAAATATGAAAAATATAAGTTTAAAAAATCTTCCGAATACGAGAGTATGCTGGACAAGGATTGGACAAGATGAAGATAAAATATGTTACCTCAAAAGGGATATGGCCTGATAGTAGCACCCATTCGTAATAGCAGCCCATGTGCGCTATACATATTGCACTTGCGTGAGCACCGGTCCTGGTGGAGAGAGAGATAAAGGAAAAAAGAAAAGGAAGAATGCACCAACCGCCCCGGCTGCCACGTGCATCTCTTATGCAGAAATAACTGGTTCCGAGAGTGAGACGCGGGGAGGACGGTGGGGAGAGAGGGATCCACGCAGACTCGTTTCATATGTGCAGACTTCACAAGCGAGGCTGGTGTTGGTTGCTCGATATAACATACTCGTATTTTGTAGTTCAACTTAGAGATCTTTTAAGGTGAAATCGGGCAATTGATGGATACGAGTATTCGCAATGTATAACGAATTATGAGAGACGAGAGAAATTTGAGTAATTCTTGTTATTTGGGAAACGTGTTTCCAGAGATCACCGTCATCATAATCACACGTTTATTTTATAGTCATGTGTACTTCTACAACATAATAAATATATCTAGGATCATTATTTATCCACAACTCTTCGAGCACAATACTTCATAGCTATCATTTTATGGAGCCACAATTGTTCACCTTCGACCACAATTATTCGCAGTCCCAATTCTTCGTAGCCACAATTTTCGCAGTTCCAATTCTTCACAGCCACAATTTTTCGCAGTTTCAATTCTTCACAGCCACAATTTTTCGCAGTCCCAATTCTTCACAGCCACAATTTTTCACAATCTCAATTCTTCACAGCCACAATTCTTCGCAGTCCCAATTTTTCGCAGTCATAATTCTTCACCCATAATTCTTCGCAGCCACAATTCTTCACCCACAATCCATCGCAGGCACAAATTTTCGCAGTCATAATTCTTCACCCATAATTCTTCGCAGCCACAATTCTACACCCACAATCCATCGCAGGCACAAATTTTCGCAGTCATAATTCTTCACCCATAATTCTTCGCAGCCACAATTCTTCACCCACAATCCATCGCAGGCACAAATTTTCCCAATCATAATTCTTCACCCACAAGACTTTTTTTAAATTTTTTTAAAAGAATATATATGACCGAAGTCATAGGTATTATTATGTGGCGTTATGGCAGAAGTTGGTATGTCCGTTTTTTGTCATTTTGTGTTTATTCTCCCAATTTATAGAAAATATTTCTCAGCATGTTGTGGCAAAACTTGGTGTGTCAGTCATTATCTAAACACAATATATATTGTTTGGAAAAACTTAAAAAATGCTTATTTGTACTGATTTTAAAAGCTTATCAAAGTTAATATTGCTTCTCCTGTAAACTAAGATAAAACGGACATATCAATTTCTGCCATAACACCACAGCATTATATCCCCGAATACTAGGAGAAAAAAATGCCTGTGTCATTCGAGGGGAATAGCACGGCGCGGGGTTCGAACTGACGACCTTCTGCACTGAAGTCCAGTGTGTTACTGCGCGGCCATGTACCTCACTTAAACCACAATT
This sequence comes from Odontocerum albicorne, assembly GCA_949825065.1. Taxonomy (NCBI): domain Eukaryota; kingdom Metazoa; phylum Arthropoda; class Insecta; order Trichoptera; family Odontoceridae; genus Odontocerum; species Odontocerum albicorne. The sequence continues at coordinate 20,599,232 of OX463866.1, read as the reverse complement.
CTTAGCAAGTTGTGCGCTTGGATAGAAAAATTTGGAGATCTGTTATTTCTGCCTACCCCGTAAGAAACACTCCGAAATGTGAGATAATATGTATGTATAATAAATAGAATCACCATATCACCCCCTTAGTTAGTTGGCAAATTGTCACTTAACCTCAGAGTTTTGCGGGTTTGGTTCCCGTCGGAACCCATTTTTTTAAAATGTAAAATGAACAAATCTCCATTGATCAACAGCCTCCGTTAAATTTCCACGACAATAATTTTGCATGTCATCGTCTGTTAATGATCGAATTTTATCAAACATAACTATGAAGAACATCCCGACTCGCATACGGAATGACTTTTTAGAATGAGTTTTCAAAAATATATTGTATTTTTTCGACCTCTATGGTTCGATTGAGACACCTGTTTTATGGACCTGATGGTAGCAGGCTCGATTCCCATTGGCACCCATTTATTGAACAAATACGAATTTAATCTAGTTTTTCCCTCAACATATTTGTGCTAGGTAGGAAGATATTGCTACATAGCAATACGCTCGCCAAGCTGTTCTTTGAATAAAGGAAGTGTAATATAATACAATTTATCGAAATAACGAAACGAAAAAAACTTTTTATATCATCATTAATTTTGGGCCTCTACGACTTAGTAATGATAATATAAAAGGTAAATTTATACAGCGCCGTTTCGAGAGCAGTCTCTCCTCGAGGGCGTTGTAGCTCAGAATTCAAACCTACTGTTATTAACAGATTTAAAGTGTTTAATAAATAAATAATATTTAAAATAAGTTTAAAGATAGGAAAGTGATGGATGCAGCCATTAGATTATGAACTTTCCCGCATCTGCATTATATTACACTTTCGTTGTATACAGCCTTGTATTAATATTCTCCAACCATTCAGAAAGACGTTAACCCTTTCTGTCCTGTGATGTGTAACTAGTACACATTGCTTCTAAAAACTTTAATATCTCTATAAATATAATAAATACTGGGTTCAGATTTTAGATATTCCTCCGTAATACATTTACGCATTGAATAAAAAATATAATATTAATAATAATTAGCACTTATCGGCCACATCAGAGATATTTTGTGAAAATCGGGAATAAATTCACCAATACAATCAAACGTGTGCCAGTGTGTGACATATGTATATTCATTCTAAAAAACCGCTATGGGTGAGGAAGCGACGCTATTCACGTTTCACTCTCCCTCTACTTCAGTATATGGGAACGCAAGAAATAGAATCTCAGTTCGTTCGCTTCTCTCACTCAGTAGGTCGGCGGCTTTCGGTAGAGGTGGTCGCTTTGTCCGTTTTGTGAACGTTGGCCGATGTTTCTTTTTATGTTTTCATCAATTAAATTTCAATTATTATCACTTTTGACTTCAAATTTAATTAATTTTGCGATTGGCTATGAATGTTCTTATTTTTCCAATTTTAAATCGCTCATTTTTACATGTGTATTGAATACACAGCACCGGAACGGGCGGATTTTTTTTAACACAGCAAGGGAAAGGTTAAAGAGGTCTTAAGTGAAAATCAGACTGGAATCATTTAAAAAGAATCTACTTTCCAACTGGTATTGAACCTACGCAACTCCTGATTGGGAGACAAGCGTCTTACCAACTAGGCCACGGAGGTCGTCCTCTGTATATGTTTAGGTCCTCTGTATACGTTAAAAAAGATATATTATATTTGGAAAACGACTGAAAACTTACCGCAGGAAGTCAAACTACAAAGAAACCCTCGTAGATCTTCCAATTTGTAATGGTTAACAGATTCGACTTAAGGTGGAGTTTAGTGTAAGGGGTTTTTCAAATTGAGCGGTTTTTTTTTAATTCTTGGATTAAACACAGATGGCGTCGCGAACTTGCCTGGGTCTTGTGACATTTGAGAAGTGTAATGTATGACATTTATAAAAATGGAGTCGTATACAATACAACAACGCGTTCACATTGTTGAATTATTTTATGTATTGTAATCTCCGGAAACGGTGATTTTTTATTTATTTATTTATTTTTATATTTTCTCAAAACAGGCTTAACCCTAATTACTTTGACAAATGCAAGACATTAAAAAATAAGAAAAATTACATAGAATTTTTTTTTTTTAATTATATAAAATAAAAAATAATGCATATGCATACATACGAGTATATATAGTACACACACACATATTATACACATATATTCAGTCACTTAAGTATGTTGATGAGTGCTTTCTAACGCACTCAATCTAAGAAGATAATTTACTTTTGCTTTTGGTAATGTGATATGAAATATGTTAATATCCGAAGCAGTCCCGTTCAGAAGAGTTAAGGTCGTAATGTTAATTGCCCACCAAGATCATGTGATCTGACACCATCAGACTATTTTCTCTGGGGTTACGTGAAAATCCAGGTCTATAAGAATGACCCCCGATCGATTCCTGAGCTGAAGGGCGAAATTATTCGCGTTATTGGTGAGTTAGAACCGCAATTATGCCAAAATGTCATCGAAAATTTTGACAAAAGAGTGGATATCTTTGGAGATGCAAGAGGGGGACATAAATATCATACATTATACTTCAATGACCAATAAAAAAGTTTTTGAAATCAAAACAAATTGTGTGTTTTATTTAAGAATAAATAAAAATTAGAATAAAAAAACCGCTTAATATGACAGACCCTTTATACGTGTAGACTTCATATGATATATGTTACATGTAAAATCATATTTTTTGTTAGACCTCCCAAAGAGGGTTTTACTCAAGTGCATCCTAAAGCTGCACACATCACTTATATCTAAAACTTTAACGCAAACCATCTACGCCAAAGGACTAGCAACAGCAAAAACCGTATTAACACACTCGCCCTACTGGAAAGGTCAATGTATTCAAATGATTGATTTTAAATTTCGTATCTTAAATACATAAAGACAAATTTTGAAATGAATAAATTAGCGGCACTTGAACCAATTTAGTATTTTTAAGAATGAACTAATATGACAAATATTTTAACTACTAACTGTATTAAGCTTTCCCTTCCTGTGCTAAAAAAATCCGCGCGTTCCGGTGCTGTGTATTCAATACACATGTAAAAATGAGCGATTTAAAATTAAAAAAATATATATTCATAGCCAATCGCTTAAATTAATGAAATGTGAAGTCAAAAGTGATAATATTTGAAATTTAATTGCTGAAAACTTTAATTGCTGATTCATAGCCAATCGCTTAAATTAATTAAATGTGAAGTCAAAAGTGATAATAATTTAAATTTAATTGCTGAAAACGTGAAAAAAACATCGGCCTACGTTCACAAAACGGGCAAGGCAACCACCTTAAACGAATGCTTGAAAGCTATTGAAGCGAGCGAATTGAGATTCTATTTCTTGCGTTCCCATATACCGAAGTAGAGTGAGAGTGAGACGAGAATAGTGTCGCTTCCTCACCTATAGCGGTTTTTTATAATGAATATATCTACATCACACACTGGCACACGTTTGATTGTATTGGTGAATCTATCCTCGATTTTCACAAAATATCTCTGATGTGACCGATAAGTGCTAATTATTATTAATATTATTTTTTCATTCAATGCGTAAATGTATTACGGAGGAATACCTAAAATCTGAACCCAGTATTTATTATATTTATAGAGATATTAAAGATTTTAGAAGCAATGTGCACTAGTTACACATCACAGGGAAGGAAATGTTAAAATTAGACTGGAGTCTAAAAAATGGCGAATTAGACAAACCAAAATAAATGGAATGACAATAATGTAGACGCAGCACGACAAATGAATGTATGACATAAGATAAATGTTTAATTAAATAAATTAATCAATTATTTTTTATTTTGTATTCGCTGTTTTATTTGAGTTAATTACCGGTTTCAAAGTCCTCCATCTTCCTCGTCAGGTGATGATGAACTAAATTACGCCTATTTTTTTTTCTAACTATAATAGGTACAGGAGACATGGACGAGAGTAGTGGCTAATAAGGGAAAGGGAGTAAATATGTGTCAAAAGGATGACACACCTATCTAAGGAAATTTTCAAAATTATGGACTAGCGCTGAAAAAACTTTAGATTTCAAGTTAGTAATATAACGTCTTTTTTTCCAAATTTATCTTTTCTCTCCACCATCCCTTCATTTTCCTTCAATTGGTGATATCTCACTTTTAATTTTATTATGTATATTATATAAGCAACAAGACACAGCTCAATCCCTTTTATACCGAAAATTGTTATACTAACTATAAAATCAACTCCTCTATAATTCGTATGCAAAGACTTGGAAACGAGTTTTGCAACAATTTAGATATTTTCAATATAAGTATATATACAATAGTATTCTCCAGAATATTACAACAATATTTAGAAATAGCTACTTACTTTGTGCTCTCCTTTATTAATATAAATAACGTAATACAAACCAAATATTAAGGACAATATTTTGCCTCTGGAGTTGAGTAACCCTGCGAAGCTTTTAATTCTGCAAAGCAACTTGCATCTCGTTCCACTAATGAGGCCATGTGTTTTCTATATCTCAATATATATCCATAAAATTCCCACAAAATTCTCAAAGATTATTAAATAATTTTAAAACGATGACTGTAATTTATTCTACTGCTTTTTGTATCTTCATGTTAGTTTAAGATAAAGTTGTATTATTTGTCAATAATTTTAAGTACTTGTATAACCTGTCACATGTTCATTTGTATATAAAGACACTGTTGTGTCGTTAATTAAATAAATAAATAAATATTAATTTTACTGTCTATGCAGTGAGACTCTGGAATCAGTTACAAACCAATATAAGACTCGCTCCGTCATTGGCATGCTTTAAGAAGCGACTGAAAAACCTTTTAATTTCTAGTCAGTAAAATAACGTGTTTCATTCCTGATTTTACTTTTCCTTTCCTCTCCACCATCCCTTCCTTTTCTTTTGATTGATGATATCTCACTTTATATGAAAAAGAATGTTCGGGTGATTGTCCGTCTTTGTGGGGTTCGTGGGCATATGCTCAAGTATATGTTTATGGATTTCGTGGGGATGGATAGTCGTTTGAATGATTTATGCGACCACGTAATTTGCTTCATTTACTTTTGTCTGGTTGGTTGAAAGAGATTACCGCCTGGCAATAAGCCCGCAAAATTCTATTTGCAAGAAAAGTGTTAAATAAATAAATATAATAAATTTCATAAAGATGAATACTCATTTGAATATTTATGCGACCACGTAACCTCCTTTATTTACTTTTGTCTGGTTGGTTGGAAGAGATCGCCGCCTGACAATAAATCAGCCAGATTGTTTTCCGGTGTGTTAAATAAATAAAAATAAATTTTACTTTATCTATGTACATCTTTATAAATTTCATAAAATTGAACAATCATTTGAATATTTTTTCGCGGCCATGTAACTTACTTTATTTACGTATATCTGGTTGGATGGAAGAGATTGCCACCTAGCAATAAGAACGCTAGATTGTTTTTACAATAAAGTGTTAAATAAATAAATAATCAAGTCTCACAATTTATGAAGTTGGTGAAAGTTTGTAAGAGGTTTATATTAATTATTACGAATAATAAGAGGTAGGTATTGAACAATATCATCAACTTATATTTCCTCTTTCAAATGTCCTCAGTAAGGTACAGGCAAAAGCCTAGTTAAATGGGGATACGACAAATGAAAAGGAACAAACCCAGATCCATATAAATTGAATGTCCACTTTAATTTGTCAGCTTTTTATTTTGAAGTTTGTTTTATTTTCCATAAGTTGTGTTCATACAAATACTTGTCATTTAAAGGAATGAATATACTCGTATTCTAAAATGTTCAAAATGGAGTACGGAGAGGTTATACAGTTTCTTTCAAAAGGATGAAAAAGTCGGACAGAAATTAAAAAATGTCAACGTCTAAACATTGTGTGAAATTAGCAATAGTTGAATTAATATTTTGGATGTTATTTATAGTTAAGGCATTAACACTGCGGAGGTTTAAATACATTGTAATTTGTTTTTATCAAACACTGCTTATTCCACTTTATATAACGGTAAAACCCTACCGGTTTCAAGGTGCACACCTCATCGTAAACAATATCATTTTAGGCTTAAAAATCAATTCTAAGCCTAAAATGATATTGTTTACGATGAGGTGTGCTTTTTATTCCACAAAACAAAATGGCAGTACACAATAGTATGTTGGTGCCAACCTAACCTAACATAACCTAACCTAACCTAACCTAACCTAACCTAACCTAACCTAACCTAACCTAACATAACCTAACCTAACCTAACCTAACCTAATCTAGCCTAACCCAACCTTGACGTATAGAAATTAAATTTGAAATTGGCAAATGGATAAAAGTAAGATTAAAACTGTGAGGATGCGCGCATCAAGGAAAAAATGTGGAATGTCAATAAATGAAAAAAGATGGAATGAAAACATCAGAAATGAAAGCGTGGATAAAATCGATGTTAAAGTATACACAAATCACCACACCATTTCCCAGTTGGAGTAGGCGAAGAGGACAGAGTTCGAGACTTTCCTATCTCGACACACATTTTCCCCTTATCATCAGGGTAGCACAATCAAGAATTTGATAAAACAAATTACATTAAACCTCCAGCGTTAATGGCTTAACTATAAATAATATATTGGAGTATTGTTTATGCTCCACTGATGACGAGGCGAAAACTTTAAAACCGGTAGGGTTATACCTTTATATAAAGTGGAATAAACAATTTTTGACTAAAAAAATTACAATGTCTTTAAACCTCCACAGTGTTAATGCCTTAACTATAAACAATAAATAAATTACTTTGTTATTTTACTAATTACATTAATTTCCGCTGCACGTATTTCTACCTATTATTCTGAGATTTCCGCCTGAAGATAGCCCCGTGAAAGGTGGAAGAAACACGTGTAACGGAGCTTAATATTATTAGTAAAATGCCGAAGTAATTTATTGTAAAATATAAAATATTTATTTCATTTTAATTATTTTATGTGCATGATTAAACAGGGTAAATCTGGCGAGCTATTGTTATGCAGCAATTTATTCCAGCCAACCAGTAATAATTTATTAATCACTTTTACTTTATTTCTATCAAGTTAAGTTATATGTTGTTCAGTTCAGTTCAATTCAACTCCACAACCAAACAGCTACGCTGTTATCAGAGACCCATCCAACGCGATTTACATTACAAGATTCAAATCTTCTTTATTTTTTTGTTATGAATGCGACGTCACGTAGTGACGAAGAAGGAACTGGCCAAAAGAACTTCACCGGTGGCGAGATATAGATCATTCAGCCAGAAGTCATTTTGCAATAGTGTGAGTAACACTCTCTGTATTACACAACTTATGTAGTGGTATTGGTTTTAGAATGCCACACGATTGGTTCGCGCAGAGCGCACGTTTGTATTGTTGTTAAAATACTCGGTGATTAGAAAAACACTACCATGTCGAAATCAGGAGTGCGATTTTTGTCTAATGTAATGTATAATTAAATTTTTTTCGAAAGCTTAGAATGTACTTTTTTATAACTTAAAGTTTCCTAGAATTTAAATCACTCCATCCACTATTATTTAAAAAAAATATTATTTGGCATTGTAATTATGTAATTATGATACATTAATATGTTAAATAATCTTACATACAATAATAATTGTATTTTTATGCGCTATAATCTAATTAAAGCTGACGAACATTTTTACTTTATAATACTTGTACTTATATTTATTTTTAATCTTGAAAAATTTAATTATTGTTATTTAATGTTTCCTAGAATCTGCCACGCCTAAACAATTCATATGTTAAATAAACTTAATATAATTTTTTTATTTTTATTATTATTACAATTTAAGCTGACAGCATTTTTAATTTACAAAACATGTGTGTTAATTTCAATATTTGAATATAAAATATTCTTTTTTATATTTTTTTGTTTTTTCACTTCATTAAAAAAATAAAGTGACAAGTTTTTGTAAACGCACTGTTACTCACACTATTGCAAAATGACTCTTCTAGCTGAATGATCTATACCCGAGTGTGAAAAGAATAGTAGCGATGGCGGATTTAAGATCCGACATTACAGAAGATGAAGAATGACTCGCAGTGCAATAAATAACATATGCTTAGAAAGTGAGGAAAAACCTGGGGTTCAAACAATTTAGCAAGTTGCCAGTACTGTCACATATAATCTCGAGTGCATTAAAACTATTTTCAGAAGTTAAGTCATATGTTGTTTAAAAGCCCATTGAAAATAATTTTAAATGAGCCACATACTCGTATTATATCCTTTTCAAATATACATATACTAAAGACGACCTCGGTGGCCTAATTGATAAGAAGCTTGTCTCCCAGCCCGGACGTTGCAGGTACGATTCCCGTTAGAACCCAGATAAAAAAATGGATTCCAGTCTGTTTTTCACCTAAGGCCTCTTTAATATATTGATGGTTGGTAGGAAGACATTGCCACATGGCAATGTCTTCGTCCGCTTTGTTGTACTGTATATAAAAAAAGTGTACTACAATATACTATTCAGGGAAAAAGTGTAATACAATTTACTATTCAGGGAAAAAGTGTAATACAATATACTATTCAGGGAAAAAGTGTAATATAATATACTAATGAGGAAAAAAAGTGTAAAACAATATACTTTTCAGGGAAAAAGTGTAATACAATATACTATTCAGGAAAAAGAGTGTAATACAATATACTAATCAGGAAAAAAAGTGTAATACAATATACTATTCAGGGAAAAAGTGTAATACAATATACTATTCAGGAAAAAGAGTGTAATACGATATACTAATCAGGAAAAAAGTGTAATACAATATACGATTCAGGGAAAAAACGACCATTATATATTTCCAAAACACGTAGGTTCTTGCTTTTTTTTTATTTAATTTATGAGTAAGATACAATTTAATTGTGATAATTGCATGTTTCAAAAAGCGACTGAAAAATCTTTATTATACGTCAGTCAATATTATATTATATTGGAGTACACTTTCATTGTATACTATATGACCTGGCGGACTTATTATCTTGTGGCAATCTCTTCCAGCCATTCAGTAAAATGTTTAAGGGGTCTTTAGTGAAAAGCAAACTGGATTTTTTTTATCTGGATTCCAACAGGGAACAAACCCGCAATTCGCAAACAAATTTTTGGGATGTTGTTTATAGTTAAGGCATTAACGTTGTGGAGGTTTAAAGACATTGTAATTTATTTTTATCAAACACTGTTTATTCCACTTTTTTGTAACGATATAACTCTACCAGTTTCAAGGCTTTCACCTCATCTTCAGAGGAGCACAAACAAGACTTGTTTGTGCTCCTCTGAAGATGAGGTGTGCACTTTGAAACCGGTAGGGTTATACCGTTACAAAAATGTGGAATAAACAGTGTTTGATAAAAATAAATTACAAAAATGTTGGGAGTTGAGCGTGTTATTACCACAGAATTCGTAATTTGGGTATATTGCTGTAAAGTCTAGAGAAGCTGGTGATAGCGAGGACAGTTGAAGGAAGCTGGTGATAGTGGGGACAGTTGAGGGAAGCTGGTGATAGTGGGGACAGTTGAGGGAAGCTGGTGATAGCGGGGACAGTTGAGGGAAGGCGAGCTAGAGGAAGGTGTCCTATGAGATGGACGGATCAAGTAAACCAGTTAACAGGATCATATTTAAGGGTTGCATTCAGCATAGCCCAGAACCAGCCTAGGGAGGGATCGAGACAGGTGGTGCACGGAGTTCGAGACATAGCATAGGAGCACGACGCTCCGCATTGAGCACAAGACAAATAAAATAATGTAACGCATTAACTTTCTTCGGTCTCCGATTTTCCTTTTCTTTCCACCATCCCTTCCTTTTCCTTTCCTCTCCACCATCCCTTCCTTTTCCTTTGATAGATGATATCTCACTTTTATTTTTATTATTTATACTGTTTATGAATTTTGTACAAATAAATAATCATTTAAATATTCTTTTCAACCATGTAACGTCCATTATTGACTTATTTTTGTTAATTTATTTTTATTTATTTAACACTTCATCGTGAAAACAATCTGGCGGATTTATTGTCAGGCGGCGATCTCTTCCAACCAACCAGACAAAAGTAAATAAATGAGGTTATGTGGTGGCATAAATATTCAAATGATTATTCATCCTTATGAAATTTATTATAATATACATAATAAAAGTAAAAGTGAGATGTCATCAATCAAAGGAAAAGGAAGGGATGGTGGAGAGGAAAGGAAAAGAAAAATCAGGAATGAAACACGTTATTTTACTGACTAGAAATTAAGAGTTTTTTCAGTCCCTTCTTAAACCACGCCAAGGGCGGAGCGAGTCTAACATTGGTTCGTAACTGGTTCCAGAGTCTCACTGCATGGACAGTAAAGGACGACGTTAAAAAAGAAGAACGGTGAACTGGGAAGGCCAATAAACAATCTATGTTTGAGCGTAGCGCTAGTCCATGATCGAAAAGACTCTGTTCTTTGTTTGTATGGTTAGAAGAGATTGCCACCTGACAATAAGCTTGCCAGGTGGCAATCTCACTTTATACGATGAATTTTTTATACAATGAGATGTTGAAATAAAATAAAAATTACATTCTATCATGTGTAATGACCATTAACGTCGCTTAAATAATAATAATAATTTAAAATCGACAAGCTCCGTAACATAGTGGTAACATTTTTGACTTCCACCTGAGGGTTTTGGGTTCTTTTCCCGATAGTACCCTAAAAAAAAGGTTGCCAATTTAGTAAAAGAGTTCGTCTACTAACAATAATCGCACGCGCCGGTTTTCCAACATCGTTAAAAACCGCGAGTTATATAATTACTCTAGAGCTGTGTTTCCCAACGTTTTTTGTGCTATGCCCCACCTAAGCCTTTCTAAAATTCTTATGCCCCTCTCTACGTAACGGTGACGCGACAAAACGGTCAAAACACAACTAAACTCTGAACGAGTCAATTTTCGAATTGCCCCCCTTAAAAATCAAATTGCCCCCTGTGGGGCGTGGGCCCCGCGTTGGGAAACACTGTTCTAGAGGTTCTAAGCTTGAAGGCTCTATTACAGGGGCTAAAGACAATATTGATCTCCCGGCCACGCTGTTAAATATACCCGAAATACTAATTCGGTTATATTGAAGGGTATCGTTCGAAAGAATCTAAAATTGAGAACTTGCACAGCGTTTGATTTTAATTCTATAAAAGATATGCAAATTACTAAAAGATAAAAAATCTATGATTTTGAAAACAAAGGACAAGTCTTCTATCCACAAGAACATTATGACCTACCCTACCTCTGATGTTCAGGCATATATTTAGATTAAATTATAATATAGAAGTTCTCGTTGGTGATTTTTGGACATACACGTATATGTAAAAACGATTACTTCATAAATAAAAGAGAGAAAACAGGAGAAACCTGTAAACATGCATATTATACATACTTACCATCACGCCGTTTTCATTTCGGGGTAGGTAGAGAGCATAAAGCGATATAATTTACTCTCTCGATACACATCCTTAGCTTCTTCTAGATCCATACACATTCGCATACAACTTCTTTTAAAATATCATACTCTGGATCCAACCATTATTTCCTTAGTCTTCCTCAACCACGTCTTCCGTCGTCGTTGCTGGGTATCTTAATCAAAGGTCCTCTCGGCATTCCAACGTCAAATTAGTTTGAAATCGAAACTGTGAAGTTTTTTTTAAAGTTAGTGAGCCACAGTACACCATCAAACTCACTAGTCGTACCGCTGTACTGGATCCGATGACACACCGAATTGAGACAAACGGAGCACACTGGCATATTTTTTGTCTTTTTTGAAAGAATAGATATGACAGAAGTCATATGTATCCTTTTACAAAGTAGCACAACGCGGGGTTCAAATCGGCGACCTTCCGACGAAAGTTCAACGCGTTGCCGCGTAGCATGCAACTCAATGAAGAAACCACGCCTTTCACTCACATTTGCACTGAACAATTGTTTTGTTAGTCTTTCTTCATATATTCTTTCCACATGCCCAAACCATCTCAGGGTGTTCTTCATCTCACTCAACACACCATTCTTTAGTTCACCCTCATCCTTAATCATTTCATTCCGTGTTCTATTATAACATAAATTGTCACCTCATGTTTTATTCCTAGTGCACGCATTTCTAAACCATCAATTGGGTAATGGCTATGCTACAGTCTCGGACATATTTGAATGGTTGAAGTAAAATAGGCAATAAGTACCAAAAAAAAAAACAAAAAAAAACTAAGTCTGCCGTTTCATTATATATGACATATAGAACGAAACTGCATACATAGTTTTTTTTGTTTTTTTTTGGTACTTAGTGCCTATTTTACTTCAACCATTCATTTGCTAAAAGACTGAATACCTTCAAAAGTTCTCTTAGAGAGTGTTTTTGTTTGCCTGAACCATTAATGTAACTCTCGTTGATTTCTCTCTCTCTATTTTCGTTGATTTTCAAACTTTTCATGATATCTATTGTATAAATATGGTTGAAGTTTCGAATTGCGTTTTTTTGTGTTGTATATCGGAGCGGATTGATTGTGAATATTTAAAATTGTGTTATTATTTTCTTAAATTATTATTTTATTGCATATAAAAGACCTTCGATTGCCTGAGCCTTGACCTGTCTCATTTTTTTATTTTATATATGGTGGGTGGTATACATGTATGTACGCACTGCACTGCTTTTCGATATTTTTTGTATATGATTTATGTAAATGTTTATAATTTTTCTGATAAGTTGTATTAATATTAATGCGCACTCAAAATTCTTATTTGTGTATAACTCTTGTAACCTTTTTTAATGGTCAATAAAATACCGTACATTGTAATAAAATATAATAAATCCTTTATTCGGCTTCTTTCAATCTTTTCCACGTCTACGTTTAAATTCCATACATAAAAGTTGATACAAAAATACTGTTGTGCACTATCGTTTTAGTATGTAGATTTGGATGTTGTTTAGTTTCAGTGTTTTAGTGTCCTATTTATTGTTTTTTGTTGTTTCCTATCGCTACACGCCGTTCGATATATCTCGTTACACTTCCATCATAGGAAGATGATCCTTAATAAAATAAATGGTAGATTCTCCAATGGAGCTTGTAGAATTTTTTTAAGAGCCTGTGTTTCTATAATAGTCAGTGGCCAACACAGTAGCCAATACAGTGGCCAACACAGTAGCCAATACAGTGGCCAATACAGTGGCCAATACAGTGGTCAATACATATTTAAAAGACTATGTTATCTCACGAACTCTTAAATTATTTTACGATAATACTCAGTGTAAAAGCTGATTAATGGAATTTTAATTTTAATCTCATTCGTTTACGTGTTATGTTCTTCGTATTTTATTTCATTTATTCTTGGAAATAGATAAATATAAATGAGGGTCCATAGATTCTCACCAAGTAGATTCCAAATTGTGTTAAATGAATGAATTGAGTAATCGTGGAGCGGTCGGGTGAATGATTGACTCAATTCATACCAAAATATATATTTTTACAAAAATGCATACCATCCAAAATGTATAAAACACACATACATACCTCCGCCACGCGGTGTCCCTCATGGGGTAAAGCACATATACATACCTCCGCCACGCGGTGTACCTCATGGGGTAAAGCACACATACATACCCCCGCCACGCGGTGTCCCTCATGGGGTAAAGCACACATACATACCTCCGCCACGCGGTGTCGCTCATGGGGTAAAGCACACATACATACGTCCGCCACGCGGTGTCCCTCATGGGGTAAAGCAAAGAACACAGAACGACAAACTTTTCTTTTTTAAGTTTTTTAAATAGGCAATCCAATCAAACTAGGAGGATTTATGCCACCTAATTAAAGTATGCAATTATATTATTGTAATATCATAAAAACAAATATGACAATTCTAGATAATTTAAAGTTTCAACTGATTAAGTTTCGAAAATCTAACAATCGATCTATAAGTGGAAACGTTTCTCGAAGAGAGAAGAAACGCAACATTCATTGGACGCGGTAAAGATATGGCTTTTAGTAAATCAAATCTGTCTCGCAAAGGGCAACCGAAAAATACATTATCTATAGTTTCATCATCCAGACTACACTCGCAGCCGGGATTCTCTGCAATACCCATTATGTAAAGGCGACTAGCCACCACACAGTGGCCCGTCCTCGAACGACACATGACAGACACTTCCATCTTGTGCATTTTTATTATATTAAACCATGGTTTCAAAGGGACAGATTGCTGGATTGATTTATCTATGAAGTTTTCTATCTTCACACATATTTAGCCTCTTTCACCTTCATACACCTTATTATAGAAATTCTAAGATTTCTTTGAGTTTTTACATTTCCTTCTTTCTAACTATCACTTACTTGACCCGACCATACCATTATTGGTCTTCCCTCATCACGCCTTTCCCTCACATTCACACAGTCTTTTATTTATTGTCATTCTTCATGCATTCGTTCCACGTGCTAACACACAGCACTACAGCAAGCACACGCCAGCAGGCAGATCAACACCTGAGCAGTGCTGCATACATACAGGCAATCCCTCGCTATATAGTAAGATTGTCAGTCCATCCTGTGGATGGATGACGCCTGTGTGTGTATTGCTCTAATGTGTGCATGCACACATCACTACAGCAAGCACACACCAGCAGGCAGATCAACACCTGAGGAGTGCAATACACATACAGGCAATTCCTCTCCAAAGAGTAAGATTGTCTGTCCATCCTGTGGATGGATGACGCCTATGCGTGTATTGCTCTATTTTGTGCATGCACACAGCACTGCAGCAAGTACACACCAGCAGGCAGATCAACACCTGAGGAGTGCTATATAGATACAGGCAATCCTTCGCTATAGAGTAAGATTGTCAGTCCATCCTGTGGATGGATGACGCCTGTGCGTATATTGCTCTATTGTGTGCATGGGCACAGCACTACATCAAGCACACACCAGCAGGCAGATCAACACCTGAGCAGTGCTACATAGATACAGGCAATCCTTCGCTATAGAGTAAGATTGTCAGTCCATCCTGTGGATGGATGACGCCTATGCGTGTATTGCTCTATTTTGTGCATGCACACAGCACTACAGCAAGCACACACCAGCAGGCAGATCAACACCTGAGGAGTGCAATACACATACAGGCAATTCCTCTCCAAAGAGTAAGATTGTCAGTCCATCCTGTGGATGGATGACGCCTATGCGTGTATTGCTCTATTTTGTGCATGCACACAGCACTGCAGCAAGCACACACCAGCAGGCAGATCAACACCTGAGGAGTGCTATATAGATACAGGCAATCCTTCGCTATAGAGTAAGATTGTCAATCCATCCTGTGGATGGATGACGCCTGTGCATGTATTGCTCTATTGTGTGCATGGGCACAGCACTACAGCAAGCACATACCAGCAGGCAGATCAACACCTGAGGAGTGCTACAAAGATACAGGCAATCCTTCGCTATAGAGTAAGATTGTCAGTCCATCCTGTGGATGGATGACGCCTGTGCGTGTATTGCTCTATTGTGTGCATGCACACATCACAACAGCAAGTACACACCAGCAGGCAGATCAACACCTGAGGAGTGCAATACACATACAGGCAATTCCTCTCCAAAGAGTAAGATTGTCAGTCCACCCTGTGGATGGATGACGCCTGTGCGTGTATTGCTCTATTGTGTGCATGCACACAGCACTGCAGCAAGCACACACCAGCAGGCAGATCAACACCTGAGGAGTGCTATATAGATACAGGCAATCCTTCGCTATAGAGTAAGATTGTCAGTCCATCCTGTGGATGGATGACGCCTGTGCGTGTATTGCTCTATTGTGTCCATGGGCACAGCACTACATCAAGCACACACCAGCAGGCAGATCAACACCTGAGCAGTGCAACATACATACAGGCAATCCCTCGCTATAGAGTGAGATTGTCAGTCCATCATATCCAGTGCATTGCTTTGTTATGTTCTTGCTCTTGTATTTCAGCAACCAAACGCAAGTAAACCAATCAACGTCTCAAGAAAAGACGCCAAAGTGTACCAAGACATTTCTGCAGGTTTAATAGGCTGTAATGTTTTTCTGACAAATGTATCTTTCGTTTTTTTATCACTTTTCAGTGTTCTTGGAACTCATTATATTCGTTTATAAACTAGAGAAATTAGAATATTGATAATAATAACTTTTCAGATTTCTGTCCCACCGGAAACGGAACCCAGATCGTTTACTTATCTCTCTAGACATTAGATAACGGGCGTTGCTTATCTAAAGGTTTAAATTAATTAAACTTTAAATTAATCAATTAAAAAAAACGGATAGAGGAAGTTGCATGGATCTAGAGAAAGATAAAAGCGCGCCCTTTTTAAGGATGATGTGACGCTCAATCCTCTATACCTACCCGTTTTAAAAAAAATACTCATGTTTAGTTATACAAGTTTAGAAAATAATTTAAAACTTTTCAATGAAAACAATTTGGATTCATTTAATAAAAAAAAAAAACAAAATGCCGTCGCTTGAAAATAATTTCTGTATAATTTATTTAAAATATAATAAACGTCATTCGTTATATGAGTTGATTTGTCGAAATATAAATAAATTGTCGCGTCATTTTTTGTGGAATAAGTTTATATAAATATTTTACTGTAATGTTTAATAATAAATTTAATAAAGACAAAAATTGCAAACAATAAATTTAGCATTTGCTAAAAGTTAGGCCTAAAATTTGCTTCGTCTCCGTAGCGTCGCGGCCGCTCGGATACTGAAATCCGACGAAGTATTTGATGTTTTTTATCTCGGCGAACGACACCATTTATCTCAGATAAAATACGAGGATTATTAAAGAAAACGATAGTGAACTTAAATAAGAAGACATTACAAATTATCTTACCTTCAGTCGTAGATTGTAACCAGCTGAAATCTGAAGTCGAACCCTTTTTTATCGAGCGGGGAACAATGAATGTTTCATTCTGAAGGCGCTCCTTGTGTCCTGTTAAAAAAATATCGTAGCACAAGTCACAGTGTTTAGCGAAAATATTCGCAATATTTAGTCAATTTAACAACGCGCTTTAAATTCACAGTTAATCAAACAAATATATCTCAAAAAACGAGGAAAATCCAATGTGTATACAAGTAATTCTTTACATATATATAATTTTGTATCAGGAACAATAAATATACAGTTGAATTTTTATGGTAAAAATGTACGTCACATATATGTTGTTAAGATAGTCCTGTATTTTTATAAAATAAATTGTTTTTTTGTAATGTTTTATTGTCCTGATCGCGTGTTTGAATTCGCTAGATTTTTTTTTAATATTTGCAAAAAAATTAACGTCCGTCGTATACGAGATATAGACTTCAAAATTTGACTGGGGTAAAATCGACTATCCGAAATGTACGATCGGATAAATAATTCACGAACGTACCCCGGGGAACGAGCGACGAGATGCGAGGGTGAGAGAGTAACGTACAAATTGACTATCTGTCTGTTATTGATGCAGAAAATTTCGCAACATTTTCGCGAGCCGCGCGCATCGGCCATCTGTCGGCGGAAACGTTCAATTTGCGCAATTTTTTTTTTTATTTTTCAATTTTTTCAGACAGTTTATCCGATAAACTATTTGATTAGTCTAATTAAAAACATTTTAGGAATATTTGTACGAAATATTTTTGTCGTTTAGTGTCGTTAAATTTTGTACAAACGAGTCGACCTGATATCTGCCGATAAGAACGGTTTTTAATTAGTGGTGTCGTCTTTTTCATGAACTAGAAAACTGAATAGTTTTCATTGAAAGTTGATCGATCTTTTTTATGCAAATTTATTTATTTAATTTATTGACACATACAACTTAACTTATTTTAAGTCTGAGATATTATTTACATAAAGAACATTACGGAATATGACTTAATATTATGAATAAATATTTAAAAAAATATATTTAAACAATCGAATGCAAGATCAATGGTTTCAAATCAATATAAATCATATTAAAATTAAGACATTGTTAGTAAATTAAAATAAAAAAGAATAATTTTAATTCAACGTGATAATATATTTAGTAAATTTTTCTCAGATGATGGAAGAATTAAGGGGCATATCGAACGGCGTGTATCGATAGGAAACAAGTCAACGGGGCATAAAAACATATATATTCAACCCAGACAATATTAACATCTGCTAAGATGATGTCCACAAAAGTATTTTAGTGCCAATTTTGATATATGGGAGTGAACGTGGACGTGGAAAAAGATTGGTAGGAACTGAATAAACACTGTAGAAATGCGTTGGTACATTAGGAATAATACAAAGGGGGACAATGTATGACCGAATATGGAATTAAGTGATTATGGAACGTAAACTAAAGGCTGATGTGTTGAGTAAGGTGGAGGAGGGCACGGTGAGATGGTTTGGACATGTGGAATAAATGAATGAACTTACAAAAGAAATGTAGTGTATATGTCAATGGAAGGAGTGTTTTAACTCTACCCCGCGGGGAGCACAAACGCCTGTGATCTGACGACAATCCAAGTTTCAAATCACAATTACTTAAAAAAAATGACACAAAACCGGAATAAAAATTGAACTAAAATTTACAATAATCTTTATTCTAGCGACATCTCTGAAAACCTTGTCAAATAATATATTAATTTATGAGATATTGTTGAATAAACAGAGCGCCGAATTTTTTTGGTTTCTCAATATTTCCAGCATTAACGACCTGTCGCGCGGATCGAGTCCTGCGATGAGTCTCTCTTACGTAAATAAACATTACTAAGTCTCTCTTACGTAAATAAACATTACTAGTGCTATATGCATTTGATCGGGTGAGTGTCATGAAGCATTGATTTGATCGTAGCATTCCTTTGTTTATTTTACGTAATGTTTAGTTTATCTCCTTTATTTAATGAGTCTCCTTAAGAGTAATGACTATTATTTATTATCAGAAAATTACTTAAGTGTCATGTTTACTTGGTGTTGTAATCAAATATCAGTGGTTCTAAACAAAATATGTGTTTAAACTTAGAAATTAAAAAACGCTGAAATTGTGCCGCGCACAGGATTCGTGGAATTTGATTTTTAACGCGGTGAACAGGTTAAAGGAAGACCAAAGAAAGTGAATGATATTTAGAAAGAAGTAAACGTGGAAAGTAAGAGAAATGGGAAGAGGTGTATGGATGTAAAAGAGGCTAAGGATGTGTGTCGATATATTATTATAAACTATTCAATTTATATAAAAATAAAAAGATTCAAACTTCATTAACGCAAGAGTAATTGAGAAAAGACGTTTTTTTATCTACCAAAGTGTTGAAACATATTACATAGGATCACCCCATTACCCTGTCGAGGAAAGGTGAAAAGCAGAGAACACACTACTTTCATACCGCAGCACACATATTTAGCCTCTTCTGCATCCATATACCTTATACAACTCTTACATTTTTTTTGTGTATTTTTATTATTCAAAATTTCATTTATTTGATCCAACCACACTTTCCTTGATCTTCTCCTACCACCATTTCCACTCTCATTTATTTTATTGGCCTTTCTTCGACCTTTCGTTCTAAATTATCAACGTTTTAAATCCCCATTCATTTCTGATAGCATCATGCTGTATTATGTTATGTTGTGACCCCAAGTATTCATCTCAGTGGACGCATTTCTGATAGCATAATGCTGTATTATATTATGTTGTAACACCAAGTATTCATCGCAGTGGACGCATTTCTGATAGCATCATGCTGTATTATGTTGTGTTGTGACCCCAAGTATTCATCTCAGTGGACGCATTTCTGATAGCATCATGCTGTATTATGTTGTGTTGTGACCCCAAGTATTCATCTCAGTGGACGCATTTCTGATAGCATCATGCTGTATTATGTTGTGTTGTGACCCCAAGTATTCATCTCAGTGGACGCATTTCTGATAGCATCATGCTGTATTATGTTGTGTTGTGACCCCAAGTATTCATCTCAGTGGACGCATTTCTGATAGCATCATGCTGTATTATGTTGTGTTGTGACCCCAAGTATTCATCTCAGTGGACGCATTTCTGATAGCATCATGCTGTATTATGTTGTGTTGTGACCCCAAGTATTCATCTCAGTGGACGCATTTCTGATAGCATCATGCTGTATTATGTTGTGTTGTGACCCCAAGTATTCATCTCAGTGGACGCATTTCTGATAGCATCATGCTGTATTATGTTGTGTTGTGACCCCAAGTATTCATCTCAGTGGACGCATTTCTGATAGCATCATGCTGTATTATGTTGTGTTGTGACCCCAAGTATTCATCTCAGTGGACGCATTTCTGATAGCATCATGCTGTATTATGTAGTGTTGTGACCCCAAGTATTCATCTCAGTGGACGCATTTCTGATAGCATCATGCTGTATTATGTTGTGTTGTGACCCCAAGTATTCATCTCAGTGGACGCATTTCTGATAGCATCATGCTGTATTATGTTATGTTGTGACCCCAAGTATTCATCTCAGTGGACGCATTTCTGATAGCATCATGCTGTATTATGTTGTGTTGTGACCCCAAGTATTCATCTCAGTGGACACATTTCTGATAGCATCATGCTGTATTATGTTATGTTGTGACCCCAAGTATTCATCTCAGTGGACGCATTTCTGATAGCATCATGCTGTATTATGTTGTGTTGTGACCCCAAGTATTCATCTCAGTGGACGCATTTCTGATAGCATCATGCTGTATTATGTTGTGTTGTGACCCCAAGTATTCATCTCAGTGGACGCATTTCTAATAGCATCATGCTGTATTATATTGTGTTGTGACCCCAAGTATTCATCTCAGTGGATGCATTTCTGATAGCATCATGCTGTATTATGTTGTGTTGTGACCCCAAGTATTCATCTCAGTGGACGCATTTCTGATAGCATCATGCTGTATTATGTTGTGTTGTGACCCCAAGTATTCATCTCAGTGGATGCATTTCTGATAGCATCATGCTGTATTATGTTGTGTTGTGACCCTAAGTATTCATCTCAGTGGACGCATTTCTGATAGCATCATGCTGTATTATGTTATGTTGTGTCCCCAAGTATTCATCTCAGTGGACGCATTTCTGATAGCATCATGCTGTATTATGTTGTGTTGTGACCCCAAGTATTCATCTCAGTGGATGCATTTCTGATAGCATCATGCTGTATTATGTTGTGTTGTGACCCCAAGTATTCATCTCAGTGGACGCATTTCTGATAGCATCATGCTGTATTATGTTATGTTGTGACCCCAAGTATTCATCTCAGTGGACGCATTTCTGATAGCATCATGCTGTATTATGTTATGTTGTGACCCCAAGTATTCATCTCAGTGGACGCATTTCAATTCTACAACATATTTTCAGCTTCTTTCAGACCTTTCTACGTCCACGTTTCCCTCCCATATATTAAAGTTGGTAATATAAAACTGATAACAGTCACCTTAAAAGACTTTAATACTGTCCATTATTGAAATATAAATTTAAACATCACATTAACTTTGTTTCCTATCGCAACACGCAGTTTCTAATCGCTTTTTTTAATTATTAAACAAAATAATCTCTCCACCATCCCTTCCTTTCCTTTTGATTGATGATATCTCACTTTATATGGAAAATAATGTTCGGGTGATTGTCCGTCTTTGTGGGGTTCGTGGGTATATGCTCACGTATGTGTTTATGGATTTCGTGGGGATGGATAGTCATTTGAATGATTTATGCGACCACGTAACTTGCTTCATTTACTTTTGTCTGGTTGGCCGGAAGAGATTGCCGCCTGGCAATAATCCCGCCAGATTGTATTTGCAATAAAAGTGTTAAATATATAAATAATACTTAGTGCAAATATTGTCCAAGGCTATACCTATATACAAATGTATTACTTAACTAATCATATTTATATATTATCATTTATGAACTTACTCAATCTTATTTTCCTACATGGCATTTTATTTTTACATTTTATAATCTTAATATATGTATTCTTAGAAATAGTTAACACCTAAATACTACTTATAACTAGATAACAGCTCTTACAACTAATTATTTAGCAAGAATAAGTCCACTCGTTCAGGCTACTTGTATTCCATCACATTCACGGTGTGTTATCCCTCGTAACATTAAGTTCTAGGATATATAAATATTTAAATTTTTCAAAGAGAATACTACAAATTTTATTTTTGAATTATTTAATATTAAAATTGGTTTCATATATAGTAAATATTACAATTGAGTTATTCTTGAAAAATATCAACAAATCTCGTGAAATAATTAATGGTATCATGTTTTATACCTATACATTCCAGGGGAAACTATAATTTCTATGTGCATTAGTTCGCAAATTAAAACGGTAAAATAAAATACTAAATATTTTTATAACTTTTATTTTTCGCATATTGCATATTAACCCTTCCTGTCCTGTGATGTGTAACTAGTACACATTGCTTCTAAACACTTTAATATCTCTATAAATATAATAAATACTGGGTTCAGATTTGAGGTATTCCTCCATAATACATTTACGCATTGAATGAAAAAATAATATGAATAATAATCAGCACTTAACGGCCACATCAGAGATATTTTGTGAAAATCGGGAATAAATTCACCAATACAATCAAACGTGTGCCAGTGTGTGACGTAGGTATATTCATTCTAAAAAAACCGCTATGGGTGAGGAAGTGACGCTATTCATGTCTCACTTCACTCTACTTCGGTATATAGGAACGCAAGAAATAGAATCTCAGTACGGAGTTGTGTTTCTTCCTTCGAGGTATATGTTAACATACACAGTGTTAGTGTTCCGAGTTCCGTCTCAGAAGCTCGCGGTCATTCGTACGAGGTGGTCTCTGCGTCCGTTTTGTGAACGTCGGCCGATGTTTTTTTCATGTTTTCAGCAATTAAATTTCAATTATTATCACTTTTGACTTCAAATTTAATTAATTTAAGCGATTGGCTATAAATATTCTTATTTTACCTATTTTAAATCGCTCATTTTTACATGTGTATTGAATACACAGCACCGGAAGGGAAAGGTTAATTCCCTTTTTCTATTACTTTAAAGTTCTTCTCTTCAGATGTGGCAATTTTCAAAGCTATCTTGACCCTCGAGGCAGCAGCTCTGAACAAAGATATTGTACTACAGTGAAACCACTTCCATTAGTTCTTCAGCCTGAAGATGCGTCTTCTTCCAGCATCTCTTTTGCTTTGAATATTCTTCTGCAAGATCGTTTTAGACTCTACTTGGAATAAATTACTCATTCCAGGAGTTATTCAAAATACTGACTCGATACCATCATTCATTAAAGCCTTTGCTTCTCTGTCAAGAACGATACAAATTTCAAGACACCCTCGTGTCTTTGTTGGTGGAATCTATGGATATCAGTTTCGTTTCCCGGTTGTATAAAAAAAATGATAATTGCATTACAGTATTTTTACAAAAACTCCAGTTTCTTTCAAAACCTGGACCTTTTCTTCGATCAAGGGATGAGGCACTCCTTTACGTCTCTATACACCACACATATTTTTTTACATCTCCACTAATGGTAAAGTCGATGCTACTGTGGAACGAATTTTCAAGATTTATCAGATGTGCACCAACCTAATTTACATTTAAGAGAGAGTTTAAAAAAATGCATTACTCTGCACATCCTTTCCTCCTTATTTTCCTTGAATCCCTTTCTTTATCCTTGAACGAATTCTTTCTCACAATTCTACCATTATTGATATCATCTACCATCATACTTATTTATTTGTTTTTGATTATTTGCATTTTTTGTTGCAAAATCTGTTATAGATTAAAACATTGTCTTTCATAGTTTGCAGTAAAATCTCTCATGAATTAATGTAATCAAGATGAGCTGGTCGGTTGGAATAAATTGCTGTATATCAGTAAGTCCACTAGACATACCACGAATACAAAGAGTGAAAATAAAATATACAAATAAATAAATACTTTTTACCTTATAATGGCTACAAGAAATAACCAATGGTACATGTCAGGTTGTACTGTAGACAACGTTTGTGTAATACATCACAATGTTTTGAATCTTCCTCTCTTATTTTGTGCTCGTTGTATTGTATTACATTACTCTTTTGTTGTACACAGTACAACCTGGTGGATATTTTGACATGCTGCAGTCTCTCAACCAGAATTAACATATGTTAGTCACCTGAATTGAAAACTAAACTGTTATCAACTAAAAAATGAGTACTTACGAGAAATAAATCGGCAAAATCCGGATCAAAAGACAGACGTCTTACCAACTGGGCTAGACAGTCATGGGATATAATAAGAGTCTTATAAAATTATATTTTCTAACATAATTATATCATTTTAAATAATTTACTAAACTATGATTGGAAATATCTAATTTTATTTTGTTTGATCCTTATAAACAAAAAGACAACTATGTTAACACTTGTAGGTATACTCACTGTCTATAGTACACTGAAGACATCCAATATTTTGAAAGTACCAAATAGACGCAGAGGGAGAGACCCAAGAAGAGCCTATCTATCTAAGAAAGTGAAGGAGGCCTTGCTGAGATTTGGACTATCCCTGAGTGATTGGCAAGATCGAAAGAGACTGGGGAAGAAGGTCAAGGCAGCCGTCCTTAAATGGAACGAATAAATGCTCATTATTGGGGGTATCAGGGTATTTGACGTTGCTGCTACCGGAGATGACAATTCGTGATAGGCATATCTTATGGCATATTGGGCAAGGACCTTCAGTACTTGCAATACCTTGTCTCCGTCTTCTTTCTCTATTAGTTCCCTGATAACCAGCAACAGTTCCACGCTACTTGACTATCTGCTGCTGTTTGCTCCTAGTTGTGCTGAGCATTAATGTTTTTAAGCGTCTCGTGCAGTACGTCTTTATTTCTCTTGCGCTGACCACCGTGTTTTGTTCTGCTCTCCGTCAACTCACCAAAGAGGACATTTCCTGGGAGTATGTACTCGGCATACAAGCCTCGTGTCCAGACTAACGCAGGTGTGCACGCGACACTAGAATCTTGATGCTACAGCAGTTGTTTTTCTAAAAACTTCACCATTATATACTCTAAATAGATGGGATAAGGTAAAGGAAAATAAGTAGATCATATCATTTGACAACGGGAATCGAACCCGTAATCCCCGGGCTGGAAAACAGACGTCTTACCAATTAGGTCACGTAGATCGTTATTGTGAAGATGCTGTTGTCATCTGTAGGGATCCACGGTCGTCGCTGAATATTGTCGCATACATACGGTCAATGACCGATGAAACGACCTTCAGATTCCACGATAAATTATATTAAACAGTCCAAAGGTCACATGCCAACCATTGACGCCGGCCGAGCCATCGCGCCGCATTCCATACTAGAGAGAGAACGCACCACGCTGTCTCGCCAGTTTCGTAAATAAAATATCACCCACATACGATATTAATCGTTATTTGCATTCACAGAAGCGAGACAGAAGCATATCGCGAGCGCACTCTCGCGCACATTCCAAAAACATATAAATACCCACGTTACTATAAAAATAAACATTCTCTCTTTCCGCATTGCGATCTAACGTGTTTTATTTATTTACCAACTACTATCATCATCTCTTCCAATAAGAACCATTCCGCTAAACATCTGTTGGTTCGAGTCTAAACGTTTACCAAAAGCCTATATAAGAAAGTGGAGGAGGCCATGAAACGAGACTCGGACTATCCTCGAGTGATTGACGAGATCGAGATAAATGGAGGGAAAAGTTCCAAGCAGCCAAATTGATGGGGTAACGCGAGGAAAAAGAAGAAGTAATACTGAAAAATATAATATTAAACCCACAAACAACTTCAGTGGCCTAGTTTATAAGATTCCTTTCTTATAGCTCGGAGGTTGTGTGTTCGATTACCGTTGGCACCCATTTAAAAAAAAAAAAAATTCCAGTCTGGTTTTCATTTTAGACTTCTTATACATATTTCTGGTTGGTTGTCAGAGATTGCATATATGTCAAAAAACCCGTCAGATTGTATTGTATCCGTCGAAAGAAAGAAAGTGTAATACAATACAATACTAAGGTATTTTGTTTTATTTAGTTGAAATTTGTAATACGTATGGGTAATTTAATTTATTATTTTCAAAAATATGTCAAGACAGTGAAATACGTTTTCCATAGTTAAATTCTATACAAAGCAACAAAAGGTTCCTTCAAATATCTCAGAATATTTCAAATGTAGTTTGGATCATTTTTACATATACAGTAGACTGTCGATTTTACATATACAGTAGACTGTCGATTTTACATATACAGTAGACTGTCGATTTTACATATACAGTAGACTGTCGATTTTACATATACAGTAGACTGTCGATTTTACATATTCAGTAGACTGTCGATTTTACATATAGAGTAGACTGTCGATTTTACATATAGAGTAGACTGTCGATTAATTGGAGATATGGTACAATACATTAACCGGATCAGTAAAAATATCGATTTTATTATTCATCTGCGGTATAAAAAATCTGTTTTTTTTACTGCCCCGGTTAATGAGACGCCGAATAATCGATAGTGAACTGTATACGGAATTTAATTAAGTTTATTGATCACTAACTGTTCTTTCCCTGTGATGTGTAACTAGTACACAATGCTTCTAACCACTTTAATATCTCTATAAATATAATAAATACTGGGTTCAGATTTTAGGTGTTCCTCCGTAATACATTTATGCATTGAATGAAAAAATAATATTAATAATAATTAGCACTTATCGGCCACATCAGAGATATTTTGTGAAAATCGGGAATAAATTCACCAATACAATCAAACGTGTGACGTAGGTATATACATTCTAAAATACCGCTATGGGTGAGGAAGCGACGCTATTCACGTCTCACTTTCACTCTACTTCGGTATATGGGAACTCAAGAAATAGAATCTCAGCTCGCTCGCTTCTCTCGCTCAGTAGCGGGCTTTCGTTCGAGGTGGTCGCTTCGCCCGTTTTGTGAACGTCGTCCGATGTTTTTTTTTCACGTATTCAGCAATTAAATTTCAATTATTATCACTTTTGATTTCAAATTTAATTAATTTAAGCGATTGGCTATGAATATTCTTATTTTTCCGATTTTAAATCGCTCATTTTTACATGTGTATTGATGTGTATTGAATACACATCACCGGAACGAGCATTTTTTTTAGCACAGGAAGGGAAAGCTTAATTAAAAATACTTGAAAACTCTGATATGAGGATTGAAAACGAATTTAAAATGACAGATAAATAATAATTTTAATCAATGATTCCGTATTTTCTACATAATTTTGGTACTCATTAATAATATAGTATATAAAACTTTAATACAAAAAAATAAATCATTTCAAATAATTTGTATAAAATAAATTAAACTTTTAAAACTGTCGAATAACTGGATTTATATAGATTAATTGTATAGTGTAGATCGAATGTAACATATACGAGTATATCTAAACACCATAAAGAATTTCTTAATTCGCGACAGAATCTACATAGGCACGATTAAATTATTTCAAATGTAGTAAAATACAAAAGAGGGCTAAAAAATAAGTTATGGAACAAATATACTATCCATCAAACAACTCATGAAATGCTACATCTTTTGATATGTAAAAACAGACAAAAGTTTTGTGTAAATCTCTTATTTGATAAAAATAAAAATGTT
This sequence comes from Odontocerum albicorne, assembly GCA_949825065.1. Classification (NCBI taxonomy): domain Eukaryota; kingdom Metazoa; phylum Arthropoda; class Insecta; order Trichoptera; family Odontoceridae; genus Odontocerum; species Odontocerum albicorne. Next base: position 20,571,540 of record OX463866.1, on the reverse strand, counting down.
TATGAAATTAAAGATCTACACAAAACAAACTTTCTATATCAGCCGTCTCATTAGGCTTATAGTACGTTATATTCTGATATAGATAATTTACATAAGCGAAATTCACAAATAAGCAATCTGACTAGTCCGAGCTGCAAGGTTATATTTGAAAACTTCTAACATAAATATAGACTGGCAAATTTCAATTAAAAACAAAATAACTGAGTATTAATATCAACCCCAGTAATTGGGTTAATGTTTAAAAATTATTCCCGAGAGCGATTTTAGAGCAGCGATTAAGGCATAAATAACGATTTACCGACAGTTAAAAATTAAAATGCACTTCAAAAAACGAAGAATATTTCACATACCCCACCATACATAAAAAAAATAATTAGATTTTTACAAAAATAACGTATATTTCATATTATTGAACTATATTTCCCATCTCTAATACTCATTTCTGTACCTTACGAAACTTGACAAATTCAGCATCATTGATTTTTACAAATTCATTAAAATTTCAGAAGAGCAGCACCATCTATCGGTTTCAGGACTGAAGTATATTTAGTTAACAATTTGAATAAAACTCGTTTTGGAAGGGATCTACTTCCAACTTGAATCCGGTTCGAGTCACGGCTGAATCCACTTGGAAAGCTGGACGGCAGCGCTGTATATTTTATAACAAATAGCGCAATATGGCGGGAGGTCAGAATCAAAAATAATTGGACTTCATTATTATTTTTTTATTTATATTTAAAGTATAATGTGAAATAATTTGATTTAAATATTTTATGCTTCATTCATTCCTTCGTATTCTTAGAATACATTGAAATTGACGTTGGACATATTGAAGAGCGTGGCTGGAAAACACCTTTACTTACGGCCTCATTTATTGAGCCTTCAGGCTTTAGAACCTCTTATAAATAGACACGGAACTTGCAATGCGTCATGGTACTTGTTGGTAATACTCTCTCTCTCCATGGTTGCAGTCCTAAGACTGGTTTGCAGCAATTTCAACTCTTCTCCTCCATTCCCCCATGTCCTGTGCGGCTCTTTTTAAATCTGTATATGTTGAGCAGCGCACGTCCAACGACAGGTCCTCCAGGTACTCTCGACGTGGGCGTCCCCTAGAGTTTGTCCCCTCGGTCATACCCTCCATTATGGCATGCAAGAGGCCATAATGGCCATAATGCCATATTTTTTTTGTTTGGTTTTAGCGAAGGGTTATATATGTTTATTTTAGGTTTTCAGTTACTTCGCGAACTGTAAATATTGGATTCTGACATCAGATCTACCTGTAGATCCCTCAGCAGCTTCCTTACAGCATTATTTATTTTTTGGCCTGGATGACTCTTTATTAACATTGTTCTTTGTTTTGGATGTACAGGAGACGGTATCTATTTTAATTGGTATTTTGTGGGCTTATGCCTACCTTTGAAGGCTGAGTTAAGTGCTCACTTTATGCCTAGGCAACATTCCTCATTATACCATAGATTCATCTCTATACATAATTTAAATGTTTTTATTCTTAGTGCAGACAAGATGGTTTTTAGTCTTTATACCATTTGTTGACGAACAATGGTAAGATTTTTTATTAACAGATGTTGAGGAAACCTCTTTATTCTGTCAATACCTCATCATTGTTTGTTATACAAGCCGGATATTTTTTTTGGCTTTTGACAAAGCCCATTACACTTCTGTAGAGGGTAATACTACCGCACATAAAATACTAAAGACATATTCAGCACTTACGAGTTTTGCTATCAAATTAACATTTTTCCCAGACTAAGATTTTTATTTTTATTTGGATACCTACGTGAATTGGCCCGTCTCATTGGCCATTTTATTTCATTAGTTTAATATTTAATACAAGCGAATAAAACGATTAAAGGTACGTTCATAATATTGTGAAGGAGAAGCAGTCAATCAATTTTAATGATAAGTATAATAAATTAAGACATTGGTTATTACTGCTCTTTTAATTGTTATTTTCTTTTAAAATTATTATCACCAATTCAAACTGATTTATCAAACTAGATTGTATTGAAAATAATAGAATTAATTCTGTTCGAGTTTTTTTCCTTGAGTTGTTGCAAGTTTGTCCCTGTCAAAGTTAATGTAATAAAATTCAATCTTGATTGAGATCAACTTAAGAACTTCTTTTGGGTCAAGTTTATAGTTAGATTAAGATAATGATATTTGATAAACAAAATGTAAAAAGTTAGAGCAATTTTATGATATAAGAAGGTCTATAAACGTGGAGAAGGCGCCAAATTTTCACGAGATAAAATTCTGGAATTCTGTTTTCTCTGTCAACTTTGATAAGGGAATGGCGTGATGTACGTATTTTTGGAGCTTTAACTATAGACATAATTCTAGTGTATATAAAATTAATATTTTTAGTGATAATTTTTAACCTAAATAAAAAAAAGACACCATAAAAAATATTACGATCTCTTATTTGCTATATAACACGATTTGATAGCGTAGTATAGCAATATGGGTTCGCCTCCAAAAACCGCATCGTCAAAATAATTCAAAAAGAATATTTCAGCAGCAAATAAAATATAAAACTTGGTTTTTTTCCGCTCTCAAACTAACAATAATAGTTGATGTGAATACAAAAATAAAATAATTTTAATACAATTGTTGAATTTAATTCCAATGCAGTAGTGCCATCTATTTTAACGATTTTGAAATAGCCTCCAAAAATTAAAAAAACGTACCTGAAGACATGCTTTCTCCTTCAGAAATGATTTTTTATTCTAGTATTATATTTAATCGAGCTCTAATAATCTGATACATTTGGTTAATTACATTTGCAAAAGATGTCAAGGTTAATATTTGCTATGCCGCGAATATATTGGAATTAAATCTTCATCATATCGGTGATTTTTAACAATACGTATAAATCGTGCGTCAGAAAGAGAAGCACACAATTATATCAAGACCGTAGTATAATGATGTAAAAGAATAAGTAAAAGACATAGGTTCCACGAGATGAATCATTTTATAGTGCGCTGGAACGTGAGTAAAAATGAGACAAAATATACTTAGGATGTCTGTTATTGACATTGGAAAATTTTCGATCAAATGCGAAGTCCTACGTACAACTGTTTAAAATGTATTTTTTATGATGAATTATATCGATTATTTTTATACTGGATAGTAAAAGTTTGAATATAAATTTGTTACATAATTAATGATTCAGATTGAAATTTTAATATCAAAAAATAACTCCTAAATCCTTCAGTTGCTTTATTCATCAAGTGGAAGAATCTTTTTTCCCCTCGTGTAGTTTGGGATTCGATATACAGTTATAAAATAATTTAAGTCTCTTCACTTCAATTTAAAACATTTCATTTTGGCCAAAACCAAGATGAGTGTACAAAATACGAATGATTTGTTATTTGCCCATGTAATTCACAAATTTAAATTATTTATTTAAAGGCTTGTCTTTTTTGAGTGATAAAAATAACGAGAAAAGCATTTGTATACATTAATTGAAAACGATTTAAACATATTGAAATGAATAAGCATGAATGTATTATTTCATGCGCCATTCTGAAATGTATCATTGATTTTTCACAAATTAATGCTGTGGTTTTAAAATATGATAAATATGGAAATTAAAACAGCTTGAAAAAATACATTGCATTGCTTGTGAACAGCTGTACAAAAAAAAAATTATAATTATTTTAATTTATTGTCTTCACTTTTGGTATATATATTATAAATTTCTTTCAATCAACCAAACTCAAAAAGTACGTAAAAGAGGTCTTAAGTGAAAAACTAAAATTATTTTTAAAAATTAGGGTTCTAACGGTGATATACCCACAATAACCGAATCGGTAGACATATAGTATGTCTTAATAACTTGACCATGGAGGTACATCTTATGATATTATATACATATTAAACCATGCTGGTTCATGAAATTGATGATTTTTTAAATTATTTATTTTCTTTTACATGAGAAGGAAATCTATAATAATGACAGGGCAACCGTTTAAAGACATACATTTAAATAATCATTTTAAAATGACGCATTCCCCTTCCCCAGCATGTTTAATTTCTATGCTTAGATACCATACGTAGCCCTGTTGACCGACTAACTATGAACTTTTTTTACGTTAGCAATCCAGCTTATCACATTTGTCACTGAAAAAAACATTTGAAACATATGAGAATTACACTTTTTCAGTTAAATAAACAAAGGGAAAAACAAAAGCAAAATGTCATAAAAAATAATCACGCTTAATATTGATAGGTATATGATGCATAAACATCAAGAATTTAGTATTTAAACGTAACCAGCCATAGACAATAAATGCAGTCATATTTGAATCTAGAGCCAAACATGTTTCAAATACATTTTTTATGAAAAAAATAATTCAAAACCTTGCAAATATTTTTCAATTAAAAACCACAAAAACTTCTCAAATGCTTGAAAAACTAAAATTAGTTTGAAAAATTAATTGTCCAAAAATATACATATTGATTTTAAGAAATGAAAAAAACATTGACGTCAAATAGAAATTCTTAAGTGTAAAAAAATCGATCACAGTACTTCCACACAAAAGTGACGATCATCAGAGTAAAAATAGGTTAGCCAACTTGGGCGAGCCTAACATATTTGTGACGTCACCTCAATGGAGGCTAAAATTACACGGCAGCCGACTATAGAGGAGTAGTTTGACTGATTTCCGAGGCGTATTTTCGCGTATTTCGCTCATAAAACGCCACAAAATATCGATGGGAACGTCGTGAGTGTTACACCGGGGTGCTTGTTACATTAATAATTATACAAATATATATTAATTTCTGCTGTTTTATTGGATTATTGCTCTACAATTTCCTGGAGGTTTTTCCGCCAAATAATTCCGTGAGTTTTAAAATTACTATTTTTTTTTGCTTTATTTTTAGATAAATTTAAGCCGGACACGCTTTCCATTATTGCGTTTTCATTCAAATGTTTTAATTACTAATAATACGCTGACATTTGAGAAAATTCTATTTTCTCAGCTGTCATTTTTGTAAAATGTTAAAAAGTGTACGATGTCCTTCATTCAGTTCTCCAGTCGAGATGGGAATTATTTGTTTTTCGTTCCTTAAATCGATCTAAATATTTCTAATTCCTTCTTAATTCTATTGATATATTACTTATTTTGGTTTTTGACATGCAATTTTTTTTCATTATATTTGTTATTCGTACAAGTGCTTTTATTTAGTATTTTAATTCAACACTGAATGATTGCTTTAGTTTCGTAAAACGCATTACAATTAATTTCTACAATTTCGTTCTCCAGTTCTTAAAAGAATCTATTTCAAATGGTTGCCTCGCGACCGTCCACCGATCTATATATCGTATGTATTATTATCCTATATTTCTGAATGATTCAGCTGAAAATGCACACAAACGTCTGTCTCATCATTTCCTGACGCTGTGTCTTTAGTCTCCAATGTCGCGTGCATTCATAAAACGCATTTTAATCTCTTCACCCTGAGGAATTTTCCTATATAAATCGACTGTCGCTCCAAGAATACTAAAAAAAACTTATCGTAAGAATAATTTAATCTAATTTTATTCATTTCCACGAGTGATTCTTTTTATATTGTCGTGTGTATTTAACGCGGAGTGTACATTTTAAGTGGTTTCTTTCCTTAGTCCTTGTGTTTGTATTATCGATTTGTTCGGTGTGTGTAAGGTTATGGTGCATCGAGGTTGACGTTTCGGAAAGTGTGACCAGTTATCGTACGCCATATCAAATTACCGAATTACTTTTTCTTACTTGGTAAACAAAATGTTGCCATTACTCGATTCAAATATCCTTATAATTTGAAACTTGATATTAAAATATGATATGTGCTTTCTAAAATTTACAGCAAATCTTTATATTTTTATTTTAATAATATAAAAAAATGTATAACCTCGTGTTATTATAATCTTCGTATAATGTGGTAAAATCATTCTGTGTATATTTAATTAAATCACAAAATATTGTCTGGCATTTGCGAAAATCAGGAATCCTTTATTTTTAATATTTTTATCTATGATTATACGTATCAGTAAAAATACATAATATAGTTACGTGTTTTTAATCAATGGTTAAACTATTTTTTAGACTTAAATATAGAATTTAACGACTTATGTTAATTTTAGTAACAACTTGAACTGCTTTCTCCTTGAATCCGTATATAATACATATGTACAGGGTGTCCCAAAGGGCAACGTCAAGCCGGTGTCGAGGAAGAGGCCAGCTTATGACTATTCAGAATTTTTAAAAAATTCTTGAAAAAGCCTTATACTTTTCGAGTTACAGGCATTTCTTCGAAAATTGTGAAAGTAGCTACCCTGAGCCGAATATTTGTATAATGTGACTACAAATTGCCACATTTTATAATTTTAATAGTTGTATCGCAATCCTACATAACCCTGCTATTAGTTGAAGTCAAATATAAAACAAAAACCAGCCTGCACGTTTGAAAAAAAATGGTTTTTGTCCGATCATAAAAAAAAAATATTTTTTATCAGCCAACTTTAACTCACCATACTGTAAAAATAATGTACTACGCTAGCCTGGCAAGTTACATCAAAAGTTGGCCTGTTTAGTCAGGATTTCAAAATGGTACAATACATACCTAATTATTTTTAAAAAAGTATTAGGTATGTATTGTACCATTTTGAAATCCTGACTAAACAGGCCAACTTTTAATGTAACTTGCCAGGTTAACGTAGTACATTATTTTTACAGTATGATGAGTTAAAGTTGGCTGATAAAAAATGTAAATTTTTATGATCGGACAAAAACAGTTAAATTTTTGAACGTGCAGGCTTTTTTTTTTGTTTTTTATCTGACTTCGACTAATAGCAGGGTTATCTAGGATTGCGATACAACCATTAAAATAATAAAATATGTCAATTTGTAGTCACAGTATATAAACATTTGGCGCAGGGTAGCTACCTTCACAATTTTCAAAGAAATGTCTATAACTCGAAAAGTATAAGGCTTTTTCAAGATTTTTTTTTAAATTCTGAACCGTCATAAACTGGCCTCTTCCTCGATACCGGCTTGACGTTGCCCTTTGGGACACCCTGTATATTGGTTTTGAAAAGGATTTTTCTTGACTCTAGTATTTCCTCGAATAGATCGTAATGATTTATAATCTCTTGCTTGTTGCCTTATGTGTGTAGTGTAATTGTTTGTCTTTGTTATTTTCTTATATGGCAATGAATGTCTCAAGGTCGTTTATTAGAATAAAATAATCATCATCATTCTGTCGTGTAGCTCATGACAGTATAGTGACACGCATGATAGCCCTCGACGACTCCTCCCCATCCATCTCTGCACTCTGCGATTCGAAGAGCACTTGTTAAGGTCAGTCGGTCCAACGCATTTCGTCCGGCCCATTGTGCGTCGTCTATCCACACTTCCAGTAATCACAAGCTTTTCCAAACTGTCTTATTTGACATTATCAATGTGTCCAAAGATACGGACGACTCGTAGACATATTTTCGACTATCTATCAGTGATTCTCAGTTCTTCGAAAACGGATACATTGGTTCGCCTTACCGTTCGTAGAATTCGTAACATCCTTTTCCAGCGTCACATTTCACACTCCATTCTTACACCCTTACTCTGCCTTCATAAGCAAAAACGCAGCTAACGGGAAAAAAAAAACAGAAATTTAACTCCAAGTGATGGATAGCTTGTTCGGAGTTTCGGTCCGATGGTAGGACACCTTACTCCTTCATCGGATAAGTTCTGACTGTTAAGATATTTATTGGAAATTTTTGGATCTTTTTGGGAATCGGGAAAGGATAGGTTTGTGGTAATTGTTTTGATTTTATGAATGATTATGAGAAATTATAAACGGTTAAATACATATATAAATATGATGATATATACATAATATTAAATACAAATATACATAAATTTGTGTCGTCACACACTGTTTTATATTGAATGGGTGAAAAAAAAAAAAATGAATTGTGAATAAATTATAAGAATGAATATAGTATATGTAGATAAGTAAATGAGTGGGGAAATGTGTGTGACTTTTATAAATATATTAAGGTGTAGAAAACGTTTATTGAAGGTGAGAAATGCGGTTGCCTATGGGGGTAAACTGTCTGCCGGAGGAATTATCGATGATGGGGTGTTCAGAGTGACAATCGGGGGGTCATTTGAGGGGATGATTAGAGTTAAAGAGGGGGGGGTCGGGGGGATGTTTCGCAATATTGATTTCGGACGAGTGTGTCTGTAACTGGTGTTCGCGTTGTAGTTATCTAAGGCTTTTATGACTGGGTTGGGATGACGGGATATAGAGCTGTAGAACCTTTCGGCCAGAGCGCGCATATGTTCGGGGAAATTTAACTATGTATGAGGCAATATCCCATATCAAATTCTGAACCATAATCCATTAAAAAATACAAAAAACCATTTATTTCAATACAAAAATCGACATAATGTCTTCTTTAATTTTACAAAATGCTAGGTTTTTCTAAGCAAAAAAGCAGTAAAAATGTGATTCATAAGCAAAAAGACAGCAAGTGTCTATGTGTTTGCTGCATTTTTGCTTATGAATCAAATTTTACTGCTTTTTTGTTTATGAATCACGACATTTTTAAGCAGCAATGAAAAATATGAAAGTACAGTTTTCTCAAAACTTAACTTTTGCCATTAGCTGCGTTTTTGCTTATGAGGGCAGTACTTTTATATAACGGAATTGTCACTGCACTCCTCCAGTCTTTCAATATGTAGTCAGATTCGCAACATTTGTTGAAAACTGTCTCAACCACTCGATTTGTCGTTCACCCCCATACACTTTAGTTCTGTGCTCACTTCATCGCAACCTGGCGCTTTCCCTTTTTTCATCTCTTTTACAGCCTTTCGTACTTCTTGCAGACTGATGTCATTCAGATTTTCCAAACGCTCGCTATTTTTCATCTATACCAAACTATAATAGTATCGCCACTCTCGTACAGTTCTTTAAAATATTCCTTCCATCTAAAATTAAAAAATTATCATTAAAGAGAAGGCTGTTGTGCTACCAATTTGTATATATTAGGCTCTTCAATGTATTTCTCAGCAACATCCTTAACTCATCCAATGCTGAGAACACGCCTGGCGTGTCCATATGAACATCTGCTTCATGCTCAGAACACGCGCGGCGTGTCTGAATATTGTATTCTAAAAATAATATCGTAGCACTGTTAATATTGTTAGTGTATTACATAAGCATACGATATTCGTTCATCAACTTCGAATTCTCAATGGACAAAATAAAAATAACATTAAAATAAACCCATTTGAAAAGGGCCAAAAATAAAATTTATTTGAGAATATTTTTTACATGTGTAAACCCACCATTACAGCATGGACTTGCCACTGATACCACTGTATGGAAAAGTGAGGACGCGTCGACTTCCCGTGTCGAGTTATGGGTACCTACCCACACATGTTTGAAATAAGGCATAATTTTAATTATTTTTCATCGATTTTTATTATTCAAATATATTGAGCACCGATCGGTTGTCATGTATTTTATGTTAGCAGTGAAAAGGTTAAATCTCCGCGGTCAACTATTGTATTAGCAGTCGGTTCCTCTTTCTACTCAAAAATATTTGTATCCGCACTAAATCCACGTTTAACTAAATAGGATATCGGAAATGCAATCAAAAATGTTTTTACCATAGCCCATAAATCCAGGATACATAAATAAACGTCTTCTTATTATCCAGTTGCATCTCAGCGCCTTCCGACCTACTTACTGCCCATGGGGCCAGCAACGCGTCCCCAAATCCCTTCATCGTCCACAATGGGGCGGTAGCAACCACTTTGAAAAAAAAAAACTGATGTATACCAGTGCTTCTCAAAGTGGGCAATACCGCCCCTTGAGGGGCGCTGGAACGATCCAGAGGGGCAGTAGTAACCTCGGGTGCAATTGTTAATTTAATAAATTTTTTTTATTTTTATTTATTTTACACATGGCAAGAAATATACGCAATTTGCGAAAAAACAGCAGGTAATTTAATTTGGACACAATTTTAATGGATCTGGGTTTATTGCCTTTCATTTGACGTGAAATTGGGGACATTGAATAAAAATAAGGGGGCGGGGGAAGCATAAAGAACGAAGAGACTTTTCCTTTTGATTGATGATATCTCACTTTATATGAAAAATAATGTTCGGGTGATTGTCCGTCTTTGTGGGGTTCGTGGGCATGTGCTCACGTATATTTTTGCGGATTTCGTGGGGATGGATAGTCATTTGAATGATTTATGCGACCACGTAACTTGCTTCATTTACTTTTGTCTGGTTGGTTGGAAGAGGTTGCCGCCTGGAAATAAACCCGCCAGATTGTATTTGCAATAAAAGTGTTAAATAAATAAATAAATAATAATAATAAATAAGAGAAGAAAATTTTGTTAAAACATTCGTACATGTTTCATGTGCTGTGTAACATGGAATTTAAGTCGTAGTGATTGCATTATTTTCTAAATAAACATAAAATGTAAGTTGTCACCGATATGTGGTCAAGTCCGCCGAAAGTCTTAACCCTTCCCTTACGGTGATAAAATTGAAACGCGCGCTTCGGTGTTGGGTAGTGAGTACGCGATCAAAAATTAGCGATTTTAAATCGGAAAAATAACAACATTCATAGATAATCCCCTTAATTAATTATAATTGAAGTTAAAAATTATAATAATTGAGATTTATTTGCTGAAAACATTAAAAAAAACCATCTGGCAACGCTCACGGAACGGGCGTAGATTTAGTCTCGTTGCCAGCCCAACAGCTACGGCGGCGCGGCAGGGTTGGTGGCTAACCCGGGCGTGGCTTACACTTGCGAGGTTGAGACAATTGAGCTCCTCGCTATTCAGTGAAGTATGGAAAAGTGAGATGCGAATATAGTGTCTCGCTTCCCGCATACTTTTCACCTATCGTCAAGACCCAAGATCGAGGCACTCACAGCGTTTAAATGCGAATTTGTTTCCGATATTCACAAAACACTTACGATGTAGTCGATAAATTCTGATTATTATTAATATAATTTTTTAAATCAATGCGTAAATATATTATGGAAGAATACCTAAAATCTTAACCTTGTATTTATTATATTTATAGAGATATTGATGGTTATTAGAAGCAACGTGTAGAAGATACCCAACACAGGGAAGGAAAGGTTAACAAGCAAGTGTTGGCGGGCGAGCGTGTCGCGCATTCTAGGGATGTCCAGCATGCATCGACAACATATTTATTTGCTATGTCGTAGGAAGTACGAGTAGTTTGAAATAAAGATACACAAAGGACGCAAATTTGTCACTGCATCTTTCTATTGGTTCGCTCAAAGAAGGTAGATTTCCAGGGGGCGGGGGCGGAGTATTTTATTTTTCTGAAAAGGGGGAAGCACGCCAAATATTTTTTTCTGCCTTTGCACGTTTCACTGAGACGAGTGTTGGCTCCTAAAGAAAAAAAAACAAGATTAACTTCCTCGTGTTACGGAGATGCTCATGCTTTTGTGGTCAATGGGTGTCACTGGATAGGACAAGGTACGAAATTAACATATTTGCGGAACTATCCAAGCGACACCAGTAGTAGATAAAGACCGGGAAGCGCGACTACACTGGTATGGGTACGTGCAACAGCTGTCGACGCTAAAGACAGTCACGAATTGGGAACTCTGAAATAAACTCAGAGAGAGAGAGAGACCCAAGAAGAGCCTATCTATCTAAAAAAAATGAAGAAGGCCATGCTGAGTTTCGGACTATCCCCGAGTGATTGGCGAGATTGAAAGAGACTGGGGAAGAAGGTCAAGGCAGTCGTCCTTAACCTTTCCCTTCCTGTGCTAAAAAAATTCGCCCGTTCCGGTGATGTGTATTCAATATACATCAATACATATGTAAAAATGAGCGATTTAAAATCGGAAAAATAAGAATATTCATAGCCAATCGCTTAAATTAATTTAATTTGAAGACAAAAGTGATAATAATTGAAATTTATTTGCTGAAAATATGAAAAAAAAAACATCGAACGACGTTCACAAAACGGACTGAGCGACCACCTCGAACGAAAGCCGGCTGGCTACTAAAAAGAGAAGTGAGCGAACTGAGTTTCTATCATATTTTTTGCGTTCCCATATACCGAAGTAGAGTGAGAGTGAGATGTGAATAGCGTCGCTTTCTCATCCATGGTGGTTTTTTTAGAATGAATATACCTACGTCACACACTGGCACACGTTTGATTGTATCGGTGAATTTATTCCCGATTTTCACAAAATATCTGACGTGACCGATAAGAGCTAATTAATATTAATATTATTTTTTAATTCAATGCGTAAATGTATTACGGAGGAATACCTAAAATCTGAACCCAGTATTTATTATATTTATACAGATATTAAAGATTTTATTGTAGAAGCAATGTGTACTAGTTACACATCACAGGACAGAAAGGGTTAAATGGAATGAAGAAATGCTCATTATTGGGGGGGATCAGAGTATTTGACGTTGCTGCTACCGGAGATGACAATCTGTGATGGGCATATCTTATGGCATATTGGGCAAGGACCTTCAGTACTTGCAATATCTTGTCTCCGTCTTCTTTCTCTATTAGTTCCCTGATAACTAGCAACAGTTCCACGCTACTTGACTATCTGTTGCTGTTTGCTCCTAGTTGTGCTGAGCATTAATGTTATTAGCGTCTCGTGCAGTACGTCCTTATATATCTTGCACTTACCACCGAGTTTTGTTCTGCTCTCCGTCAACTCACCAAAGTGGACATTTCTTGGGAGTCTGTACTCGGCATACAAGCCTCGTGTCCAGACTAACGCAGGTGTGCACGCCACACTAGAATCTTGATGCTACAGCAGTTGCTTTTCTAAAAACTTCACCATTATACACTCTTAATAGATGGGATAAGGTGAAGGAAAATAAGTAATCATATCATTTGCCAACGGGAAGACATAATAACTGTATCTACCATTTGCCACAACTCCTTCAATGCAACTGGATGGAGAAATATTAGCCGGCTGTGACTCATTTAAGTATCTGGGCTCACTCATTCACAAAGATAGAGGGTGCGCAGCGGATGTTGATCATAGAATAAGTGTGGGATGGATGAAATTCAGATCGGTAACAGGAGTCTTGTGTGACCCAAAAATGCCTATAACACTGAAAGGAAAGGTATACCAGACTATCGTTAGACTCGCAAATTATGTATGGCTCAGAATGCTGGACTATGTACAGCTCCTACTCCAGGCAACTTGAAACAGCAGAAATGCGAATGTTTAGATGGTCGGCAGGAGTGTCACTGAAATATAGAATTAAGAGCACACGTATTCGTGGTAGCCTGAGGGTCACTGACATAAATAGTAAGCGGGAAGAGCGACAGCTGAGATGGTACGGTCACATAAGACGGAGACCACCAGACCATTCTGTAAATCAGGCAATGTCTCGACAGCCGTCCAGAGGAAGACCAAAGAACTCCTGGATGACTCAATGCTCCAAATTGCAGAGAAACGGCCTAGATGAAAGCGACACCCAAAACCGAAGAATATACAGCCTGAGAACGAGAAGAGCCGACCCCAACAGCCTACCTGGGCAATGAGCTGGGACAGTGCCAGGAAGAAGAAGAAGATAATTTGCCAACGGGAATCAAACCTGTAATCCCCGGGCTGGGAAACAGACGTCTTATCAACTAGGTCACGTAGATCGTCATCGTGAAGATGCTGTTGTCATCTGTTGATCCGATTCTAAACGTTGGTTATTTTAATATTTTCTAATATAAACACGTCTGTGACTCCGGAAGCGTCAATAGCTTCATTATAGAATAAACGGCATTAGTTTTGATTGGCTAAACAGTTGTTATTCGCAACCAATCAAATGCTAGTATTGAAAAAAGTGTGAAATTAGAACAATTGCCCAGAATTATCTGGAACGTTTTGGAATTCGTGCAAGTGAATAAAAATTGTCAAATCGAAAAACTAAGATTGTTCTGGTTTTTAATAACAGATGTCGCACTGTTTTTTCACTTTTGTAAATAAAATGACAAATTTTGATATAAAATTGATGTACTTAATTAAGTCCTGGTGTAGTGTTGAATAAATCATAGTCGCGAGTAAATATTGTTTTAACATTCAGCTGTCTGTTAATGTGTCGGAGCGGTAGTGTTATGTTTAATGCGGCTTTTTATTTAGAAATTAGATATAACACGTGTTGATAGGAGTAGCGAGTAGTTAACCTCGTGAATATTTTATATACCTGCATTGCCGGGGCAGGCGGAGAGGACAGAGCACCATACTTTCCTATTTCGATACACATCCTTAGCAACTTATACATCCATACAACTTCTACGATTCCTCTAATTTTCTACGTTTCCTTTCAGAATAACTTTCACTTGATCTAACCATACATGCCTTGGTCTTCCTCGCACACGCCATTCACTCACATTTGGACTATACTCGTATATCTGTTTTGTTAGTCTTTCTTAATTTATTCGTTCCACATGTCCAAACCATCACAGCATACAAATGAAATGATTTGGAATATTCCTTAACTCAGTACATGTTTCACTCCAATACATCAAAGTTGAAACCAAAATACTATTATTGACTATCTTAGCAAATCTCGATATTGTCCATTTCAATTGCATATGTTTAAATGCCCCATTTGACTTTGTTTCCTATCGCTACACGCCGTTATCATCACAGTACCACAAAATGTGATCTGCGGATAGACGTATTGAATTTTAACTGTACCATTCATTGGCTATCTATGCGCGGGCGTGGTATGTGACCATTCACGCTCTTACATCTAATGCTATAATAATTTGGAATAATAATGGCTGCATGATTATCATGGAATAATCAGACGGAAATAACAGCTGCTAGAATAAAGAAATAAATTTTCGTTTTAAAAAACCCAAGTCGAATGGCTGATGTAAATTTATTTAAAATACTGTATGTATCGGACGTGTGCGTCACACAAATTAATGAATTTGATTTTATATTACCTCTGAAATTGGTAAGAAATTATTTATAATTAAGACATTAACATTGTGGAGGTTTCAAGACATTGTAATTTGTTTTATCAAACACTGTTTATTCCACTTTTTGTAACGGTACAACCCTACCAAACAAGTCTTGTTTGTGTTCCCCTGATGATGAGGGGAAAGCCTTGAAACCGGTAGGGTTATACCGTTACAACAAAGTGGTATAAACAGTGTTTGATAAAACAAATAACAATCAAATTATTATTATACAATGTCGTATTGTAATGTATTATCTGTATTTGATCTGCATACCTGTACAGTATCCGATGGTAACTAATACACATCGGGCTTAAGAAAGAGACTGTCGGTTTGTAGAGCGTCGTCTCTGTCGCACGATGCGACTGACCAATCGCGACGGAACACGTGTACGAATGACATAGACGACGCTCTACAAACCGACAGTCTCTTTCTTAAGCCCGATGTGTATTACTTACCTCCGGGTACTGCACCTATTGTAATAAAATGTGCCTTATTCGTGGCATTTGCAATGATCACTGTAGATGATCGGACACCTCTTTTGCGCGGAAAGCGCGTGGTATTCATGGCATTAGCAAGCCGTGACGGCATACACGGGCGAATAAAGGGGCTTACGATGAGCTTGCACATAAGGAACGGAAAAATATTCTCATATTCTGGAACGTCTACTGTTGTTTTATTTCGACAAACTTCTATCTGCTAAAGAGGAATCTTTTCACCCTACTCTTCACCGAAAACGCAAAAAGGAAACCAGAATCTTCGAGGATTGAGCGGCAGTCATCCGCCTGTTTTACAGTCTTTGTACCGGTGCTGTACACTTTATTATGGCTTCTTCTTCTCAGTGTCATGTCAGCCCCCCCCCCCCCCCCCCCCAACGTTGAATATCACTTGAGAGTAGATATCTTTGTCCCCGGTAGCCCGAAAAAGATCTCCAACGTCCCTTATGCCAGTCCAATCACGTATATTGCGGAGCCAGGAGATTTGCCTCCTGCCAACACATCTTCGGCCTTCTATTTTGCCTTGGATGATCAGGTACAGTAATTTATAATTTGTTCCTCTAAGTACATGACCCAAGTAGGACACCTTTCGGGTTTTAATATTAGTCAGCAGCTCTCTGGCTCAACTTCGGCTCTTTGAACATCAACTCCTTTGAAAAGAACTTCGGCTCTTTGAGCCAATCAACTTTGGCTCTTTGAAGAACCCTTGTGCTGCTGACCATATCCGTCCAGGGTATCCGTAGCATTCTCCGGTGCATCCACATTTCGAATGCTTCCAGTCGGTTCATACTACTTACTTTGAGGGTCCATGATTCCACTCCATGTAATAACACTGACCAAACGTAGCATTTGACTAACTGTTGTCGAAGTTTCAAGTTTAGATTATCATCGCAGAATACGTTTCTCATTTTATTAAAAGTCGCACGAGATGATTCAATTCTGCACTTGACTTCGTTGTGTCGTTAATTAAATAAATAAATAATCGGGTAACTTCGCCTTTGTAGAGCGTCGTCTCTGTCATGCATACACGTGTTCCTTCGCGTTTTGTCAGTCGTTGTCAAGCGACAGAGACGACGCTCTACAAAGCCGAAGTTAGCCGATTATGGCCGACTGTCTCTTTCTTAAGCCCGATGTGTATTACTTACCGCCGTGTATTGAACATAGTATGCACACACATACATACATTCCGAAATCGCACATATGATATATCTCAAGATAAACTGCAGAAAATACATTTAAGAGATAAACTATCAAAAGGTAATCTCATAACATCCCCCGGCCGAGATATGCCCCGTCAATATAGGGCAAGCCCGGCCGCGAGGACACCAGATGTTTTTCAACCCACGCCATTGTATTAGAGTGGATTATTTTTACGTTGCATATTTTTTATTATTTTCTTTATTTTTGTTTGTTATGACCTTTGATTACCTGAGCCTTGACCTGTATCAGTTTTGTATTTTATATGTGGTATACTCGTACATGGGTGTACGTACTACTTTTCCCTTAAAAAAATTGTATATGATTCATGTAAATGTTTATAATTTATTTAACAAGTTGTATTTATATTAATGCGCACTTAAAATTCTAATTTGTGTGTTAGTCTTGTAACCTTTTTTAATGGTCCATAAAATACCGTTAATTTAAAATAAATTAAAATAACTTTAAATATTAAAGAATAACTTCTTATGTGGGATACATACTCGTATACCATTCAAGATACTTAATAAACATAATCAACAATACAAGATTTATAAAATATATCATAGAATATAATAAAGTATACTACCTTGATCAAAAAGTTTTAGGACTTTATTCATAAAATCGAAAATACAAGTTTATTCATCAAAATCGATATGGTCCCCTTCAAAGTACTCCCCATCGACTGCAACGCACTTACGCCAGCGCTTGATCCAATCCTCGAATCACCGCTGGTACTCAATTTTCGGTATGTCCATCAGAGCCGTCTTCGATTTTTTCATGACATCCTCTCGGGTGCTGTAACGCGTTCCGCGAAGCGGTTTTTTAAGTCGGTTGAACAGGAAAAAGTCGCAGGGAGCCAGATCAGGTGAATTAGAAGGCTGCTGGATAATAATCGTGTTGTTTTTGGTCAAAAACTCATGGAAATCATGTCTTTCGCGATTTCAACGCGGTCCTTTTTTTGCATGAAATTGAGGTATTTCGGCACCAGTTTTGCAGCGACACGTCTGAGGCCCAAATCATTAACCAAAATGTCTTGAGCGGATCCATAAGCGATGTTCAAGTCCTCTGTCAGCTCTCTGATGGTCAATTTGCGGTTTTCGGCCAACATTTCTTTGATTTTATCGATGTTTTCATCGGTTTTCGACTGGCACTGCGTTCGTCATCCTCGATCGACTCACGACCACTTCTGAAGCGTTCGTGCCACCGAAAAACACTTCTCCAACATTTCCAAGGTCTGCGGACCGTTAAATCTGATTTTCACACAAAATTTAATGCAAACTCGTTGATGCCATTTTCAAACTTGTAAAAAATCGAAAACACGCACAAAGGTAGATGTACTCAGTACAGCGTAACTTTTACAAATGTCAAGCTATGACGCTGAAATTTGAAGGGAAGTAAGTGTCAATGATAGATGTGGTAACCTAACAAAAAAAGAATTCTAATCGAGTGACTGACAGCGCCACACGGTGGCCGGCGCTAAAACTTTTTGATCAAGGTAGTACGCCAGAATATCACAACAGTATTAAGAAATAGCTACTAACTTTGTGCTCTCCTTTATTAATATAAATAACGTAATATAAACAAAACATTAAGGACAATACTTTGCCTCTGGAGTTGAGTAACCCTGCATCAACATGTGGAAGGCTTCGATTCTGTAAAGCAACTTGCATCTCGTTCTACAAGTGAGCCCGTGTGTTTTCTAAATCTCAAGACCTATCCATAAAATTATCGAAGAATCCAATTCTTATTCTGTGTAAGCGTTGTTCCACTAATAACGAATCGAAATTCTTTACGACTAAAAATGTGTTCCACAATTACGTAATTATAGTTGGCTACATTTGGTAATATTTTGTAATATACATACATATATTGAATTTAAATATACATATTAATATTAAATGATTTTAAACAATGACATTGGTTTCAAGGTTTTCACCTCATCATCAGGGGAGCACAAGAAAGTCTTGTTTGTGCTCCCCTGATGATAAGGGAAAAACCTTGAAACCGGTAGAGTTATACCGTTATATACTCGTAAAGTGGAATAAACAGTGTTGGAACAAACAAATATTAAAATAAAATTATATTCCATACATAATGGTAAAGACCATACAAGCAATTAGTTAAATATAAAATATAAAACTGGGTTCATTTAAAAGTTATTTAAAAAAAACATCGGCCTGGAATTAAAAACGCACCCTGTATTAAGTTGTCATACGTGTATTTGTGTATAAAAGAGTGTTGTGTCGTGAATGAAGTAAATAAGTAAATCTCTCTCAAGAGGATGTTATGGATTAAATAACCTAAACAAGATAACAATATAAACTTACTTTTTTTATCATTTACAACTAATGACAAGGACAACTCACTATCAATAGTTTACAAACCAATATCATACACTAGATATAATATACACGTAACATACATAAAACACTTAACAATTGTTGACAATATATTTAAACACTTGTTAACAAACAACCTACTTCATTTTGGAATTCTTATCACTAAAATATTTTTTCAAGTCAAGTGTCAAGGCAGACAAGTGTCTTACCACCAGGCCACGGAGGTCGTCTTATGTATGGAAATGAAACAACATTTGTAGCGTAGATAAAACTTAAAGGAGTCGAATAAATGCCGTATAAATTAATGTACTGAGAAGAATAAACGGTGTAACAATTGATTATAGAATACGGAATGAAGTGATTAGGAACGAATGTGAAATCAAAATGTTGAGTAAGATGAAGAAGGGCACTCTGAGATGGTTTGGGCATGTAAAGCAAATAAGTGAAAACATATATTTATTTATTTATTTATTATTACACATGACAAGAAATATACACAATTTGAGAAAAAACAACAGGTAATTTGATTTGGACATATAATTTTAATGGATCTGGGTTTGTTGCCTTTCATTTGTCGTATCCCCATATGCAAAACTAATATATATCATAGTGCGAAGGATGTGTGTAGAGACAGGAAAGTTTGGCGCTTTGCCTACCTCGACAGGGTGGTGGTATGCATGTGTAATTTATTTCTAAGATTTCTAATAAAATATATATGTGAGAGGGTAAATTACACGAATATATTTTTGTTTTTATTTTCTCTTAACATATTTTTTGTATATTATACAGCACTTGGCCTCCTGAGCCCTGGCCTGTCACATGTTTGTATCACATGTTTGTATTACATGTAATATGGCAGGCAGTAGGCGTGTATGTACTGCTTTCTGATATTTTTTTGTGCACGAGTCATAACGTTTGTACTTATTTTTTTTTTGTTAATGCGCACTCTAAATTCTATAATAATTTGAATTTATTCGTATTAACTATTTATTTGGAATGGTTGAAAAGGATTGCTCATTATACTGAATAAATATGACTTATACAGGTCAACACTGGTATCATAAATAACAGTGGTTATAAACCTTTTTATTAACGCGTACCATCGAAATAAAAACTGGAAAATTTTAATGCCACTATCATATACAAAAAAACTTCCACGTCATAAGTAAGATGTGAAGAATATGCTATTTTATTCTTTTAAACATTTATTTAAAAAAAATATAGGTAATACAAAAAGGGCGTGACATAAAAATATTGAAGTTTTTATATCATTGGTATTTGTATCGTCGTCGTTGCTGGACCTCGTAGTCGAGGATCTCCTCGCCATTTCAACGTTGCTGGACCTCGTAGTCGAGGATCTCCTCGCCATTTCAATGTTGCTGGACCTCGTAGTCGAGGATCTCCTCGCCATTTCAACGTTGCTGGACCTCGTAGTCGAGGATCTCCTCGCCATTTCAACGTTGCTGGACCTCGTAGTCGAGGATCTCCTCGCCATTTCAACGTTGCTGGACCTCGTATCGAGGATCTCCTCGCCATTTCAACGTTGCTGGACCTCGTATCGAGGATCTCCTCGCCATTTCAACGTTGCTGGACCTCGTAGTCGAGGATCTCCTCGCCATTTCAACGTTGCTGGACCTCGTAGTCGAGGATCTCCTCGCCATTTCAACGTTGCTGGACCTCGTAGTCGAGGATCTCCTCGCCATTTAAACGTTGCTGGACCTCGTAGTCGAGGATCTCCTCGCCATTTCAACGTTGCTGGACCTTGTAGTCGAGGATCTCCTCGCCATTTCAACGACAATTCAGTTGGAAAGCTAAGCTGTGCCGTGGAGTTTTAGTTTTTTTCTTCTGCTCTTTAAGTGACTGTTGCACACCAGCAAACTCACCGGCTACACCGGTGTACTGAATCCGATGGCACACCTGAAGTGAAACGATCGGAGTACATCGGCATGTTTTTTTTTAAGAATAGATATGACTGAAGTCATAGGTATCCTTATACCTTCGAATACATCGTCATTCGAGGGGAGTAGCACAGTGTGGGGTTCGAACCGGCGATCTTCCGCACGGAAGTCCAATGCGTTACCTCGCGGCCATGCACCTCTATTTGTATACACATTGCACATATATGTTAATGATATTGTATAAAAAAATAGTATTTCTTTTGTGTTAAAAATGACTGACTATAAAATTGATAATCTGAAATATTAAAATTGAATGTGATATTTGGAATGTGATTGAATGTGAAACTAGGCCTGTTTGAGAGATATCAATTGATTTTTATCGGGTTCTGTGTCACTTAATTTTAAACGTAAATTGGGTTACACTTTTCATTTTGTTCTGTATTTGTTTTTCAAATTTGTACAACATTGAAGAACATCCTTTTTCACACAAATAGGTTGTGTAAAACGGAATAAAAAATTGAATAGCCCTGTTTAAAATGTCGTTAAAAATCTTTCTTTTTATGAATCCAAAAGTGTACGAGTGTGTTGTTTCTAATAAAAGTGTTTGTTAAGAATACATATTTTCCTAAATTTAGGACACAAGTCGTTATATTTTTTTATACGTTAAAATAACGCGTTCATTTATTTATTGTATATAATTTCCATGTAATGCTACATTGCCACTCTCTTATCTGTACCATCCACTGTTCTCTTATGTACTATCGTGAGTACGCGCACCACCGGTTGAGAATCACTGTTATAAAGTGTTATGCCGATTGTCTTCCAGCAAAGGACATAAAAACTCTTATAAATCAATTTGTTGTATCGCGTTTAAGTTTTTTTTATCCATTTTGCACGCATTGCTCCTGTTACGCGAAGTGGTATAATTTTAGGATGGAATTCGGAACGTTCTAGAAGAGTGTTCTATAAACAGCACTATTTAAATAGCCTTTTTATTAGTATTATTCATCCTTATAAATTAATTTATTGCATACCTAGTGTCTGGATTATTGTCATTCTATTTATTCTGGTTTGACTTATTCACAAATTCTAGACTCCAGTCTGTTTTCAATTTCTAGACTCCAGTCTGTTTTCAGTACACTGCCTGGCTGATATATGGTAGTCATAAATATTGCCGCTTCTAAAAAGTCTATATTTATTTATTGTAATTTGTTTTATCAAACACTGTTTATTACACTTTGTTTTCCAGTCTTGTTTGTTCTCCCCTGATGATGAGGTGAAAGCCTTGAAACCGATAGGGTTATACCGTTACAAAAATTGGAATGAACAGTGTTTGATAAAACAAATTACAATGTCTTTAAACTTCCGCAATGTTAATGCCTTAACTATAAATAATATATCTTTATTTAATTTACGAAACAACAGTGTCTTATACAATATATACAATCGCACATATGACAAGTTAATACAAATACTTAAAATTATTGACAAAAATACAAAATTTTATCTTAAACTAACATGTACGGGAGGCATAAAACTTTATCTTAAACTAACATGTACAGGAGGCACAAAACTTCATCTTAAACTAACATGTACAGGAGGCACACAACTTTATCTTAAACTAACATGCACGGGAGGCACAACACTTTATCTTAAACTAACATGTACAGGAGGCACAAAACTTTATCTTAAACTAACATGTTCAGGAGGCACAAAACTTTATCTTAAACTAATATGTACAGGAGGCACAAAACTTTATCTTAAACTAACATGTACAGGAGGCACAAAACTTTATCTTAAACTAACATGTACAGGAGGCACAAAACTTTATCTTAAACTAACATGTACAGGAGGCACAAAACTTTATCTTAAGCTAACATGTACAGGAGGCACAAAACTTTATCTTTAACTAACATGTACAGGAGGCACAAAACTTTATCTTAAACTAACATATACAGGAGGCACAAAAAAGTAGTAGTAATAATAACAAAGTAATTACAAATTCATTGTTTAAAATTATTAAATATTAATATGTATATTTAAATTCAATATATGTATGTAAATTACAAAATATTATCAAATTTAGCCTAGTAGACTTATGTATTAATTGTGGAACACATATTTTATAGTGGTGAAAAACTTAAATTCGTTTTTAGTGGAACAACGGTTTCATAGAACGAGAAGAATTTGGTTGTTTGATAATTTTATGTACAGATCTTGAAATTTAACAAACACATGATGGGCTCACTTGTAGCACGAGATGCAAGTTGCTTTGCAGAATCGAAACCTTCCTACATGTTGATGCAGGGTTACTCAACTCCAGAGGCAAAGTATTGTCCTTAATGTTTCGTTTATACCAAGTTATTTATATTAATAAACGAAAGCACAAAGTTAGTAGCTTTTGCTAAATATTGTGATAGTCTGGCGAATACTATATATACTCGTACTTATATTAATATAATCTAAATTGTTGCGAAACTCATTTCCAAATATTTGCATACGGATTATAGAAGAGTTAATTTTATAATATTAACTCAAGTGGATATGCTATGGATACCCTGGACGGATATGGTCAGCAACACAAGGGTTCTTCAAAGAGCCAAAGTTGATAGAGAGTTGCTGACTAATATTAAAATCCGAAAGGTGTCCTACTTGGGTCATGTACTTAGAGGAGCAAATTACAAAATACTGCACCTGATCATCCAAGACAAAATAGAGGGTCGAAGAGGTGTTGGCAGGAGGAAAATCTCCTGGCTCCGCTATATACGTTTATTGGACTGGTATAAGGAGAGTTGGGATCTTTTTCGGGCTGCCGGGGACAAAGATGCTTACTCTCAGGTGATATTCAACGTTGGGGGGACCTGACATGACACTGGGAAGAAGAACTCAAGTGTTGCGTACGAATTAATTTCGAACTTTGTCTCTTTGTATTAAAGTCCCTTAATGGGATGTCTCCATTGTATCTTTCTAATCTGTGTCTAAGGGATGTTCCTTCGGAGAGCAGTACAACTTAGAGATCTATTTCGTCTTTATTGAAGAAGATTATCCCAAATCGATCTAATTCGGCGGGGTATTGTGGTTTTTGCCGTTACTGATCATATGGCGTGATATGGTCTGCCTTTAAATGTTAGAGATATGGGTGGTGTGTGTAGCTTTAGGAAACACTCGAAGTCAACACTTTTGGGGAGGTCTTATCTAAATTTATAATTATACGTGTATATGGAACACTAAACTATACCGAATTTGTTATTTTTGTTTTCACATATCGGAACATCTACAAAGGTTTCTTTGTAGTTCGTCTTCCCTTGATATGTTTTCTGCGGTTTTCTTACCAAATATGTTTTTCTAAACATGCACAAATGCGGAGAAGTACATCATTTAATGACCACAGCCACCACCTTCATATTCTCACATATTTATATTTATTTTGTTATATTGTTTTATTATAAAGTACTGCACCTGATCATCCGAGACAAAATAGAGGGTCGAAGAAGTGTTGGGAGGAGGCAAATATCCTGGCTCCGCAATATACGTGATTGGACTGGTATAAGGAGCGTTGGGGATCTTTTTCGGGCTGCCGGGGACAAAGATGCCTACTCTCATGTGATAGTCAACGTTGGGGGGACGAAGAAGAATATTGTTTTGAATCTTAGTTAGTGTGCCCTTGAGGAGATTCTGCTCTCTAAACGGCGCTA
The DNA here is from genome assembly GCA_949825065.1 of Odontocerum albicorne. NCBI lineage: Eukaryota > Metazoa > Arthropoda > Insecta > Trichoptera > Odontoceridae > Odontocerum > Odontocerum albicorne. The sequence continues at coordinate 20,546,897 of OX463866.1, read as the reverse complement.
TATAAATTGTTATTTTATTATTATTAGTATACACCGTAAGACTTTCATTTCTGATATTCTTAGGACTGTCTTGCTATCAGTTCCAATTTAAAAATTCCCTCTCCATATGTCTTCGACGTCCTTATATACCCAATACGTATTCGTATATGGCCGTAATGTATTCTAATGTTATTAACCGAGTCTGCGTTTCCCACGTCCATCTCACACTTCCATACATGAACCGACACACCAGTTTCCGGCTTCCATTTGCCATTCCGACTTCGCCGTTTGCACCGGCTCTTTTGTGATATCGACCATTATACGAATATACTCGTAATTAATGTCCTTTATAGTGTCACGCGACAAACTACTGTACAGTCCGCCTATAGGTTCGCCTCAAGTGAGACGGTTGGCTTTCGCTTAGTGCTCGTTTGGTCTGTTCTGAACTTTAGGACGAGGGAATCGAACCGCAACATGAGTAGAACCGATAGTTAGTTGAATAAATTGGATTTTTCATTTTGTAGTTTTATTATGTTGCCTCATATAATTGCACAGTGACTTTAATTTGGTGGCACAAATCATCCCAGTTTGTGTGGATTGCCTATTAAAAAAATCCCTTTTTGTATTACCTTTTTTTTTCAAAATAAATATATAAAAAAATAAAATAGCATATTGTTCACATTCATATTGTATTGTATTGTATTTTCATTGTATACAGTAAAACTTGGCAGGTTTATTGCCATGTGACAATATCTTCCAACGAACCAAAAATACTCGTATGTTAAAGAAGCCTTAACTGGAAACCAAACTAGAATACTTTTTTTTTTTAATCTGGGTACAACGGGAATCGAACCCGCAATCTTCGGGCAGGAAGACGAGCTAATTACCAACTAGACCACGAGAGTTCTAACTCACCAATAACGTGAATAATTTCATCCTTCAGCTCAGGAATTGATCAGGGGTCATTCTTATAGACCTGGCTTTTAACGTAACCCCAGAGAAAATAGTCCAACGGTGTCAGATCACATGATATACGAGTAGGTGACCAATTAACATCACCGTTTCCAGAGATTATAATACATAAAATAATTCAACATTTTGAACACGTTGTTGTATTGTATACTCCATTTTTATAAATGTCATACATTACACTTCTCAAATGTCACAAGACCTAGGCAAGTTCGCGACGCCATCTGTGTTTTATCCAAGAACTAAAAAAAACGCTCAATTTGAAAGACCCTTTACTATCGGAATGTATTTATATATAATATTATATGTACGAGTACATACCACTTTGCTATCAATAAAACTAAATTTATTTATTTGTAAATTGACATATATATTAGTCATACAATACTTCCAGAGGTTACATTTGTATCGAGTAGAAACGTTTTGGAGTCTTCAACTTGTTGTAATAATAATGGTAAAATAAAAAGGAAAAATTATATAGCGTCCTATAAAGAGCAGACTGACACTCCTCAAGCGTCCTATAAAGAGCAGACTGACACTCCTCAAGCGTCCTATAAAGAGCAGACTGACACTCCTCAAGCGTCCTATAAAGAGCAGACTGACACTCCTCAAGCGTCCTATAAAGAGCAGACTGACACTCCTCAAGCGTCCTATAAAGAGCAGACTGACACTCCTCAAGCGTCCTATAAAGAGCAGACTGACACTCCTCAAGCGTCCTATAAAGAGCAGACTGACACTCCTCAAGCGTCCTGTAAAGAGCAGACTGACACTCCTCAAGCGTCCTGTAAAGAGCAGACTGACACTCCTCAAGCGTCCTATAAAGAGCTGACTGACACTCCTCAAGCGTCCTATAAAGAGCAGACTGACACTCCTCAAGCGTCCTGTAAAGAGCAGACTGACACTCCTCAAGCGTCCTGTAAAGAGCAGACTGACACTCCTCAAGCGTCCTGTAAAGAGCAGACTGACACTCCTCAAGCGTCCTATAAAGAGCAGACTGACACTCCTCAAGCGTCCTATAAAGAGCAGACTGACACTCCTCAAGCGTCCTGTAAAGGGCAGACTGACACTCCTCAAGCGTCCTGTAAAGAGCAGACTGACACTCCTCAAGCGTCCTGTAAAGAGCAGACTGACACTCCTCAAGCGTCCTATAAAGAGCAGACTGACACTTCTCAAGCGTCCTATAAAGAGCAGACTGACACTCCTCAAGCGTCCTATAAAGAGCAGACTGACACTCCTCAAGCGTCCTGTAAAGAGCAGACTGACACTCCTCAAGCGTCCTATAAAGAGCAGACTGACACTCCTCAAGCGTCCTGTAAAGAGCAGACTGACACTCCTCAAGCGTCCTATAAAGAGCAGACTGACACTCCTCAAGCGTCCTATAAAGAGCAGACTGACACTCCTCAAGCGTCCTATAAAGAGCAGACTGACACTCCTCAAGCGTCCTATAAAGAGCAGACTGACACTCCTCAAGCGTCCTATAAAGAGCAGACTGACACTCCTCAAGCGTCCTATAAAGAGCAGACTGACACTCCTCAAGCGTCCTATAAAGAGCAGACTGACACTCCTCAAGCGTCCTGTAAAGAGCAGACTGACACTCCTCAAGCGTCCTATAAAGAGCAGACTGACACCCCGCAAGCGTCCTATAAAGAGCAGACTGACACTCCTCAAGCGTCCTGTAAAGAGCAGACTGACACTCCTCAAGCGTCCTATAAAGAGCAGACTGACACTCCTCATGCGTCCTATAAAGAGCAGACTGACACTCCTCAAGCGTCCTATAAAGAGCAGACTGACACTCCTCAAGCGTCCTATAAAGAGCAGACTGACACTCCTCAAGCGTCCTATAAAGAGCAGATTGACACTCCTTAAGCGTCCTGTAAAGAGCAGACTGACACTCCTCAAGCGTCCTATAAAGAGCAGACTGACACTCCTCAAGCGTCCTGTAAAGAGCAGACTGACACTCCTCAAGCGTCCTCTAAAGAGCAGACTGACACTCCTCAAGCGTCCTGTAAAGAGCAGACTGACACTCCTCAAGCGTCCTATAAAGAGCAGACTGACTCTCCTCAAGCGTCCTGTAAAGAGCAGACTGACACTCCTCAAGCGTCCTATAAAGAGCAGACTGACACTCCTCAAGCGTCCTATAAAGAGCAGACTGACACTCCTCAAGCGTCCTGTAAAGAGCAGACTGACACTCCTCAAGCGTCCTGTAAAGAGCAGACTGACACCCCGCAAGCGTCCTATAAAGAGCAGACTGACACTCCTCAAGCGTCCTGTAAAGAGCAGACTGACACTCCTCAAGCGTCCTATAAAGAGCAGACTGACACTCCTCATGCGTCCTATAAAGAGCAGACTGACACTCCTCAAGCGTCCTATAAAGAGCAGACTGACACTCCTCAAGCGTCCTATAAAGAGCAGACTGACACTCCTCAAGCGTCCTATAAAGAGCAGATTGACACTCCTCAAGCGTCCTGTAAAGAGCAGACTGACACTCCTCAAGCGTCCTATAAAGAGCAGACTGACACTCCTCAAGCGTCCTGTAAAGAGCAGACTGACACTCCTCAAGCGTCCTATAAAGAGCAGACTGACACTCCTCAAGCATCCTGTAAAGAGCAGACTGACACTCCTCAAGCGTCCTATAAAGAGCAGACTGACTCTCCTCAAGCGTCCTGTAAAGAGCAGACTGACACTCCTCAAGCGTCCTATAAAGAGCAGACTGACACTCCTCAAGCGTCCTGTAAAGAGCAGACTGACACTCCTCAAGCGTCCTATAAAGAGCAGACTGACACTCCTCAAGCGTCCTGTAAAGAGCAGACTGACACTCCTCAAGGGTGTTTTAACTTGGGATTCAAATCCACTATGTTTGACAGGTTAAAATAATTGCAAAAAGAAGAAAGTACAGTACCCGGCGGTAAGTAATACACACCGGGCTTAAGAAAGAGACTGTCGGCTTGTAAAGCGTCGTCTCTGTCATTCATACACGTGTTCCGTCGAGAATTGTCAGTCGCATCGTGCGACAGAGACGCCGCTCTTCAAACCGACAGTCTCTTTTCTTAAGCCCGATGTGTATTACTTACCGCCGGATACTGTACTTGAGTTAGAGCATAGTAAGGCGGAGGGTGCAGTCTTAGATTTGGCACTTCCCCGCATCTGCATATGTTTACCGTAAAAAGCTTAACGCAGGAAAACGAACTACGAAGAAACCTTTGCAAATCTTCCGATATGTGATAGTAACGCATTCTGCTTTAGGTGGAGTGCAGTGTTCATATATAATCATAAATTTTGATGTGACTCCATAAAGGGTTGTCCAGGCTCGCTCTATATTAATGGGTTGTATCTCGGCCGGGGGGATTTTATAAGATGAGATGGGCGCAGACAATTTCATAGTTTTCTCTTAAATGTATTTTCTGCAGTTTATTTCGAGATATACTCGTATGTGCGATTTAGGACTCTATTTATTATGTACATACTGTGTTGCTATCAACAAACTTATATTTTTTATTTATTTTAAATTGAAAGGGCATTGTAGGAAAATAAATTTTAAAAAAAAGATTACAGTATGTGTTTGGTTCAAGTCTCCGCCATCGTGTCTCTACGTACCTTGGGAAATCCGTATACAGCACAAGCTATCGCGCAGCGTCTCTCGGTAATGGCGTTTCCTTGGTTACGGTGTTGTGTCGTCGATGCTATCTACTCAGCCAGGCTCTAACTTCCGCACTTTGTACAGGTGGCTATAACTAGTTACCTAGTTACCTAGCTATGCCTGTATACAAGCAGAGATAACGTCTCGTGTGATAATATCTCGCCGGGAGATACTCGTAGATACACTGTGCCACCAAGGCCGTTTCGTATCGTGTCGTGTCGTATAGTACAATAACATACGAGTATATTGAGCAAGATGTATTATATTATAGCTCAAATTCATTCTCGATAATTACATTTCTTATTCCATCATACATCGATTGAATAAAGAAAGACTAACAAATTATATATAGTGCAAATGTGAGTGAAAGGCTACATTGTACCGTTCATTTTAGTTATAAGGTACATTGTACCGTTCATTTTTGTTATAAGGTACATTGTACCGTTTATTTTTGTTAAAAGGTACATTGTACCGTTCATTTTTGTTATAAGGTACATTGTACCGTTTATTTTTGTTATAAGGTACATTGTATCGTTTATTTTTGTTATAAGGTACATTGTACCGTTTATTTTTGTTAAAAGGTACATTGTACCGTTTATTTTTGTTAAAAGGTACATTGTACCGTTCATTTTTGTTATAAGGTTCACTGTACCGTTTATTTTTGTTATAAGGTACATTGTATCGTTTATTTTTGTTATAAGGTACATTGTACCGTTTATTTTTGTTATAAGGTACATTGTATCGTTTATTTTTGTTATAAGGTACATTGTACCGTTCATTTTTGTTAAAAGGTACATTGTATAGTTTATTTTTGTTATAAGGTACATTGTACCGTTCATTTTTGTTATAAGGTACAGGTGGAGGAAGACCGAGCAAAGTATGATTGGATCAAATGTATGATACAAGTGCTTTATCCTGCTCAGTTTCTGCTGGGCATGCTCGGGTATAACTCCTTGAGCGTAAGGAGAGATCTGCGTCTCCTGGTATACGTTGTCAAACTTGTTCGAGGAGTTGTGAGCTGTCCAGCATTACTACAAAGATTAGCGTTAAATGCTCCTAACAATTACACTAGACTGCGCCGGCAAGAACTGTTCTCAATAACATACGCAAGAACGGGTCTTCCAGCCGCTGTGCCTGTTGGGAGGGCCTTAACTCTTCTGAATGGGACTGCTTCGGATATTGACATATTTCATATCGCATTACCAAAAGCGAAAGTAAATTTTCTTCTAAGATTTAGCGCGTTAAAAAGCACTCATCAACGTATTTAAGTGACTTTGAATATATTTATAGTATGTGTATATATCATATATGGTATGTTAACAATTTTTGTATTTTTCAATGTTATTGGGCTAATCCTGTATTGAGAAAATAAATGATATTTTGAAAGAAGGAAATGTAAAAAGTCAATGGAATCTTAGAAGCTGTATGGAAAAGTGAATGGATGTAAAAAAGAGAAGTGACACGTCGGTGTGTTCTGATTGTCTTAATTCGGTTTGACATCGGATCCAGTACAGCGGTGCGGTGCGGCCATTCAGTTTTTTTTTGTTATTTATATAAATAAACGGTACAATGTACCTTATAACAAAGATAAACGGTACACTATACTTTATAACAAAAATAAACGGTATAATGTACCTTATAACAAAAATAAACGGTACAATGTACGTTATAACAAAAATAAATGGTACAATATACCTTATAATAAAAATAATAAACAAAAGAGCCAGCCGTGAGTGTTCAACACATTAAGAAGAGAATATGCAAAAAATAATTTTTTAAAATCAGGTTAAATCATATGTTACCAATACGATACGGGACCGTCCACAGGCTGATAGAGGCACTGCGCAATATAAACAAACACAAAAGACAAATAATTAAAAATCAAATTGAAAACAAAATATAAAAGACGGAATCAGACTGGTGCAGCTTCAAAAATTGAAATCTCATTCAGCACGAGGAAAATAATCACAATTATAGATGAGAAAAAAACTATGATACAATAATCAATTAAAACGCAGTTCAAAATCATTTGCTGGTGTGCAAAGGCTCACTTTTAGAGGAGAAAGAAAGAAAAGCTCCACGGCACAGCTTCGCTTTCCAATCGAATGGACGTCGGAATGGAGAGGGGATCCTCGAGTACGAGGCCTTACCACTGTGGAAGTTTAAAGAAATTGCAATTTGTTTACCATAGTCAAAGACTGTTTATTCCACTTTATATAACGGTATAATCCTACCGGTTTTAAGGTTTTTACCTCATCACCAGGGAAGCACAAACAATACCTAGTTTGTGCTTCCTGGTGATGAGGTGAAAACCGGTAGGGTTATTCCGTTATACAAAGTGGAATAAACAGTTTTTTACTAAACAAATTACTTCTTCTTCCCAGTGTCATGTCAGGTTCGCCCCCAACGTTGAATATCACCTGAGAGTAGGCATCTTTGTCCCTGGCAGACCGAAAAAGATGCCCAACGCTTCTTATACCAGTCCAATCACGTATATTGCGGAGCCAGGAGATTTGCCTCCTACCAATCACACCTCTTCGACCCTCTATTTTGCCTTGGATGATCAGGTGCAGTAATTTGTACTTTTTTCTTCAAGAACATGACCCAAATAGGACACCTTTTGGATTTTAATATTAGTCAACAACTCTCTATCAACTTTGGCTCTTTGAACAACCCTCGTGTTGCTGACCATATCCGTCCCTGGTATCCGTAGCATTCTCCGATGCATCCACATTTCGAATGCTTCCAGTCGGGTACATGATTCCACTCCATGCAATAACACTGACCAAACGTAGCATTAAACAAATTACAATGTCTTTCAATTATTATTTTCGCTGTTGGCGATTTCATCTTCTCAAACGTCCGTTATCCCTTCCAAACCAGTCTCGCTGGGTGACACTCGAGGTTTCCAAGTCATCTCACCATCGAATCCTTGATTCTTCGTTGTGTTTACGTAACTCCAGTGTTTGATCTCAAACTCCCTTGATGATATTTAGAGATTAATATTTGCCGACCTTCATGACCTATTGGTTGAACTTGAATCTTACAACCTAAGTATAAAATAAGTGCTAGTCTGGTATCTTTACATGCAGACCTTATAGCATCCGCCCGTTTGGTTGGAAGATATTTAGATATGGTACAATAATAACAAAGCAACAGTTTAAAAACATACACTTCAATAATCTGATACGATGGTATGTTCACAATGGTATTTTGGTACCAACTTTGATGTATGGGAGTGAAATATGGATGGGGAAAAATACTGAGAGGAGCCGAATAAATGCTGTAAAAATGCGTGTACTGATTATATGGGGTGACAGTTAATTATAGAATACGGAATGCAGTAATTATAGAATAAGTGCTGTAGAAATGCGTGCATTGAAAATAGTGGAGTGACAATGTATGACAGAATACGGAATGAAGGGATAAGGGATGAATGTGAACATAAAACTCACGTGTTAAGTAAGATGAAGGACATTGAGATGATTTGGGCATGTGGAACGAATTATTGAAGAAAGACTAACAAAACAGACATATAGTGCAAATGTGAGTGGTAGGCGTGTGAGAAGACCGAGGAAAGTATGATTGGTTCAAGTGAATGATATTCTGAAAGAAGGAAATGTAGAAGTTGCATGAGAATATGTATGTATATAGAAGAAGCTAAGGGTGCGAGTCGAAATAGGAAAGTATGGCGCTCTGTCCTCTGTGCCTACCCCGCCAGGGAAATGGCGTGATGACATGTACTCGTATGTATACCAACGTTATAGTTTGTATCTTTTTCTAACATGTCTATATTTCACTTGATACGTGACAACACCCACTAAAATAATGCATTAATTCGCTCTAATTCCACTGGTTTAGTACACCTGCATCAATAAATACATGTATAGAAACATAATTATGTATCGTCCCTGTTCGCGGTCACTGGGTTAGTATGAGAATCAATCAGACGTTTTAGCGATCGGAAACTGTTGGATTGCATTATTATTTTATTTTTATGTTTACGATACAATTTTAAAACAGCGTATAAAGGTCATAATATGACTTATAACATACTCGTATGTGTTGGGTTCTATAAAAAGTAATTTCATATGTGTTTAGGTTAAATTCAAACGAAAAGTTGCCTCGAATGCTCGTGGTCTGTAGTTTTGAATATTTCCAGTAGACCGCCGGTTTTACCCTCGATCAAAGCCTTGGTTTTAATGTCATCAGTGGTAGTCGGCCTTCCAGAGCGGATGCCATTTTCTAATGATGACCACCATTCCGTTATTTTTAAATTACACTTACTGCATTGTCGTCACATATAGTATATACTTACTGCATTGTCGCTACATACCATACATACTTACTGCATTGTCGCCACATACATACTGTACATATATTTTCAAATCACACTTACTGCATTGTCGCCACATATACCATACACAGTACATATATTTTTTTGGTTTGTGTCGCATTTTTTCCCTTTGCGGCAGTAAAACAGCATCAAACACCGTTTTTTCAGCCTAGTATTCGGGGTTAATAAGGAGTCTATTGTACTTTTGTAAAAAAGATGGATGTACATATTGTTTGTCACATCTACACCCGAGATGCATGTGCATTGACAATATAATACGAAGGTAGGTCAATAAATTCGCGGAATGAAGGTTAAAAAAAATTTTTTTTTAATATTCCTTTTCAATATAACATATATTCACCATTAACTCGAATACACATACGCTTATTAATACCGACGAAAAAAAAAATACTTTTGCCATCAAAATAAGCCGTAATTGCGCTTTTAACTTCTTCATCGTCAGAGATTGTCTATTGGCCTTTCCAGTTCACCGCTCCTCTTTCTTTACGTCGTCCTTTACTGTCCATGCAGTGAGACTCTGGAATCAGTTACAAACCAATATAAGACTCACTCCGTCCTTGGCATGCTTTAAGAAGCGACTGAAAAAACTCTTAATTTCTAGTCAGTAAAATAACGTGTTTCATTCCTAATTTTTCTTTTCCTTTCCTCTCCACCATCCCTTCATTTCCTTTTGATTGATGATATCTCACTTTATATAAAAAAAAAATAATGTTCTGTAGAAGAGGCGAAAGATGCGCAACACGATCTAACATTCTGGCTCTATCTCCTCTCGGCCTACTCCGACAGGGAGACGGCGTAATGGTGTGTATTTACTATGCAAAATAGAGTATATTCGTGCATGTTTGATTGAACCATTTTCGTTGTTTCCTATCGTGACATACCGTTCAATATCCTTCGTAACTCTTTAATCATTTGTGAGAATACACATAATACCTTCATTAATGTCAAAGAAATATTATAAGTATGGCTCCATTGTCAGTTTAATAAAATGACTGCGGCTTGAAGAATTCAATAACGCATGAAATGGTCGTATCCGTATTAAAGACAGTATTTTCAATAGTTACCTCGTGTGGGAGCGCGCCTTACGTTGATAGGCTTCGTAAGTCTGTTTGCACAGTGATATAACATGCGAATGTTGTTAAGCACGTTTATGCAAACTCAGCAGAGACAAATGACACGCGTGCCAACTGATCAAATATTCAACATCCCTAGAGTTAGAACATCTTTTGCCCAAAGGTAATATGCTCACTTGGCTCCCATGACATATAGTACGATGGGGTGCCGAATTCAATAAAGGCAAAAGGGGACAAAAAATTAGGCAGTGCGTCGGAGCGTGGTTGTTATTGCGACAAGAGTTTGAATACTTCGGTTTGCAGGAAAGATGACTTGTAACGAAGACTTGTGCGAACTTTTGAGTGTCGTATGTTTTTGGCTTTGGTGATTATGCGCGGCACATAATTGGATGGACGTTTTGGTCTGTCTGGAGTGATGAAATGTGAGGGGTTCGATTCGCGTGATATATTATGGTGTATACATAGTTATTGAATGTCACTGTTTATCAATTTTAAACAGTTATTTAATAATATGATTTTTGAGTAACTTATACAAAGAAATTATTTGCTCAATCAAATCCAAGTTACTCTAATTGATGCCAAAAAATATAGACGTTTCTCTAGCTTGGATTCCTTTGCATATTGGTATCATTGGTAATGAATGTGTTGATTCCTTGGCAAAGGAAGCATGTTCTACCGGCTGTCCCCTATCTGATTTTTCAAAGACAGTAACTGATCTTTGAAATAAAATTAAATATGATACTTGGCACCGATGGGCGTTGGATTGGGATATGACTGGTATATAAGGACTCTAGATATAAATCAATCCAACAATCTATCCCCTTTAAAACAATGGTTTAATATAATAAGAATGAACAAGTTGGAAGTGCCTGTCATGTGTTTGCGGACGGGCCATTGCGTGGTGGCTAGTCATATTTACATAATGGGTATTGTGAAGAATCCCAGCTGCGAGTGTGATCTGGATGATGAAACTATAGACCATGCCTTTTTTCGGTTGTCCTTTGCGAGATATTTCATTTACTAAAAGCCATATATTTACCTCGTCCAATGAATGTCGCGTTTCTTCTTTCTTCGAGAAATTTTTCCACTTGTATCGATTGTTAAATTGTCTTGAATTGTTATTTTTTTATTATATTGACGCATAATGACCCACACATGCACTACTAATAAACACTACACTCCACCTAAAGCCGAATGTGTTACTATCACATGTCGGAAGGTCTTTCAAACGTTTCTTTGTAGTTCACCCTCTGGATTTTTTTTGCGGCTTTCTTAACAACTTTAAAAAAAATGTTATATTACACTTTCGTTATAAACAGTACAATCTGGTGGGCTTATTACCATGTGGCAATCTTCTCCAACCAACCAGAAATATGTCAAGGAAGCCTTAAGTGAAAGCCGCCAGGCTGGAATGCTTTTTTTTAAATCTGGGTTCCAACGGAATTTGAACACGCAACCTCCGGATTGGGAAACAGGCGCTTTACCAACTTGGCCACGGAGGTCTTCAAAAGTCGTATGAATCTGGAAGAGGCGAAGGATGCGTGTCGAGATGGTACGTGTGTCGAGATGGGCGAGTCTAACCAGAAACCTTTGGATTAATGTTGTATCTCTGTCTGTTTGTTCCAGATGACATGCAGTGTGTAGAGCACTCCGGTTGGCACGGGAAACGAGTGGCAATGTGTATGGGCAAGTGCAAGCACAGAAGGATCCCGCCGCTAGGCAAATAGAGTCCCGACATATGGTAGTCACACTGTCACTGTCACTGTCACGTACGCTATCAAACAATCGGAAACATACAGAAACATTATATTATATTTTTGTATCACGTCTCTAGTAAGAGTCTAATATTAAGGAGTATAGAATCTAGAAACAGTTCAAAAGCCACTTTTGCCTTTCTCGTAACATCCAAGAATAAATTAAAAATCCTAGATTGTGTGTTGTTCCCCGGGTTCAAGATGCCCGTCGTGTCCCAGAGTCGCTTCTCTACCACGTCTAGTACGTCCCTCTCCAACTCCCTGTCTTCAGGGTCTTATAGATCCACTCTGAATAGTTCCACATCCTTGGAAAGACCTTTCTACAGCTCAGCCAGTGGTTCTTATGTAAGGCCTTGTTCCCATAGGAGCGCTTTTTCTTCTAATTCTGTAACAGAATACAGATCCCAGCTATCCTACGATGGCGACGGTGTCAGAGAGAGGAAGACTTCATATTCCAGCGACTACAGTCGCTATTCCCGTGCTCCTAGCGTCTCCGATTCGGATTCCGCAATATCCTGCGACTCGAGACTTACCAGTAGAGCTGATAGGTCTGGATCCAAGTCTAGGGATACTTCGGTAGCTCGTAGCGACTCTGGTAGAGCCTCCCGTAGCGATCCTTCAGCCAAGTCTATCGCTAACTTGTCTTCGGCCGAGTTCTACAAAAAATACTCTCCGTTTAACTACATACCGCAAGCCCAGCGGCTGTCTACTGCGGTGACGGGGCCCAATGGAGAAGCCAACAGGTCGAAGCTGCTGGCTGGAGACGCGGCCCGCCTGCCGCTACCGAGGAGGGTGTCGGCCAGGCCGGTCCTAGACGATGAGGTAAAGTCCAAAACTAACAACACCCGTTCCGCTGTCAAACGCCACACTAACAGCACCCCTGTAGTCAAACCGTGTGCCACAGTCCCGCCTGAGTGTGTCACTAACACTGACCGAGTGACTAACGATCCAGTAAAGCGCGATGTTGAATGTACGCAGAGGCAGTCGCGGTCCCTGCGAGCGAGCGAGGCCTTGTCAGCGGGCCGGTCCACTTCAGGGCTCATCCCTCGGGCCCGGATCCAGACGTCCTGGTCGGACAGGAAGCCGGCGCCTTTGGTCAACGGATACCACGACTCATCAACAGATGACAACGGAAACCAGCTATCTGTCGCCGAGATACGGAGGAAGTTCGATCCGAAGATGACGGTTACCAGACATAATAAAGAGCCCTTATCTCTCTACAAAACGGCTCATTCTAGCGACAATATCTACAGCCAAGTAAGGAGTCTCAATAACAGCGTCTCGTTTTTGCACCTCGACGACAAACCGGCGCCTGTTCATAAGCCAACTATAGATAAATATGTCAATGGAGCGACTGGAAGTTTGAGGTGGGAATTTTTCTCACCTAGTTCTAGCCAGAACCCCGATTCTAAGGGCGGTCAAGAAACTGGGTATACGATCAAGCATGCCACAGACCCAGGGAGTGATATTTCTACAATTTATATTGCTGGTAAGATGAATGCAGAAAGACTCCCATTGAACGCCGTAAAGAATCAACTAAACGCCAACAATCCAATCGGTAGGATTCTGGAAAAAGCAACTACAGTCTATGTGGGCAATGGAGATGTCAAAACCTCATCGAGTATGACCCCACACCAAGAGAGAAATGATGAAGCGAAGAACGTACTCAATATAGAAATAGGCACGGCTAATAACAAAACGTACGAAAAAGCCGAAGACGAGACTACATCAAAGAAAGCCCTAGGCAATCACACATCAGATTTTGCGTCGTATATCCAAGTGTCGACCCCTATAGCGAGCGGCGTTCAAAATAACGCGGAACCTCAAAACAAAGATGTAAATAACCAACTAACCGATAGTCCAATGTATACGAATGATAGCCCTGCCAAAAGCATCAGTTGTCTGCTGTCTTCGGAAGATCTGGACAGCTCGAAGCTAAGGTATATAGATTCCGAACCGAATTCAGAGAGTGACAACAGACTATTTATTGATTATAACGCCAAAGATGAGAACAACTTCGAAGAGCAAGGCTTCGAGAACAAGACGTTCGAACACGAGAATGGACACCTGCTAAGAAAGAGTGCTGACGAAACGGACTACGGGAATTCTGTCATCAAAATAAAACAAAACGGTTTGGACGATGTAGAGTTTGTACCTCCGAAGAAGGTGAAGCAAAACGCAGATGAAAATAGTATGGTACATACGAAAGTTTCCATAATCAATCAAAACGGTATATCAAAGTTGACCAACGGGATTTTGATCGACGATGACATCGACCTCGAACGCAACTCGAACGAGAAGACCGGAGAAGACGAGCTATCAACTGAGACGACGCTGGCGATGAAAAAATACCAAGACATCAACGGAGAAGGACCGCCATCGATATACCAAAATGTAAGTACGATGCTCATTCATATTTTTAAGTATTTCTACATCATAGTGTGTTATTTATGACCCCTCCCCTCTAACATAGATTTGATTTGACAAGTAGCTTAAGGCGTTTGATATTTGATTATGTTGAATTTAGACTTGATGCACATATATTTTGTTTTTATCGTATTTATTCAGGGTAAAATGAAAGTAGAATGATACGTTCGAAGATTTTCACAACTATTTTCCACTATTTTAAATTGTTTTTTCGGAGTTGTAATTTTCTGAAATGTTGAAGATGTCACAATATCCGAGGCTCCGTTCAAAGGGGACAGCCCGCTAAACAAACGAAAAAACAGTTGTATAAGGTGTTTCGGAGTGTTGTATCGCGTGGTTTGGCTTGATGCTGACATTACGAAAACTTTGCAGTTTTCATATTCAGGACTTGTTTCTTAATCAACTTCGCTATAAGTTGATACGTTCCGGATACCGCTTGGCCTATAGTGGAGTTTCAACCGTAACGTGAGCGCATGGGTCCGTCCCACCACGGGAAGGTAAGTGGAAGTCGCACGTTTGTTTTCCCATGCGCTCACGTCCCGTTTGAGGCGCGCATCTACTTGTGGCGGAGATGACTACAAAAAGCCTGGAAGATGAAAACTACAAAGTTATAGAAACTCTCTGGCATGATAAGCAAAACCACGCGGTACAACACTCCGAAAGACCTTTTACAACTGATATGAAGAGCCGCGAAAGACTTAAAAACATAGTCCTACTTATTGCCAGTCTAAAAAGATCGATATTTCTATATCTCAATTAGTTGCCAGGAACATAAAACCATAGCTGTTAGATTTGATGTTGCTCCTGTAAATAATCCAAAGATATAAGAGGATACCCTTAGGCCGAGGCTACACCAAAGTGCTTCGTTAGGTGCTAAGCTAGGTTTTACGTGACTCATATACTAGGTGACTTCATGCCTGGCCACACCAATGTGCTACGCACAAATTCATTTGACAATTGGGAGCGGTTGAGTCAACACACGATGTCACTCTCAAAACTAACCAATTCCATTACAACTTACCTTATCTTTATTTACTTCCTGTGCAGCTTCATTCCCAAGTGATTTTATTACAGGTACATTTTTCTATAATTTGCTCGATGGGTTCCACAACGGCTCCATTTTATACACAGCTGTCATTAAAACTTCCGCCATCTTGTAAATTAACCAACACGTCTGTTCGCTAGGAGATTCACTCGATGACTGATCGTCATGCAACGTGGCGCGAAGCGTACAGTGTTGCCACTGCGATAGTATGCGGTACGTTGGTTCGCTAGGATATGTCGCCTAACTCGTAGGATAGCTCTAAGCATCAAGCGAACAGGTAGGACCTGTGTGGCCGAGGCCTTAGACCGCGTGTCACGCTTTGAAAGTATCATCCCAACATGCTTAGAAGGAACCTCGTACGATAGAGCCACGGACAGACACCACACAACGGCTCCATTTTATACACAGCTGTCATTAAAACTTCCGCCATCTTGTAAATTAACCAACACGTCTGTTCGCTAGGAGATTCACTCGATGACTGATCGTCATGCAACGTGGCGCGAAGCGTACAGTGTTGCCACTGCGATAGTATGCGGTACGTTGGTTCGCTAGGATATGTCGCCTAACTCGTAGGATAGCTCTAAGCATCAAGCGAACAGGTAGGACCTGTGTGGCCGAGGCCTTAGACCGCGTGTCACGCTTTGAAAGTATCATCCCAACATGCTTAGAAGGAACCTCGTACGATAGAGCCACGGACAGACACCACACCACACTGTCATAAATAGAAGTATCTTAAACAAATCTTTTGGACTTTCTCCACCATTCGAAAATAAAAAAAAATCTCGAGGGCTCCACATTCTGATTTGATGCGTACCAGCGCACTGTGCAAGGATCTAAGAACCTAAACTCGCATCACAAATCTCAATTTATTCCACTAGTCAAGATGCCACATTTAAAAACTTGCATCACAAATCCCAATACTCTATAAGCAAACTCACACAGTGCCTCCTACACGAGGACCAAATGAGAACCTACTGTTATCACTTGAATACCGATCCCGTGTTCTAACGTGACAAACTATTATATTATATATTTGCGTTGAGTCTCGGTCGCGTCGTTACACGTGATTGATAACTCGTCCAAAAAAGGACATATTACTGACATCTGGATTATTAAAAATAAAAAGAATATTTTTTTATTTAATTAAGAGAGATTTCCTTGAATTAAATTCCACATAACCATTTCCTTAACCTAAAGAAAAATCGTTAACAAATAGAAAAAAAAAGCAATGCATAAAATCAACTTTTCCTAGGAGCTAAGAAGTTTCACTTCTACCGCGCGAGAGTCTCACGCATCTGTTTTTTTGTAAATCGGGTATCGAGTCCGCACCCCCACGGCTGGAAGACAGGTGAACAATCAGACCATGGAGATCGTTTTTCTTCTTGCAGTAGATTATTGCCAGCTATCGCTTTAATCTTCTAGTGTTGATTTCGCTGAATGGGGGTCGGTACTCATTTTGTTCCCATAACAGCGTGGCTGGTGACGGGATCGAACTGTATTGTTGAACGATTTCGTTGTATACAATAAAAACTTGTGGGTTTTACTACTGTGATATATTCAGACGAGTTGTAGATTATTGCCAAAACTAAATGAACAAAAGCAGACATGAAATAAAATGTTGGCTCAATTTTAATTGCCCGTAACCAGAGTGCCAAATGGCGGGGGAGTCGGAATGTGGAAAAGTAAATCATAAAGAATTTATAGTAGTGTAGAGGGGAACAAAACAGCTATAATAAATAAGCCTTAGTGAGGTCGAAAGCTCTATTATTTATTATAAATTTCAAGATAATTGATATGAATAAAGGTCTGCCACAGGGATGTGTTTTAAATCCTAGATTATTAAATAAATTTGCTCGTAATGTGTTAACTTTGCTCGCTTATTCGTAATATATTAAAGCGCTTCAAATATACATTCATACATCACACCATTTCCGGTAAGGGTAGGCAGAGAGGACAGAGTGCTATACTTTCCTTTCTCGACACACACCCATAACATCTGCTACTTTTTTTCTGACTTTCTAGATGTCTTAATCAACGCTCCCCCTAATTTTTTCATGTGTGTGCGGCCCATCAACTTATATGTACAAGAAAAAAATATGGAAGTGAGCAAATATGCACTGTATTGAAAAGTGAAGTATGTATTATTATTGTATACACTGGATAATGTACACACACTACTGTACTAACAAATAACGGAAAAAGCTACGTAATTAATACTGTATTTTTGTTTATATCAATGGCGGATAAATGATTTTTAGCAAGAAAACACAGAGTGGTCTTCACAGAAAGGCTCACAAACTTGGGATGTATCGCCTCGTTAGGATATGCATTCCTTCTCAGTTACACAATACTGAAACAGTCGCAGTAAAAAGAGATAGTACTATAGGTACACCTTTTTTTATACCTTTAATAAAATAACACGAAGACCTTTGAACAAGGGATAATTCATCAAGTCTTTATTCGAAATACGTAACATAATACGAGTAGGTATATAACATAGTATTTCCATGTTCCGCACACACCTCAAAGAAAGGAACATGAGAACCCATCATAAAATATCAAATAAAATACATAATTGCGCAAAATAAAATATGTTTACAAGTTCCTTTCTTTGAGATGTGTGCGGAAGATGGAAACATTTGTGCGGACAATTTTTAATAGATTTGCGGCCGCACACGCACACACCTTAGAGGGAACGTTGGTCTTAATCCAACCATACATTCCTTGGTCTTTCTTTCACACGTCTTTCATTAACAACTGCACTGTATATCTGTTTTATTAGTCTTGATTAATTTGTTCCACATGTCCAAACCATCTCAGCGTGCTCTTCTCCATCTTACTTAATACATCAGCCTTAAGTTCACATTCATACCTTATCACTTCATTGCGTATTCCGTCATACATAATCAGCCCATGAATTATTTTCAATGCACACATTTCTACATTTATTCGACTCGTCTTCTCCACGTCCACGTTTTACTCATATTCACCGTGAATGTAAATTTAAGGCGGATGTGTCGAGTAAGATGAAGATGTGCATTCTTAGATGGTTTGCGTATGTAAAATGAATGTATGAAGAAAGACTAACAAATGAACAGTGCAAATGTGAGTGGAAGGCGTAGAGAGCAAGACATAGAAAAGTATGTTTGGATCAAGTGTATGATACTCGTATTTTGAAGAAAGAAACTTACAAAGTCAAAGAAATCGTAGAAGTTGTATGCACTCGTATGTAGAAGAGGCCAAGAGGAGGTATGTGGATATAAGAAACTCTGGCACTCTGTCCACTCTGCCTACCCCATAAGGGAGATAGTATGATGGTATGTATCTACGATGTACGAGTCAATATAGTAAGTGATGACATTTTAGATTTACGTGGTAATATGGTACCACCTTTGACTTCAAATGCCGTTTCCCCTTTTTTCTTCCTAGCTGAAGACGAATACCCTGTGGACAAGTGCATACTCTATTTACTTAACTGTGAGCATAAGTTCTGTCCCGTTGGACACGTTCCAGATTCTGGACGAATGGCTTACTCGAGTACGAGTCTTTTTGAAAATTATGACATTTAGCCCGGAGATAAATAAAATAGATTCATGTCGTGTACCACTGTCACTGTTGACGTCTGCACGGTGACTGTGCACTTATTTTGCTCGGGTGCAAGATCTGGTCCAGGACAGTGGTGTAACTAGACATTCAAACGATGATCACGATCCATAGCGCGGATTGAAACTCGACGTCTAGTATCGATTTTCTTTTTTTCCTTCGCGTTATGGATGGGCCATTTGAGGTCAGCTGCTTGAACCTTTTTACTCCATCTCTCGTGTTATTTTTTTTTTTTTTTTTTTTTTTTTTTTTTTTTTTTTTTTTTTTTTTTTTTTATACCCACTTTGCACGGATTTCTCCTGTTACACAAAGAGGGTCTGCTTCTAGCGTTACCTTATTCGTTAGGAATAATATCAGCCAGGATTCTTCTCATACTGCTAGACGGTACCGAGAATATATCAACCGTGTCATTCAGTTGGTTCAATATCTCTATACCACGCGTGACTGAGTGTTTAGCCATGATATTCGTCCTGTAAGTTGGTATGTAGAACAGAGGGTGATTCCTTGCACGGATATATTGATTGGGTACATATAAACTTAGTGCTTCTAGAATCGCGGGACAGTTAAAGGAACCTTGGAAAACCTTTATTAGGAATATCGCAATGGATTCTCGCCTTCTTGTTTCAAGGCTTCTATAGTTACACACCGTGAGAAGGTCGGCATGGTGAGCATATTTTGGGTAATCGCCCTTTGTTCTGTACCATAGATATCTGAGGAATTTTTTTTGTATTTGTTCGATATTGTTTTTGTATTTGAGCTGGTGAGGAGCCCAAACCGTAGATGCATATTCTAATTTGGTTCTAATTAGATAATTATATAAGTTCCGGAGGATATCGGTGCTGTTAAATTCTCTTGATATTCTCATTACAAAACCGAGTAGTTTGTAACAGTCCGATATCAAACGTGAGACATGGTTAACGAACGTGAGTCCGACATCGAAGGTTACGCCCAAATCCTTGAATTCAGAAACTCTGTTTAGTGCCACTCCCTGTATAGTATACTGATGGTGGATTGGTGAAAACGATCGACTATAAGATACACAGACACATTTGTTAATGTTGAACAGAAGATGATTTTGCTCACTCCAGGAGACTAGGGAGTCTAGGTCCTGTTGTAACTGTGCACAGTCGTGAGGTGAATTGATCTTTTTGAATATTTTCAAGTCGTCAGCGAACAATAAACATGTCGAGTGACTTATGGAATTCTGAATGTCGTCTATTAATATGAGGAATAGTAGGGGACCTAAATTGGATCCTTGTGGTATACCAGATCTTGCGATAAATTCCACAGAAGACTTGTTACGGATTGTCACGTATTGAGATCTTTCTTTTAGGTAAGATGCAAATAATCCAATTAGATTATCGCTGAAGCCAAGTTTGTGCATTTTCTTAAGTAATATATCGTGATCAACTTTGTCGAAAGCTTTCTGAAAGTCTGTATATATTACGTCCGTTTGTGAAAGTTCGTCTAAGTTTGACGCAATCTGTTGTGTGACCTCCTCCGCTTTCTTATATAGGCTCTTGGATCTCCATCTGTGTCTATTTGGGAGCTCCCATTTCGTAGCTGTCTTGAGCATAGACCCTTTATCCCGCCTTTGCAAATGACTTTACCAGCGTAGTCGTGCTTCCCGGGCTTTGTCCGATGTCGCGTCATCCATCTGCAATCATGTGTCAGACCTTGAAGATTTTGACTTCTAAATCTGGAGACCAACTACAGTCTTCGGTTCCGAAAAGAATAAAGAATTTTCAGAATCCTCCAACGAGGTTGTTAAAGAGGGTATCTAAGCATGTGTTTATATGTATTCCATCAATTGACCCTGCAGAACTAGCAAGGTATGTGCTGCATACAAGAAGATAAGTGAGGGGAGACCCGGTACATGTGTAAGGAGTGTGGACACAAAGGAGAATATTGACAGAATTACCAAACTAAATTATCAAAGTATTTTAAACAAATACACAAAGTTTCGTTACAATATTCCTAATATTTACTTAGATATAGCAATTTTAGTATGGTAAACCCTTCTCAAAAATCAGAATTTCTCGTGAACAAGCCGGGCACTGGGGATTGTCAAGATTGTCTTGATTTCGATCGGGTCTTAAAGTGTTAACAAACTTTTGTAGATTTTCCGATAATAGTAAGACATTTGGCTTTAGGTGTAGTGTATATGTTAAGTGTTCATATTATGAAATGTCTTAAAGTCTATAGTAACACTAAATAAGCCACTGGCCAATTCTGGCTACCAAATTGGCCAGTATCCCAAAAGGACTTAATGGTTGTGTTGAGGGAAACAGAAAATTAAAAGAAAAAGAAACAAAATAAAGACAGGCAATTATTATTTTCTCACCTTGTTTCAGGGAATGAATCATATTCACTTACAGCGCGATCGTAAATTCAATATCATTAATTCTTTGGTTGTATATTAGAGAAAATGTAGCATGGTCCCTGTGACAGTAAACAAATTTGCAACACTACAACCTTGTAACGACGTTCAGTAATTTTAATTATTTTATCAACTTTAATATAAGCCTTGATTCTAATAAATAGCAAGTTATTTAGGTAAATACTCGTACATTACATAAAATTAACAATAATGACAAATTAATACATCTTGTTACAAATTAGCAAAAATGTGGCAGTTTATTAAGATCAAATAATATTTGGTGACGTTTGTCAAAAGTCACTACGTTATTGTAATTTATCAAACACTGTTTATTCCACTTTTTTGTGACGGTATAACCCTACCGGTTTCGAGGCTTTCACCTCATCTTCAGGGGAGCGCAAACAAGACTAAATGCTGTTCGAACTGGTACCGATATACACGCTTCAACGGTTGGTGGCCGAGGGGTGAGGGAGGTATGGGACAATTTCGGCCAAGAGCGGAGAGATTTTTGGGAAATAACTGTTCAACAGATGTTCGGATCGGTGTACTGACTTAGAAATTTCTAGGGCCTCTAATCTGTCCAATTTATTTCCGTTACTACTGATATGTAAGAATTTGGCATCATCGATAGAAAAAGTATGGTTTTTACGGTGACAATTATTAGCCATTTCAGAACGTTAGTCTGCATTGGGTAGGGATGGGGTATACGATAATTGGATTTTCGATTTTGTTATACCTAAAATTAAATGTTCATAATTAGTATTGATTCATAGTGAATCTTGGCCTATTTAAAGGTAGATACAAATCATACAATACATTAGAAAGTCAGTATAATGAAAATTAAGAATTAAAACGTCAATTTAGAGACAAACAAGTTTTCAATTTATAAAAAAAAAAACGATTTTACCCCATCCCTTTAGACATGACATTTCAAACGTCACAGGGACCATCCTACATTTTCTCTAGTATAGTAAGTATTTTTTGGTAATGCGATTATAAATCGAGTCCATAATTTCCGAAGAGATTTCCACTTGGCCTTATGTCGGTTCATATTCGAACCGATTGGCTCTTCCGATCCAGTGGCGTCCAATGATAGTTTTTCTGCATTCGAAGTTCTCTTTGAAAAGTACTGATAACACATGTCTTAAGTCCACATTCATCCCTGATTACTTCATTTCGTATTCTGTCATACACTATCACCCCATGTATTCTTCTCAATACACCCATTTCTACACCATTTATTCAATTTTTATCGGTTTTTTCACATCTACGTTTCACTCGGATGCAACGAAGTTGGTCCTAAAATACTATTGTGCACTATCATATTAGCAGATTTTGATACTGTCCTGTTCGAGTATACCATATATGTTTTAGTGCCCCATTGACTTTATTTCCTATCGGCACATGCCGTTCGATATCCCTCTTAACTGTTGGATATAAATAATGAAATTGTTGAGCGAGTCCAACAATATATCTGGGATGCTGGTTGAATGCTCAGTGGGACCAGTCTCAAGAGGTCCAAGCAAGAGTGAAGATGGACGAAACTGCTTCTTCAAAATGTAGGAGCTCCTCAGCAACAAGGATTTCAATCTCGACTTACGTATGCGAATTTTACGTTGCTACATATTTTCCGTACTTCTCTATGGTGTTGAAACAAACATGGACGCTTACTCAGGTCACCGCACATAAACTAGAAATGTTGTGCTGTTAAAAAATGCTTCGAGTATCGTGGGTTGTTCAAGACCATAATGATATCTTGAAACGAATGAATACAGATCAATTGATTATCACCAACCTGCGAAGATGAGATGAAATTTAAATAAGTCGATGAGGAAAAAATTTCCTCGTGTCAACGACACTACATTCCATTCATCTATGTATCTATTTATCACGATGAAAAGTGTTATTTTCAAAATAATTACGTCTAATAGTCACTTAACGCCGCCAAGCGGATGTTTCCGCAACTAACAGTCCGACGTACACTTTTCCAGCATGGCGGCCGGCCAGAGAGAACTTTCTTTCTCCGAAGCGAGAATTTTCCCACAGCGTGTCTATCCTTTCAACTAACACATCATGCCGCCGCACACATAATCTAAATCGGACACATGTGATGCTGGAACAGAAATAGACCAGAGTCGTCTGAGACCGATCTTATTCTCGGAGCCGGAATTGTACATTCAATACTTGTATATGATTCTTTTTAAGTCGACAACCAGTTTTGTTTCTCGTACGAACTCGATGACGAGCGCGAACCGAGTATATTGTAATATAAAGAGGGAAAACATACGTTAAATTGCATTTAAATTTTTGGCTTGTTTTCATCTGTGGATAGATTATAGAATCGAGAATATGTATAATTAGCTTTGTTTCTCTATTATTTGTACGTTTGCTTTCTTCTACACGTGTTTCTAACTAGTGTCTCGAGACATTTTTAAACTAGCTTTTCTAGAATGTCGAAACACGTGTAAAGAAAAGGAAAAGTTTACGTAATTAAATATATTCGAAAGATTCTGTATTTACGAATCTTTTCTTGTAAATTTTCACTTTTTTAGAAATAATCATCAGGTTTTTGTTTAATTTTGATTTCTATTTTAAAATTGGTGTAGTAATTTTTTATTTCGTCAAATGGTCCGCTGGGAGAACGTGGTCGCATAAAATATATATAGGATTTTTCAAACACGTGGCTTTTCTAATTTTAGCTATGGCAATACTCCGATCTGCGCGCGCGCTTTCTTATCTGTCTGTTCAGATTTGTTGATGTATATATACGAGTACATGTGAACGATGATATATCAATAGACAAAAACTGGAATCCAAGAACATAGATATATAGCAGCAATTGCTAATTTGCCATCAGACGTATATGAAAACGCGTCTTCAAATCTAAATAGGCTCTTTAAGTTATGAAAATAAAATGCAACGTATAGATTACAACTTGTCATTATAAATACGAATATTTACCTAGATCTATCTGGAACGCTCTGAACTAAGTCTAAAGTGAAAAACATTTAAAATCTAAAAACAGATCGCCTAAATAGCACATTACTGTCGATTATAATTAAGATAGTTCTGATTTGTAATAACTGATGTCGCACTATTTTTTTCACTTACGTAAATAAAATAAAGCGCACGCTGTAATAATTCAATATTTAATTGAAATAATTTATTTATATCCACGTCCTAATGTAGTGTTAAATAAATGATAATCGCGAGTGTCAAATTTAGCTTTAATATTCAGCTCTTGGGTAATGTGTCGGCGCAGTTTGTTCCGTTAAATGTTGTATTTTATTTGGGAAATTTATATAAAATGTGTTTTTGTAGGAGTAGTTGATCCTGTGAATATTTTATATACAAGCACCGTTTTATAACAGTTCAGAAACGTTATAAAAAACTCTGAAACCTGTATGGCACGGGTTCATCTTCTAGTTATTTAATAATTCCCAAATTTTCTATTTAACACATTTAATTATTTTTTTCTTCGCGTTTCAATTAATGTAAATAATAATTTTCGTCTTAAGTATATTTACTGTATTTATTTATAGATTGTAGCTTTTTCCATTTTATGAAATATCGTTGAATAATTGCAATTTGCATATGTTAAAATTATCCTTACACGTCTTTCTATTGTTTCGTTTATCTTAATCTAGAATCTGCTATTGAAAAAAAAAAAGTAGAATGATGTTCTTCGTGGTATAAAAATGATAAAATATTTTTATTAAGAAAAGAAGTATCATTAACATAAATGGCCGTAAAGATTTTCAAACTTAAATTCATTAACACCAGAACATAATGTGAATCGGCTTTTATTCTAATTTTCCCAAATGTTGTATTACTATTCTCAATTTGGCAACACTAGTTTACGCGGGTTATTTGAAAATGTCAAGAAAAATATTGTATAATTTTTGTAGTTTGTTTTTGTTAAACCGAAAATCGATGCAAAAACATTCCAGAATTTTCTGAAGTTTTTTTTTCATTGTTATATTACTTATTTGATGCCGTTTCAAGTTGAAGTTTTCGAAAAATATTATGATTTAATGTGCGATTTCTATGACAGGTCCAAACCACTAGAGCGATTTATTTCATACGTTCCTTGCTTTTTTATCATTTTTCGAGACGATTTTTTTATTATTATTTAGTTTTTTTCATTAGTTTTGTATACTACTATGATTATTAATGATAAATATTTCCGTTTCTTCGAAGGACTTTGGCACTTATATCAAAGATCGATTGTATTGCAATATTTTTCAAGTTTAATCGATTAAAAGTTTTAAGTCGTCTAAATTTTGTTTTCTTTTTTTTAAATTAAATTTGTTATACTCGTATTGATTCTCTTATATAGCACTTTTGACTTAAGCAGTGATACTATTTTGACTGAATTGCATATATACTCGTATGTAAAAAATGGCGAATGTGTTTTGTTGTTAATGGCATCACTGGTGTGGATATTTTTTTGTGAGACAGAAAAGTGTCGGGGTGATTGTCGATGGGGTGGAGGGGTGGGTTGACGTTTTCATTGGAGCTTTGATCCTTTTTTTCGTGTTGGGTGGTTAATTTTTTGTTTTTATAGAGGCACCGTCTGTATCTCGTCACTGGATGGTAATATAGTGAAAGCAGGAAAAAGTTATCTTTCGCGATGGACAGATTTTTGAATTTGTTTTTGCACTGAGAGGGCTCGTCACCATTTTACAGAAAGAAGTAAACTCAATAATGAGAGATAAGTACGAACCTGGCAAAAATTATTATATTTCTGTGGCATAAATTGTTAAAATATTTTTTTTAACAATTGCAACACTGTCCTTCGCGCGCGTTTCCTTCGACCACTTGAAAATGGTCAGAGATGAATTAATTGTTGCATGCTTATTTGACTGTTTCAAAATGTTTTGGTCGATTTTTAACACGAATTGCAATGATATAGACGTAGAGATGGCCTACGTTATATTATTACGAAATCTATTATCCGAAAACAATGCGTTTATCATACCGGCAAGTATAATTTATAAATAAGTTCTCTGTGAAACAATATTTTTCGAAAAATTCAGAAGTTCGATTGTTTTTTTTTTTGTTTTTTTTTTCTTGACATGTCTTGTATTTCTGTTATTTGTAGATTAATTTATTTGATATTTTTATTGGATTTAAAGAAGTATCGAGAAAGATGAGAATGGGGAGAAATCAATACATGGTTTGTGTAGTATTTTTCTTTTCTTTTTTGTAAGCAAACAAGCTTCAAAATAAGCCAGCGAGAATGTGTCGCAATGCTTCGACAAAAGTGACAGCGGTCCCGTTCGCTACGAGTCGGAATATTCGTATGTAGGTCATACAGGCGTTATTTCAGACGTCGGTTCCCGTTTGTGCGAAATAATCGATAATACCGATCGATTTTGCGGATAAAGGTTAGAGATTTTGTGAGTTTTAATCGGTTTTTGATTGTCACGAAGATAAATGTCGCGAGAAAGTGTCCGAAAACGCTGTTTTTTTTTTTTTAATTGAGCGCCCCACTTTGCAGAATGCAAGTAGGACGCGAGTGTTAAGGAAATCGTACATGGTTCAGTTTCTTAATTTGTGTAATACATTATTTATATATGATAGACATATATACAATACCATTGCGCCATTTCCCTGTCGGAGTAGACAAAGAAGACAGAACGCCTAATTATCCTAGCACGACATTCTTACTTCGTCTCCTTCACATTTCCTCCTGTTTATCCTTCTTACCTTTCCTTCTTTCGAAATTTCACCAACACTATATAATACACCACACACTTACACAAAAATAAGGTCGGAGTAGCCAATCGGTTCTAAATATACTAAAAATATCAGAAAGGAGTACAGTACCCGGCGGTAAATAATACACATCGGACTTAAGAAAGAGACTGTCTGCCATAATCGGCTAACTTCGGCTTTGTAGAGCGTCGTCTCTGTCATTCATACACGTGTTCCGTCGCGATTTGTTGGCGCATTGTGCGACAGAGACGACGCTCTACAAAGCCGAAGTTAGCCGATTATGGCCGACAGTCTCTTTCTTAAGCCCGACGTGTATAACTTACCGCCGGGTACTGCAATATAAATACAAATATAGGTTTCTAACTTTTATCAATCTGCTGCCAAGTCTAAGTTTCATTTCCACAAGTCAAGTTGTACCACCCACACACTTTTATGTATTGTCATTTTTGCTACGGTTGATATTGCCGCGGTCGTTGTATATAACATTTAGTTCTGTCTCCTGTTCTTACCCATCTACCCTTCTTCCAATGTCCCTTTCAACTTGCCCATCACGTGTTAACATACTGCCCAGATACCAGAACTCATCAGCCTGCTGCAGTTTTTTTAATATAATGTAATGATAATAATTTGAGATAAGATGATAGTCCATAATAGTCTTCTAGTACCACTTTTGATGTATGAAAGGAAAACGTACTCGAGGAAAAAGACTGGAAGAAGCCGATTAAATGTACAAATGCGCGCACTGAGAAGAATACACGGGATTATAATGTATGACAGAATACGGAATGAAGTGATAAGGGATGAATGTGAACTTAAGGCTGATGTGTTGAGTAAGATGAAGAAGAGCACTCTGAGATGGTTTGGACACGTGGAATGAAAGAATGCAGAAAGAATAGTAAAAACAAATACAGTGCAAATGTGAGTGGAAGGCGTGAGAGAGGAAGATCAAAGAAAGTATTGTTGGATCAAGTGAATGATATTTTGAAAGAAGGAAATGTAAGTCAGAAAAATTGTAGGAGTTGTATGAGAAGGTGTATGAATGTAGAAGAAGCGAAGGATTTGTGTGGAGATCGAAAAGTCTAGTACTCTATCCTTTTTGCCTATCCCGCTAGGGAGATGGCGTGGTAATATATATGTATAATATTCATTCAAAAATAAATATATATATTTTTTTAAAATAATACCAGGAAAAATCCCAATTTTTGAAAACAAGCCAAAATTCAATGCAAAAAAAATATCGGTGTGTGTGAAGACAATTATAGATAAAACACAAATTCACACTGCTGAATATGAAATAACTTTGTCTATGGATGTTTTTGTACATATTTTTATGGTTGTTAGTATTACTGGCCATCATGGCGGCTATTTGTGGTCTCGTCGCTGGCTTGAATCAGTCACCGGGGCAAGGTTTCAGAGGTACGGAATAAATACTTATTAAGTACGTGACAGTCATGACCCAACGTATCGAATCCTTACAGGCAAAGCATAACAATAATTTAGGTTATTGATTACACCGAATGAAGTATTACATGCTGCGTTTCCCGTCAGGCATGCCAGGGGAAAGTAGACGGAGAAGTTGTGTGAAGATAGATTGAACATACAATGGAGCTTAAAGACCAAGTTTAAACAGAAAAAATATCATTCACTTATTCATTGATGTGATGCAATACCTTATAACAATAATAAGAATAAAAAAAAAATCTAAATAATTATAATAAAGATGTATGCAAAAAAGAATCATAAAAAAATTATAAAAAAAACAGTATTGAGTGCTTGGTATACGAGGGTCGTCTAGAAAGTAAAGAACGATTGCGCACCACGCCCTGCGCCGATCCCCAACCACCGCGATTGAATGCACGCCAGTTAGCTCCTTCCCTCGCTTCAGTGCGAGCCGAGTTTTGTTGCTGAACGGTCGTGCGTCTTTGTTCTGTAACCTTTCAAAATGGCTGCGCCCATCGAATGTGAAGTGCGTAGTGTCATTAGTTTTCTGAATGCACAAAATGCCAAGAGGACACACAATAAACTCAGAGGCCTAATGTGAAACTCTTCAACGACTTAGACGCGCCATCCAAAACAAGAAACGTGGAATGTTGTCGGGAAAGGTGGTTTTGATTCGTGACAATGCGCAGCCTCATGCATCAGTACGAACACAGCGAGAACTTCAACGTCTGAAGTGGGAAATTTTTGGATATCCTCCTTACAGCCCTGACTTGGCACCGAGTGATTTTCACTTATTCCCGAAACTAAAGAAATTTTTGGGTGGAAAACAGTTGGCAAACGATGAAGACCTCAAACAAGAAGTGACATCCTGGCTCAAATCTTTGGCGGTAGAAGAGTATAACATCGGAATTGAAAAATAGGTTCCACGTTACAATAAGTGCCTTGACAGCTATGGTGACTACATTGAAAAATAGGGTAAGGTACTGTGACTTTGTAAATAAAGGTTTGTGTTGATATCTTTCGTTTTTATTTAGTTATGTCAAAACGTTCTTTACTTTCTGGACGACCCTCATATTACAAAAAGACAATATATAAAAAAAGAAAAACTTGACTTTACAATATTTATATCCGATTCGGAGACTTGGACTCTTAGAGCAAGCGAGGGACGTGGAATAGTTGCATTTGAAATGTCGTGCTGGAGAAATATGTTACAATGATGAAGAAGGACAGTCTCCGTGGCATTGTTGGTAAGACCCTTGTCTCCTGACCTGGAAGATGCAGATATGTTTCCTGTTGGAAACCAGATATTTTAAAAACGATTTCAGTCTGGTTTTCATTAGAGGCGTCTTTAACATCTTTCTGGTAGATTGGAAGATACATATTGCCATATGGAAAGAGAATGCTCACAAAGTTCGATGAATCCTGCTCAAAGTACAACATGATTATCTCCGTAGCAAAAACTAAGTGTATGACATTCGCCAAAGACCCACTAGGGTGCAGAATTTCAGTACATGACGAGCCAATTGAACAAACAACCTAGTTCAGGGAAGTGAACTGCTCAGCTCTCATGACCTCCCCAGAGAAGTAAGGCCTCAGGTAGATAAAGCTGCAGTTGTGGCGGGCTGCCTGAGAGATGTCATATGGAGGAATAAAGATATGAGAACAGATAGTAAGTTACGCATTTATAAGACCAGTGTGCGACCTATCCTCACATATGGCATCGAAATAAGGCGGACATTGTCAGGACCAAAAGTATGCTAAGAACAACGGAAGGAGAACTCTACGTGCTATTACTGGGAAGACTGCTTGATCGTGTAAGGAACACCATAATCCGAGAGGTCTGTGAGGTCCAAGATGTAGTCAGGTGGGGACGACAGCGTCGACGATACTGATACCAACATGTATAGAGAATGAATTCCACAAGAATTCCATACATATCCCTGCATGGGGTGCCGGATGGACGGCGTCCACCAGGGAGACCCCCGAAAAACGATGGAGAGATAGCTGGAGCTCAGCATCACAAGAGGACAATCCTGCAGTAACAGACTCTTGAGTCTACGGAAAGTTGAAGAAGAAATAAGCCCATCAAGTTGTGTTATATACAACAAAAGTGTAATGCAATACAACACAATGTTACACGAATCACATGGACGGCGATGTGAACAAAAGCCTCTATTCGCGAAGAACTGAGAGTCACCAATAGATTTGCTGACAATATGCTTACGATTTATCCTCCAATTCTTTGGATGCACTGTTCGTAGCAGTGGAGACAGTTTGAGGGGACTTGCGGAAGTCTGGAAGGATAACGCACAAGAGAAAAAGTCCCGATGCGTTGTACTGATCAAGTGAGAGATGCAACAAAACTACTCCTAAAAACTGTTCTTGAAACTGCAGAGTGCAAGGATGGATGGAGAAGAGTCGGTCTGAAAATGGCTGAAGTGAATGGTGGAGTCGAAGTTGTTGGTAATTGGTTCTAGAATCACACTCTATGGACTGTAAAGGAGATGTAAAGAACTATTTGGAGGGTTATGAAAGCTTATTTTTTTAGTAAGCTGTTGTTGATAAATTTCGGGAACTTTTGGGTCTCATCTCGTACTAAATTCATGAAGATCCATCTATTACCGTATTGGCCCGACTATAGGGTGACCCTGATTATAAGGCGACCCCTATTTTTTAATCTGCTTTTTGGAAAAAAAAAACATTTCCCTCACCATTATACCATAATATTATGAAAAATAAAATGCAAAATGTTTAACGAAAAATATTTATTAAAACAAAGTACAGTTAACATTATTTGCCGTGATACCGAATTGTCTGGCAGCCGCACAGTTGTTGGTTGTTCCTGCAGCACGCACCACCATAACCTTCAAATTGGAATCACAGCTTCTGCGTATTCCTTGATTCACTTGATTTTTTCGAGCTCCTCGTCTTTCAATATGGTCAGACATAATATTTTTTAGGTAGCAAAGATGCAAAACAGAGCGCAGTACAAAAAAAAAAAAACCTCAAAAACTGTCAGAAGTTACTACGCACAGGCTATGTGTAAACAATGACGCCTTTTGAACGCTCTTATTACAATGTTGCCATTTCGATAATCGCGAGTAGTGAATTTATTGTTACCCACTATGTTTGTGACTCGAATGTAAGGTGACCCCCCCCCCACGTATTTACGTGTCGCCTTTTTAAATAAAAACCTCGCCTTATAGTCGGGCTAATACGGTATGTATTCAATATATACAATTCTTTAATGTATTATTTTTTAATTTATTTATAGAGCCCCGCTTTCGGAAGCCATTTTCCACGTTGAAAAATGGTAATGCCGTTTTCGAAATGGTCCCGTCAAATCTCGTCAGAAGAAGACAATTGCTATTAATGAGCGGAGGGGTTGGTCCGACACCTTTAGATATTTGGGAATGTTCATACCATCGATTTGTCCCTTTTTACATGAATTACTTTCTTCATATATTTACTAACTCGTAATTATGATTGTGTGGAATTTGCTTCATTTCATTATGTACATATGGTCGTCTCTCTCTCTCGGTTAATTATGATTATGTGGAATTTGCTTCATTTCATTATGTACATTTGGTCGTCTCTCTATGTCATTATGTACATATGGTCGTCTCTCTCTCTCTCGGTTAATTTATAAATGTTATTTTAATTATATTATTCTCGGTGGAATAAAATGATGAACTTCTTTATCCATATTTCTGCAACTTACTGGATATTAAACGATATGTTGCAGTAGGTAACAAGTTCAGTGATGCACTGTTTTTCCATTAAATAAATCGCAAAATCTTCGAAATTGACTGCACAGCAAAGCCTAAGCATTGAAAGGGAGTCATTCATTTAATTTCCATGTATGGACCATCAATTATGCTACGTGTTTCATGTAGGAGGCAACAGAGATCCCAGTGCCGTATCATTAGTAATAATCAGGTTCTGTCTCTGGTTGTTACCAATGATACGGCACTATGATCTGCCCCATAGCATGTAGTCTCGATGCTCGGACAAACCTGCATGTGACGCGAGTCTTGTATATCTTCCAAATTATATTCAGCGCTACTTTCGTACTTGAAAGGGAATGATAAAAGCAGAATAAATATGATAGAATGCGTGGAATCTGGAATCTAATCAGTGGAATATCTGATACAATTTCACAGAGTAAGAAATGATGGGATAAAAGATAACTCTTCGAGAGAATATTATAAATAGAATTAAGAAAATTAGAAAAATCGCAGAAGTTGTATGGATTTAGAAGAGGCGAAAGATGTGCGATGCAATTGGAAAGTCTGGCGTTCTCTCCTCTACCTACTTGGACAGGGAAACCTTGTGATGGTATGGATTATGTGTATGTAAGAAAGGAATATGGAAATTGGTCACATTGAGATAGTTAGTCGCGAAAGTAAAAACTTACAAAACAAATATATTTTATTAGATTAGAGGCCCTAGAAATTTCTAAGTCAGTGCATCGAGGAGAACATCTGGCAAACACATATATACCAAGAACCTCTCCGCTGCTCGCCGAGGTCGTTCCGTGCCTCCCCCAGCCCCCAGTCTCCAACCCGAATGTTTACCGTTAGAAGCGTGTATCTCGGTACCAGTTCGAACAGAATTCAGTATTTTTTGTGCTCCCCTGATGATGAGGTGAAAGCCTTGAAACCGGTAGGGTTATACCGTTACAAAAAGTGGAATTATCAGTGTTTGATAAAACAAATATATTTGTCTGGAATGAACGGAGAGCGAGGAAGAGATAGATTGAAGGAAGAATGGATGGATATAATTGGAGAATTTTTAACTGATGAAAAGATTAAAGGTATGAGAAACAGGAGAGCATGTTTGATGAAATGTAATGTATAGAAAGGCAAAGCGATCTGTTCTCTTTGCGTACCCCAAAAGGGACGTGGCATGATGGTATGTACGTTCTGCGATTCACCCCACCTTAATTTATTTTTCTTTAAGAGAGTATTTTAATCTCAAAATTCGGTATTTCGTTCTATAGATATATACAATGACCACAGATGTTTCCTGCAGTTACGAGTTAATTCGTACCAGGCTACGTTCAGAGTGTTGGAATTTGTAAAGCGAGGAAATAACATTGTAAACGGAATTTATGTTCCCGGAAATCAGATTCGAGTAAAGGCAACATTCAAGTGAAAATGCTGTTTTATTTGTACAATTTATTTACAGTGAGACATCGAAGAAAAGCTTAAAAATAATAAAAGTTTGCGAATGACGGAAATAATCATCTCTGTATAGCTTCAGGAGTGGTCTGATAGATCTCTCCAGTCTTCCCGGGATGTGACCAATGGTTTGGACCTTATCTTCCATTCTTCCTCACTGTCACATCCTCCATTCTTCGAAATGAGAGCACTTATGTAGATGAACTCGTTGATGTCTTCATAATCCCTTAACGAATTATTTCTTGAGTTTTGAATCGGTCGTCTCGATATGGACTTTCAATTTGCTTTTCATTACTTCAATTACTAATTGACCATCACTGATGTTTGTCTGCAAATTTTATATTAGATATTTTACAACGTATTATGATGCAACCTTCTGTCCAATATTTTTCTCCTTGAATTGTAAATATATTTTTTTTAATCAGTAAAATAATAGTAAAATGTCGAGAGTAGGTCATCATTGCCGGGCCTCGCAGTCGAGGATCCCTTCGCCACTGCAACGTCAGTCCTGAACCGTTCTCTCACGTTGATCGCGTGATCTTCTATGAGAGAACAGCCCGATCCTGGATGCGCACTCCCTCCCGCAAATGCCACAGACATATGGACCCTGCTGAGCCGCTTGGCCATGTTGACGCATGTTCGCAGCGCGCAAACTGTTTCTCATACGTCTAGCCGCTGAGACGTCATCAGCCCGAGAACATACGGCTCTCCACCCCTCACGGTCCCGAGCCACCTGCTCCCAGTCCTCAGGCGCCCCGCACAAAGTAAGCGACTCTAGCAGACTGTCCTTATAGCGTTTCCTCTGCCCACCAACGCTTCGCTTGCCCACCACTTCCTCGTACAAGATGCGTTTTGGGAGTCTGTATTCGCCCATGCGTATCACATGCCCGGTCCACAGCAATTTCGCTTTTACAACCATATCCTCTATAGGTTTACAGTTGGAGCGTTGCATGACTGAAACAACGAGAGTAGGTATACCAGAGACCATTGTCATATACCCTCTCAGTATCCCGAAGTTAGGCCACTCCGGGCTCACTTATTCTTGAATCCATCTAAAGAAATTGGGAATAGAACGACGATAGGATAAAATTTTACTCATGACTTCCATGTGAAGTGACTCAGTTATACAGCTGTACTTTAGTAAGGAGCTTAATTATTACCGTATTGGCCCGACTATAGGGCGACCCTGATTATAAGGCGACCCCTATTTTTTAATCTGCTTTTTGGAGAAAAATACATTTCCCTCACCATTATAATATTACGAAAAATAAAATGCAAAATGTTTAACCAAAAATGTTTATTAAAACTAAATATTCAGATAATAGTAAAGCACATGTTTAAACATATGGTATTAAAATATACTGGTGTTTGATCAGCATTGCCCATCAAATGTAATGGATATTCGTGTTGTTTTCTTAAATCCGTAACATGTCATTGAAATGTTAAAAGCTTTTCTTCAAATTGAATTGGTAATTTCTGCGCTGAAGCTGTACGTCGCCGCAAACTCAACTCATATCAAACCATCATTCGCCTGCACCAACCCATGCTGGCTTTAAAATTATCTTCTGGTATATTTTCGTTTCTTTCAATTTCGCGAGCTTTCAACTGCGATACTTCTCTTGTTATGGGGAACCCCTTTCCGCGTATTTCCATGACTTAGTAGTCTGCTTCCTTCCTGTCAATCAATTCAAATTGTCCTTTCTTAGGCCCTCGGAATGCTTTGCTTTTTTTGGGGAATGTGCATTCATCAAGTCATGTTTTTGTAAACGCCAACGTCTAACATTATTTTCCGTGATACCAAATTGTCTGGCAGCCGCACAGTTGCTGGTTGTTTCTGCAGCACGCACCGCCATAACCTTAAAATTGAAATCATAGCTTCTGCGTATTCCTTGATTCACTTGATTTTTTCTAGCTCCTCGTCTTTCGATATGGTCAGTCATAATATTTTTTTAAGTAGCAAAGATGCAAAATGAAGCGCAGTACAAAAAAAAACACCTCAAAACTGTCAGAAATGACTATGCACAGGCTATGTGTAAACAATGACGCCTTTTGAACGCTCTCATTACAATTTTGCCATTTCGCTAATCGCTAGTAGTGAATTTATTGTTACCCACTATGTTTGTGACTCGAATATAAGGCGACCCTCCTATTTACGTGTCGCCTTTTTAAATAAAAACCTCGCCTTATAGTCGGGCTAATACGGTAATTTATCCACAGAGATGTGGAAGATATCAATATCAGAAAATGTATTCAACAAGGTCATTCCGTGTGCGAGTGGAGATGCTCTTAATAGCTCAGTTTGTGAATATGGTACCGAAAACAATCTTAATTCACGTTGACGTAAATAATTGTTCGGTATGTTAAATAAAAGTTTGTGAATCAACAACGTATGAATATGTGCATAGATAGATATCTTTTAACGCTTAAGGAGTGATATCAAAGCATATCCAGTTAAAAAATATGGGATACAGTCATGGGTAAAATCCAGACTCTTTACAGTAAATGTATCGCAGAAATCTCTTTTGGAGTCGCTCATCTATCGGGGAATGCTGTACGAGTATTCCTCTCTTATATGAATGCATATATGCACTTTCAATACTGAACAATGTTTCTTCACATCTTTTTCAATACTGAACAATGTTTCTTCACATCTTTTTCAATACTGAACAATGTTTCTTCACATCTTTTTCAGTTTTTGAAATGCATCGGCCTATAAAACTTTTACTTTGATATACTCTACCTATTTCGCATAAAAATAATAAAGGACTTAGGATTTTTTAAATCTTATAGGAGTTAGGATATTTTTTTCATTCCTTCTTTCTAGTGTCATGTCAGGTCCCCCCAACGTTGACTATCACCCGAGAGTAGGCATTTTTGTCCCCGACAGCCCGAAAAAGATCCCCAATGCTCCTTATACCAGTCCAATCACGTATATTGCGGAGCCAGGAGATTTTCCTCCTGCCAACACTTCTTCGACCCTCTATTTTGCCTTGGATAATCAGGTGCAGTCATTTGTATTTTTCTCCTCTAAGTACATGACCCAAATAGGACACCTTTCGGAAATTTAATATTAGTCAGCGACTCATTATTAACTTTGGCTCTTTGAAGAACCCTCGTGTTGCTGACCATATCCGTCCAGGGTATCCGTACCATCCACATTTCGAATCTTTCCAGTCGGTTCATTCTACCAACTTTGAGGGTCCATGATTCCACTCCATGCAATAACACTGACCAAACGTAGCATTTGAGTAACCGTTGTCGAAGTTTCAAGTTTAGGTAGTGTGTCAAAGTTTCAAGTTTCATTCCTATCCACTTGCTTTTTTTTTAATTTTTTATTTCCAACCCTACACAATTGCAAATAGGTACTGTATACACTTTTTCCATTTTTACACTTTTTTTTGTTTCGTTTTTTTTTCCAAAGGATTTTTTCGACAATCCTCTCCTTTCTTTTGATTTAATATACTTGTATAATTGTGTGTGTGTGTTTTTTTGATTAGATGAAATATTTATTTTAATTTTAATTCTTGTGTACATCATGGTTAAACATCTGGTGGGCTTATTGCTATACAATAATTTATTCCAACCTACTAGTTCAATATTGGGTATATTAAATTGTTTAATCCATGACAGATTTTTCTAAAAAATATATATCTTAGTTTAAATTTATGACTTATGAATAATGGTGGAACTAGAGGAATGGAATTAATTCCTGGATAAGGAAGGGAAATAAAAGAAAATTAAGATGAAAGGATAACGGCATGATTGCTGTTAATATCTATATCAAGTTTATCTGTCATATGTTCATGGAGAGACAGAAAGGGGAAAGCGAAGTAAACTGAACATTACTAAAACAGCACTCCTGGGTTTGTGTGGGCACTTGTCCAGAGGGTTTTTAAACTCTTTCAATGTAATAGCACTTACTGCACAATCAGGCAGTTTATTCCACAACTCAATTGGCAATTTCCTTTTGAAAACCTCCAGATTTCAACTAGTCTATCAAATTTCAATTCAGTGCAATAGGTTTGTCACGTAGTGCATGATTTCATTACATAATAAACACTATTATTGACTGCGCGCCGGCCGTCGTATCGGCCATTGCCTCATTTTGCAGGACAGCGGCATATCGCGCGGAGACTCTCCCGTGACGGCCGCTCAGCCCTCATCCGGAGCGGCCAACAACACCGGCAGCAGCACTTGCGGCACCCTCTCCAGCAACTCGGGCGCACCCTCGAGCTCGAGGAGGGGCACCCTCGCGACCCATGGCACCGGACACCTTAGCAAGACTAGTGGTAAGACTAATAAGTTTTTTTTCTTCATCTCTTCATCTCAGAGTTGACAAAGTTCCATTATTATAGTGGTTCATTTGAGGACTCAATGATAATAAATAAAAAGGCAATGCATATGTTGAGCGTGAAGCGAGGAGTTGTTGAGCATTATGTTGATGTGGCTGTTGAAATTATAATCAATTTGGAATTGTACATACACAGAGTGGATAGACCACCAGACTTGCCTATTTCGACACACATTCTTAGCCTCTTCTACATCCATACACCTACGATTTCTCTGACTTTCTACGTTTCCTTACAAAATATCATTCACTTGATCAAACCATACTTTCCTTGTTCTTTCTCTTACACGCCTTCCACTCACATGTGCACTTTATATCTGTTTTGCTAGGCTTTCAACATTCATTCATTCCATATGCCCAAACCATCTGAGCGTGTTCATTATCTTATTTAACACATCAGCCTTATGTTCACATTCATCCCTTATCGCTTTATTCCGTATTCTGTCCTACATTGTCACTCCGTGTATTCTTCTCAATGTACGCATTTCAACAGCATTTATTCGGCTCCTCTCAGTCTTTTACTATGTCCACGTTTCGCTCGCGTACATAAAAGTTGGCACTAAAATGCTATTGTTAACTATCATCTTAGCAGATTTTGATAGTGTCGGATTCGAGTATATGTGTTTTGGTGCCCCATTGATTTTGTTTCCTATCGCTACACACCATTCGATATCCTTTTTAATTCTTCCGTCATCTGAGAAAATACTACCCAAATAGCAGAATTCCTCAACTTGCTCCAATCTTTCATTACTCACCCATGTGTCGCATTTATAGTACTTTTCCTTTCACATTTTTCTGGTTGGAATTGTGTATGTGATAATGTGGATTCAGAATGCTCTTGAAGAGTTCTATAAACAGCACTATATAAATTGCCCTTTTATTATTATTATTATTTACTCTTATAAATTCATTTTTTATATTGCATCGGAATTATTGTAATTCAATTTATTCTTGTCTACCTGATTCGCAGATTTCTAAAATCCAGTCTGTTTGCAATGCAGCTGCTAAGCAGATATATGGTAGTCAGAAATATTACCATATTAGTCCTTTGTCATATTTTAATTTAAGAAAAGTTTTTGAAAAAAGTGATATAATTTTTTTAAACGTAACACCACTATTGTCATTTGCTTCTTCAATTATTGTAGGATTGAGAGTGGGATATAGACAGAGGAGAAGAACTAAAGGGAGGAGACGGCGCTTAAGAAAGAAAGAGAAAAGACGGACGCGAAAAAGAAGCGTGAGAAAGAAAAGGAATGAAAGGAGGAAAAAATATAACTCGCGGAGGATTCGGCAAATAATTAGAGGTTGGTTCGCGTCGCCCGTTTGAAAAGATGCCTTAAGATTAGTGGGTTAGACCAGTGTGTGCTGCAACAATAATTTATGCTTTAGAAATGTTCACCTTTAAAATATACGTCTTCTGTTTCGTGC
This sequence comes from Odontocerum albicorne, assembly GCA_949825065.1. Taxonomy (NCBI): domain Eukaryota; kingdom Metazoa; phylum Arthropoda; class Insecta; order Trichoptera; family Odontoceridae; genus Odontocerum; species Odontocerum albicorne. The sequence continues at coordinate 20,507,553 of OX463866.1, read as the reverse complement.
AGTAGACTCTTGGTCTGTTTCTTTTTTAGCTAATAGTTGCTTCAAATCCCGAGTTAGAGTGCCTTTGAAGAGAGTCTGTTCTCTAAACGGCACTTTATAAATTCTCCTTTTATTATTGTTATTGGACTATCACCTATCCCTCCATTTCTTTGGAAGTCTACCTAAACTTTACGGGGAATTCAGCCTCCATTTTTTATTATGATCCCGCCAATAACTTCTTCTCTGCCTTCCCTGTCTTTTGATGTCTTTAGTTTTACAAATTCTTCTTATTTTTTAGGTCATTTATAAAATTGCAAGTAGAGCAGTGCTCTATGGTACGTTTGATGCTTGGTACTTTCCTGATCGTAACAATCGAGATATCAGCTGTATAATTGAGATTCATTATATTATTTATAGTTAACCCCTTAAACTGCGGAGGTTTAAAGATGATATGGTATGGGCATGTAGAACGAATGAATGAAAAAAAGTAAAAAACAAATATTTAGTGGATAAGTAAGTGGAAAGCATGGTAGAGAAAAGTAAGTGGAAAGCATGGTAGAGAAAAGTAAGTGGAAATCATGGTAGAGAAAAGTAAGTGGAAAGCATGGTAAAAAAAGTAAGTGGAAAGCATGGTAGAGAAAATTAAGTGGAAGGCATGGTAAAGAAAAGTAAGTGGAAAGCATGATAGAGAAAAGTAAGTGGAAATCATGGTAGAGAAAAGTAAGTGAAAAGCATGATAAAGAAAAGTAAGTGGAAAACATGGTAGAGAAAATACTATGTATGAATACTAAAGTAACAAAGTTTCCGGTGTAACGAATATTTAAGTGCCAACTTTGATGTATAGGAGTGAGACGTGGATGTGGGAAAAGACTGTAAAGAGCTGAATATACGCTGTAGAAATGCATGCGCTGATTACATGGGGGGGACAATATTTGACAGAATTACGTAATGAAGTGATAAGGGATGAATGTGAACTTAATGCTGATGTGTTGAGTAAGATGAAGAAAAGCGAATGTGAGTGGAAAGCGTGCGAGAGGAAGACCATGGAATGTATGGTTGGATCAAGTGAATGATATTTTGAAAGAAAGAAACGTAGAAAGTGAGAGAAGTGATAGTTGTATGAATGTAGAAGAACCAAAGGCTGTGTGTGGAGATCGGTCCCTCTGTCTACCCCGACAAGGAAATGGCTAAAAAGTGATGGTATGCACGCATGTATGTGAAATTTTCCACAGCTTGACTTCTGGAATAGTTATTGGAAAGAACTACGTAGTGGTCTTTCCGAACGACTGTTGTACATAATTGACGATATGTATACTTTTTCCAGGTCTCAATGGTCTCCGGAACATTGGCAATACCTGTTTCATGAACAGTGTAGTGCAATGCCTGTCTAACACGCGCCCACTGATGGAGTACTGCGGCGACCAGGACTCTTTCACACCGGACATCAACACTACGCTCAGCTGCATGAAGGGGGCCCTCATCAAAGGTAAGGGCTATTCCGTTAGGGCTATTTTATTTATTTATTTTATAAAGCTTACATATACAGGTTAAACCCAATTACATATAAAGCTCTATTTGATGTTTCTGTGAGCGGATTACAGCGCAGTACCACAAGATTATGTGAAAATTCTTTGCATCTCAGCCTTCGAGTCAACACCGGTAAAACAGAATACATGTGCAACGATGCGTGTCCGGATGGAGGCGCGCCGATGATGATTAACGGCAACCGGATCCCCCAGGTGAATAAATTCAAATACCTGGGTGCCACCATCACCTCCAATGGTGATCTCCGGACGGAGTTGCCCATCCACATCAGAGCTGCCAGCGGGGCGGGGCGTTCAACGATATGGATAGGATTTGGAAGGCGAGTGGATTCAGCGTCACAACAAAATGCCGCCTGTTTAACGCATGTGTCCCGATCCTCCTGTACGGCTGTGAATCTTGGCATCTCACCGAGGCTCAGGAGCGCCAGATACTTAGTATTGAAAACAGGTGTCCCAGGAGGATATTGGGAGTCAGGTGGTATGACCACATAACAAACGACGCTGTACGCCGGCGCACCCGGCAGGGGTCTGTCGTCTGCAATTCGGGAGAGGCGATGGTCCTGGCTGGGACATGTTCTGAGAATGCCCGATGATAGTTGGCCGAGGAGAGCTCTGTTTTTCTGTCCATTTGATGTCAATTTAATTCTTTTAGGTCGTGAAGAACCCTTTTCACCATCCATATTGAAAATAACAAAAAAAAGCAAAACTAAAAAACCACAGATTTGTACCATAAATTACAACGTTCAAGCACAGTACCGACACACAAACGACTCAGTACGACACTTATCGACGGCAGACTGATCAAAAGAAGTGACATGCTGATATTACGCGTAGATAAGGGCTATTGTTGTTTTTGTTATCATGTAAACATTTAAAAATGTGTAGTTTCACAATAGGAACATTTCCTCGGTTTTAACTCAATTCAGGCAAAATCGACAGATTACTGTTTTTGATACTTCTTCTTGATGTGCCCTGTCAGGTCCCCCCGACGTTGGCAATCACTCTGGCGAAGGCTTCTCTGTCTTGCGCGATCCGGAACAGCTCTTCCACACGTCTCATTCCGGTCCAGTCTCTTATATTTCGCAGCCAAGACGTCTGCCTTCTCTCCATAGTGATATCCTGGGAATGATAATCAGGGTGGTTTCCCGTTGCCTTCCCTGATAGGTGTTTCTGTAGGGGTCACCCTCCCTTAGCCGGGGGGGTCCGACACACAAACGGATATCTGTTTTTGATACTAAACAACTCATATGTACAAATGTGGAGAAGGCAAAAGTTGTGTGCTTGGATAAAAAAGTTTGGAGATCTGTTATCTCTGCCTACTCTGCAACGGATATGACGTGATGATATGTATATCTTGTTTTTTTTGAAAAATAATATGTTTGTTTAATAATGTTGCAGCCTTCTCGACGGTGATCTGCGAGCTGTGGCGGGAGGGAGAGTCAGATGGGGTGGTGAATACGACGGCGCTCAAGGCGCAGATCCAGAGGTTTGCGCCCCGCTTCATGGGCTACAGCCAGCAGGACGCGCAGGTGCACACCACTTCTTACATTGTTATTTTTTTTTTCCTGCGTTACAATCCTAGGATTGGTCTGCACCAAGCACTCGATCCCTCCACTCATCTCTGTCATCCGCCAGTCTCTTCATCTCCTGATAGCTGCCACAGCGCACATCCCGGATCACCCGGTCCATGTAGCTATATCTAGGTTACAATCCTAGGATTGGTCTGCACCAAGCACTCGATCCCTCCACTCATCTCTGTCATCCGCCAGTCTCTTCATCTCCTGGTAGCTGCCACAGCGCACATCCCGGATCACCCGGTCCATGTAGCTATATCTAGGTTACAATCCTAGGATGTGTCTGCACCAAGCACTCGATCCCTCCACTCATCTCTGTCATCCGCCAGTCTCTTCATCTCCTGGTAGCTGCCACAGCGCACATCCCGGATCACCCGGTCCATGTAGCTATATCTAGGTTACAATCCTAGGATTGGTTTGCACCAAGCACTCGATCCCTCCACTCATCTCTGTCATCTGCCAGTCTCTTCATCTCCCGGTAGCTGCCACAGCGCACATCCCGGATCACCCGGTCCATGTAGCTATATCTAGTGCGGCCTCTATGGTTATTGCCCTCAATCATTCCCTTGACGATGGTAAGGAGCAGGCCTGGGTGCCTGATGTCATGGCCTATCCAACTGGATCGTTGTTGGGCAACTCTATTTAGGAGTTGCCTTGTTTCTCCAACCCGCTCAATACCTCGTAGTTTCGGATGTGATCTGACCAATAGACTCTGGCCATGCACCTGTAGCACCACATCTCAAAGGCAGCATTGTTACTAGTGTAGAGATAGTCTTTAACCTTTCCCTTCCCGTGCTAAAAAAATTCACGCGTTCCAGTGCTGTGTATGCTGTGTATTATTAGATTAGGTACTTCCCTTCCCCTTTGACTATATATATGCGTAGGGCATAGTCAGGCGCTTTATAAGACCAAATTTAAATCCCTCAGCCATATTTTAGCTTCGGTCGTCAGTTTGTTTATATGCTCCATCACTCCGTGGAACCCGTGTTTAGGGCATTCTCTTATAATGTGGTGTAGGGTCTGAGCCGCAGTACCGCAGCCACAACTGGGGTCATCGATGTACAGGCCTTAGAGAGCAGTGGGTTCACGGTCGAATAGGCCTGGAGAGAGGAATGGAGAAATGGGAACACAAGAAATAAATAAATAAGAAACCATCTAAGAGGGTCGCCGGCTTTGAGCTGGACTGCAAAGAGTGGGCAACACTGAACCGTGTTAGAACAGATTGCAGCAGAAGTGTAGTCGAGCGCCACAGATGGGGCTACATCGATGACGCCAGTTGTGACTGCGGTTCTGCGGCGCAGACCCCATTGACTACGACAAAATCAAATAAGTGAAAATTAGTTTTTTTTTTAATGCGTTGGCTGTCCATGAAAAATAGTTTGTATTTAAAAAAAAATTACTTTACCATTAAATATGTTATTTTGTCTCAATATTGTGGAAATATGAGATATAATAATATGATGACCTCCGTGGCCTAGTTGGTAAGACGCTTGTCTCCCAAACCTGAAGTTGCGGGTTCGATTTCCGTTGGAAATGGAATTTTTTTAAAAAAGGATTCCAGTCTGGTCTTCATTAAGGCCTATTTAACATCTTTCTGGTCGGCTGGAAGATATTGCTACACGGCGATAAGTCTGGCAGGTTGTACTGTATACAACGAGAGTGTAATACAATACAATGCAAAATATATCGACAAAACTTGACTTGACTTGCACTATTTATACAGTAAGAGAAATGGCCGTGATGTTCCCAGCCGTTGGGAAGTGCCGAATTAAAATTGTTTCTTTTTTTAAGTGATTTTGTAATTCGTAATTTGAGTATTTTTGTAAAATTTGGTCCTTTCACTGCTTAATAAAGTAGATGAAATTAATATTTTTGTAAAATTTGGTCCTTTCACCGCTTAATAAAGTAGATGAAATGAATATTTTTGTAAAATTTGGTCCTTTCACCGCTTAATAAAGTAGATGAAATTAATATTTTTGTAAAATTTTGTCCTTTCACTGCTTAATAAAGTACCTTTCACTGCTTAATAAAGTAGATGAAATTATGTTATTTTTTTCGAAAAGGCACAAATTGAATGTTTTTAAAGTAAATTGTATTGATGCATCCAAATTGAAAGCCACACACAGCCCGTGTGGGCTGCCGTGTTAAAAGAGGATGCCAGAGCAAAGGTGGAATCCAAAACACTCGGACATTCCATTGTCCTCAGTGTCATTTCACTCCAGCTACACTCCTATTAGAAACTCAATTTCTAGTCAGTAAAATAATGTGTTTCATTCCCGATTTTTCTTTTCCTTTCCTCTCCACCATCCCTTCCTTTTCTTTTGATTGATGATATCTCACTTTATATGAAAAATAATGTTCGGGTGATTGTGTTTATGGATTTCGTGTGAATGGATAGTCATTTGAATGATTTATGCAACCATGTAACTTGCTTCGTTTACTTTTGTCTGGTTGGTTGGAAGAGATTGCCGCCTGGCAATAAGCCCGCTAGATTGTATTTGCAATAAAAGTGTTAAATAAAAATAAATAAATGCCTTTAGTAAAAACCAGTCTGGAATCCTTTTTTAAGAAATTTAGTTCCAATGGGAATCGAACATGCAACCCTCGAGTTGGAAGACAGGTGTCTTACCGACTTTAGACTATGGAGGCTGTCGATAAACTAAAAAGGGATCAGATAGGAAAATAAACTTGTGATAAAAATTTCATACCATCACTCTGCTTCCCTGCTGGGATAGACAGAGAGTATAAAACGCCGGAATTTTCTCTCGACACATGTTTTGTTTGTTCCACATAGATACACTTTATATAGTTCCTACGAATTATCTTAATTCTTACTTTTCCTTCTTTTAAATATCCAATTCACTTGGTCCAATCTTACCTTCATTAGACTTCCTCTACCAAACCTTCCACTCGCATTTGCACTATATATTTATTATGTTAGGCCAAGGCCACACCAAAATGCTTTGTTAGGTGCTAAGCTAGATTTTACATGACTCATATACTAGGTGACTTCATGCCTGGCCACACCAAAGTGCTACGCACAAATTCATTTGACAGTTGGGAGTGGTTGAGTCAACACATGATGCCACTCTCAAAACTAACCAATTTCATTATAACTTACCATATTTATTTGCTTCCTGTGCAACTTCATTCCCAAGTGATTTTATTACAGGTACATTTTTGTATAATTTGCTCGATGAGTTCCACAAAGGCTCCCTTTTATACACAGCTGTCATTAAAACTTCCGCCATCTTGTAAATTAACCAACATGACTATTCGCTAGGAGATTCACTCGATGACTAATCGTCATGCAACGTGGCGCAAAGCGTGCAGTGTGGCCACTGCGATAGTATGCGGTACATTGGTTCGCTAGGATATGTCGCCTAACTCGCAACATAGCTCTAAGCATCAAGCGAGGCTCCTACCTGTGTGGCCGAGGCCTTAGTCTTTCTTCAATAATTCATTCAACGTGCCGAAACCATCTCAGAGTGCTATTCATCTTACTCAACACATCTGCCCACGTTCTGTCGATGTGCAACTGTAGGAATAAATATGTTTAATACGGTAATTTGGTTGCAGGAGTTCTTGAGATACCTGTTGGAGGGACTGCACGAGGATGTGAACCGAGTCACCATAAAGCCAAAGCCAATTCTCACCGAAATCGATGATAACCTGAGGTAAGTCTCGAGTGGAACGATTTATCATCTAATCCGACTATATTGAACAATATGCGCTTTTGTGTTCCTGACAACTATTCGAGGTACAGAAATATTGATCTATTTAGATAGACTGGCAATAGGTAGAACTAATCTGCCAAGTGTTCCCCGTTTGTTTCACGGCCTGTCCCTTTTGAATACAGCCTCGGATATTGATCAACCTTTTCAGAAAATGCTTTTATTTTGAGTTTTCCTAGTAATGAGAGTTAGTTAGTTTTTAACCTAAGAAAGGACGATCATATCACTTCATACCAGAATGCACAGAAGTGGTTGAACATGAGAAATAGACGCCAAATTCACGTAATGTCTCTATTTAACATCCTTAACTCCCGCCGCCTCTTTTTATCTCGCAGAAATTTTCCAGCATCTTACCTATCATGGACTAGAGCTACACTCAAATAGAGATTGTTTATTGGCTTTTCCAGTTCACTGCTCTTCTTTTTTACGTTGTCCTTTACTGTCCATGTAGTGAGACTCTGGAACAAGCTACAAACCAATGTTAGACTCACTCCGTCTTTGGCAAGCTTTAAGAAGCGACTGAATAAACTCTTAATCTCTAGTCAGTAATATAACGTGTTTCATTTCTGAATTTAATTTCCTCTCCACCATCCCTTTTTTTTCCTTTGATGACGTCTCACTTTTTTCTTTTATTATAAAATATATAGATATGTTCGTAAATTTAATGAAGATGAATTATAATCATTTGAATATTTTTCCTTTTATTATATAGATATGTTCGTAAATTTAATGAAGATGAATTATAATCATTTGAATATTTTTGCGACTTGTAACTTCCTTTATTTACTTTTGTTTAGTTGGTTGAAGAGATTGCTACCTGGCAACAAGCTTAGCAGATTGTTTTTAAAATGAAGTGTTACATAAATAAATAAATATATAAATTTTCGCTTCCTCCATAATATTCTAATGTTCATACATCTCACTTTACCTTTTTTCAAAATCTAGTCCACTTGATCCAGCCACGTTTTTCTCGAACTGCCCCTTTCATGCACACCTTGCACCTAAGCAGTGTTAAATAAATAGATAAACTTTATATAATTTTAAATGCAATCTTCAAGTGATGTTGTTATGTTGCAGTGATGCCCAGAAGGCCCAGGAGTCATGGAACAGGTACCTGCGCTCCGAGGACAGTCGCGTAGGGGACATCTTCGTGGGGCAGCTCAAGTCCTCGCTGCGCTGCACACATTGCAACCACACCAGCGTCACCTTCGACCCATTCTGGGACCTCAGGTAATGTGATCCCCGTTTAACCATCGGGAGAATATTTTACTCTGATTATTGTGACATTTGATTTTGGACAGTTTAACTCTTTCACTGCTGAGACAATTTCCACAACAGCCAATCAGTGCGCAATATATTTGAATAGTTACAGGCCGTGATATTTTCACGGAAGTAAAACAAATTTTACATTTAAGAAAATATATATTCATAAATATAGAATTTGTTTATATATATCATTTATACATCATACCCTTTTACACCGGTTCAAAAATGCGATCGACGAATCAGAGCGTGGGGTGAGCTGTAAAGGTGGGGTTACACATGTAAAAAATATTTTCAAATAAATTAAAAAATTTCAAGCAAATATTTTTTTGTCCTTTTTCAAATGTGTTTATTTTTATGTTATTTTTATTTTGTCCATTGGTAATTCGGCGCAAAATGACATACCCAGTCTTTTTTTATTTTTATCAAACGTACTTGAGTGACTTTTTTGTGTGATAAGAGTGATGTCGGTATTTTGAGGCATACCGTAATGGTATTGAATGGAGGTTTTTATGACATTTTTCGAACATTATATTACAAAAAAAAAAAATATTTTATAAAAACTAACAGAAAAATATACTTACTAATTAGGTGTACACAATATTTTTTTTTAAATAATTTAATATTTGTGGTAAAGTTGGGAACAAGGATCCAAACAAAGACCAGGTTGTGTGGGGCAATCTGGACAAAAGAATAATGAAGCATTTCTTTTCTTAGCTGTATCCCAGCATTGCCTACATCTGCGTCTTTTGATTTTATTATCAGTGTCTTTTTCACAAAACTTCGGCAGATGTATCTTGATTTTTGATTGTACTGTTTGTCTCGGAATTGATGATGGAGGTGGACCTAGTAATTTTTTTATTATAAATAGCCTGAAATCATACAACGGCATTTTCTGTGAGTTGTATGCATTGTGTAAATGCCAAGAATTCAATAACATCGTCTGGAATAGATGAATGACCAACTTTTTGTACCAACGTAATGTTTTCCTTTTGCATGGGTAGTAAGCTAACATCTGGTCATGATAGTCTATACCACCCATATGATTGTTGTAATTTATTACCATATTTGGTTTGGTGACCACTTGACCATGTCGGTTTTTACTATCAGACAGCTCCCCATCAAATTCAGAAGAAATCATAAAGACTTCTCGGCGGTCTTTCCATTTGGTAACACATATACCATTTTCTGTGTACTGACTCACACTTTCTCCTTTCTTTAGTTTTTTATTTATAACATCGATCGGGTTTTCTTTTCTATTTGCTCGTAGTGTTCCTGTGACATATGTGTTGTGGTTCAATAATTTTTTTGTAAGAGGAACGCTATTATAGAAATTATCCATGTAAACTGAATATCCGGCTCCCGTCTTCCCCTCTAGCAATTTCTGAACGACTTTATTAGTGTGGCCTTTGCCATCTAACTCTTCATCTGATGATCCACCATATACAATTATTTTTACGGCCAATCCACTTGATTCCCCTAACATGTAAAGTTTTATACCATACTTGGCCTTTTTGACTTTTATATATTGGCGAAAAATCAATCGGCCTCTCCAAAGAACCAATGATTCATCTATCGATAGTTGTCTGTGTGGATCATAAATTACTTCCATCCTTCCATTGAAAAAATCAATCAATGCCCTGACTTGCCAAGCTCGACAGATCTTCTTCATTATTGTTAAAATGAAGTGCCCGTAAGATGAGTAAAAATCTATCTCTTGACATGAATTGTGAAAATGCCGGTAAATTGAATAGGTAGTTCGTATTCCAGTAGTCACTCAACCGGTTCAAACGTATTGTTCCGGTGTGTAGTAGTAAACCCAGCCACACCCTCATTTCGTCTTTAGTGACATTTTTCCATCGCGTGATTCTGCTTGTATCACCTTCTGATTTCGACAATACTTCAACAGCATTAAAATTAGTTTGGGTTGTCACAAGATTGTACAAATCTTCATTGAAAATCAAATCAAAATAATCTATTGGTTCTTTACTTGACATCTCAATTTTCAACCCGGGTATTTTTGAAAATGGTATAGAGGCTGGTTGTTTTTTTATATTCAACCATTGCGTAGAGCTAACATCTGGTGTTCTAGATGTTTGTGAAACAGTTTGAATTTGAATATTGTCATAATTTTCAATATCTGACTCAAATTCAGAATCGTCCTCGATGATGGTGAATTCCTCATCACTAACGTCACTAAATGAATCATCCATATCATCCTCAATCTTTTGTCTTTTAGAGCTCGATGGGCGATCCATTTTTCAAGGTAAACGTATTTTTTTTCGTAAAATCAAAAAGGAAACTTATATGATACTAAATATCACTATGTATACACCAATTACTATAATATATTTTTCAAAAGGCACTTATTTTTGCTCACAATTCACTCATGTCACTCATTCAAAATTGAAAATAACTAGAAAACATAAACAAAATATTCCTTGCAGTGAGTGACCTTTTCACAAAACAGCGCTAGAGAATTAGTCCAATTATTTTTATTATCAAGTCTCACAATGAAAACAAACGGAATAAGAACTAGAAAAAATATTATTTACAACTGCGGGTGTAACCTCAACTTTACAATGCGTTGCACATGCGCAAACGCCCGAATGCTCGGAATCTTCCGAAATAATGACGAATATCATATGCTGATGTAATATACTAACAATATTTAGGCATGGACATGCCGCGCGTGTTCTGAGCATGAAGCCGATGTTCACATGGACACGCCACGCATGTTCTCAGCACTGGACGAGTTAAACTGATGCCCTCTCAAATGTGTGTTTTGATAAAAAGAAAATTGATGGCTATTATGTTTCACTAAGGCCGAGGCCAAACCAAAGTGCTTCGCTAGGTGCTACGTGACTAATAGACTAGGTGACTTCATGCTTGGCCACACCAAAGTGCTTCACACAAATTCATTTGACATTTGGGAGCGGTTGAGTCAACAAACGATGCCACTCTCAAAACTAACCAGAAAGCTACTTCTCTCGGAGAATTTAAGTTTAAAATTTCGAACATCTCAAATAGGAACATGTCGGGTGCACGAGTATAGCATAATGTTAATGTTATCTAGAAGTATGGAGTGGAGAGTTTCAACTTCTCTACAAAGAATTGCGGAAATACGATGACAAGTTTTGTAGTTATTTGAGATGGAATATTTGATGAAAGTTAGTTTACTTAATATATTAAATCTTTAGGCATGACAGATTCTAGGAAACATTAAATAACAAGAATGAAATTTTTCAAGTTAAAAAATAAATATAAGTACAAGTAAATATAATTACATTTGCTCGATGGGTTCCACAAAGGCTCCCTTTTATACACAGCTGCTATTAAAACTTCCTCCATCTTGTAAAATTACTTGGCGACACAATAAAATTAACCAACACGTCTGTTCGCTAGGAGACTCACTAGGTGACTAATAGTCACATAGCGTGGCGCGAAGCGTCCAGTGTGGCCACTGCGATAGTATGTGGTGCATTGGTTCACTAGGATATGTCACCTAGCTCGCAGCGTAGCTCTAAGTACTAAGCGAGGTGCCTACCTGTGTGGCCGAGGCCTAACATAAGAGATAAATCAATAAATCTCTCCCTGTTGCAGCCTGCCTATCCCGAGTAGGACGGGACAGCTGAAGCTGACTCAGTGTCTGTCCCACTTCACCAAGGAAGAGGAGCTGGATGGAGACGAGAAGCCTGTGAGTACACTCCTCTATCTGAAAGTCTACATGGTCTCTTTGTATTCAGGTCCCTTAATGGGATGTCCAATCTGTGTTATGAGATGTGTTGTTTGAGGAATACGTTTTTGAGGTCCATTTCATCGTAATTTTAACACGTTGAGTGCTGATGCACAAACAACGTGCTACGACGGGTGCCGGACGGGCGACAGACTGACCAATAGAAGTGACATACTGATATTACGTGTAAGTGGGTGATCGGCATCCAGCGTTCTCCTCTCATTACACACAAATGTGTAATTGGCAGTCAACGTGTTAATAAGTTGATTGTTTCAAATCGATCCAATAATAGGGCAAAGTTTTTTGATAACACATAAAGCTTAAAAAGTATTATATGCATTAACAAGAAATAAAAATTAAATAATTGTTAAGCCGAAATAAATAACTCTTTTTACTAAGAAAGTCCCGTGGCCTAGTTGACAAGACATTTCAACTAGGCCACGGGAGTTTCTTAGTCTCCCAACCGTTGCGGGTTCAAGTCCCAGATTTTTTTTTAAACGGATTGCAATCTGGTTTTTACTTAAGGCCATTTTAACATTTCTCTGGTTGATTGGAAGATAATGCCACATGGCAATAAACCCGTCAGGTTGTAGTGTATATAATGTAAGTATAATACAAAGCTCAAAATACTTAATGCATTTTCTGAAATGTTGAAGATGTCAATATCCGAGGTCCTATTCAAAAGAGACAACCCGTGAATCAAAGAATCAAAGGTTCACTTGGAAAGTTAGGTCTAATTATTTCCAATCTAAAAAGATCAATACCTCTGCACCTCTAATAGTTATCAGGGACATAAAACCATATCTTTTCGATTAGATATTGCTCCTGTCGACAATTTAACGATATAAGAAGACTCTCATATCCCTCCTCATGCTTATAAGGTAGTATCCCAATGTACCGAGAAGAAAATTTGTAGATATAGATTATTGTCGTTGCTGGTCCTATGGCGTGGACTGTTCCACTTCTTAGGGTTAGTGATATGGGTTCCGTTGTCCGAAAAGTTGTGACAATGGGAGACTCGTAGCATTCTTCAAATTATGACCCCACACATTGCCAATGACTACAATATCTCTGCCCACCTTGTGCCTAATGTGAGATGAATGCACAATCCTGAAAACCTCTGATATATCAAGCTCTTGTCTCCGAAATAGAGGCGTAAGTTTGTGGTTCTGTCGATGAAACACCCAACAATCGTCTCCAGCACCGCATCTCGAAACAGTCTATCCTTGATTTTTCTCCGGCCTTTATTATCCCGAGTTTCTGAGGGATACAGGAGTATTGAGAAACTCAGATTTTTAGTAAGACATATTTTCACTCCCCGAGAGATGTGTCTGTTTCTTTAGATATGTATGTCTCGACATAATTAGTATAAGAAATAGGGTAAATGGTTGTTCCTTAAATGAGAGATGATGAGGATGATTGTTGGTTTAATAAAAATCGTTTGAAATCGGAATATGCAAAGAGGTATTTTATTGATAAACGTCGGTATTTATAATATTTGGAATGTGTGTGAGACGGAGCAAGAGATATGTCGCTGTCTCGTCTCCGCCTCACAATATATTTATTGTCATCCGTAGGGTATTCATTGTTTTGTAGGACGACGTTCTCCGCCCATAGTGAGTTCAATGACCGCGCGGCGACCTTTGCTCAGCGCCGTCTCACATTCTTTGCAGAGCGAGTTCAGTGACCGAGCGGCCAAAGGTCGCCTCATTGGGTTCAGTGACCGCACGCATGGTCGCTACAGCACCAGCGTTTCCTTCGCCGAATTCTTCGGATCCACTGGAGTGATCGTATCACAAATGTTTCGGTCCTGCAACGCTCCAACTGTAAACCTATAGAGGATATGGTTGTAAAGGCGAAATTGCGGTGGACCGGGCATGTGATACGCATGGGCGATCATCGACTCCCAAAACGCGCTTTGAACGGGGAAGTGGTGGGCAAAGGAAGAGTTGGTGGGCAGAGGAAGCGTCATAAGGACAGTCTGCGAGAGTCGCTTACTTTGTGCGAGGCGCCTGAGGACTGGGAGCAGGTGGCTCGGGACCGTGAGGGGTGGAGAGCCGTATGTTCTCGGGCTGATGGCGTCTCAGCGGTTAGACGTGTGAGAAATAGTCTGCACGCTGCGAACATGCGTCAACATGGCCAAGCGACTCAGCAGGGTCCATATGTCTGTGGCATTTGCAGGAGGGAGTACGCATCCAGGATCGGGCTGTTCTCTCACAGAAGATCACACGATCGACGTGGGAGAACGGTTCAAGACTGACGTTGGAGTGGCAAAGGGAATCTTCGACTGCGAGGCCCGGCAACGACGACGATTAGGAATAGACCGATATATCTGAGGGCCCTGTCTTAAATAATATGTGTAAAGAAGATAATTTTGCATTGCAGACGTGCTCCAAGTGCCAGGTCCGCCGCAAGTGCCTGAAGTGGTTCACCATCCAGAAGTTCCCGCGAGTACTGGTGCTGCACCTGAAGCGCTTCTCCCCGCAGGAGCGCTTCCGTGGCAAGCTCAACGTGCTGGTGGAGTTCCCGCTCACAGGCCTGGACCTCAGCCACTGCTCGGCCACGCCCAAGCACCACGAGTACAACCTGTACGCCGTCAGCAACCACTCGGGTCAGTCTATTGTATATACTGTTGGACATCTAGCAAATATCAGCATGAATGGCATGTGGGATTTTTTTCATTATTAATTAGGCGATATACTTATACCAGAAAATGCTAACATCTGCTAAAATGATATTCCACAACAATATTTTAGTACCAACTTTGATGTATGGGAGTGAAATGTAGGCACGGAAAAGAATGAAAGAGCTGAATAAATGCTGTTGAAATTCATGCATTTAGTAGAATACATGTGGTGACAATATATGATAGGATACGAAATAAAGTAATTAGGGATGAATGTGAATTTAATGCTGATGCGATGAGTAAGATGAAGAAGAGCACTCTGAGATGGTTTAGACATGAAAAACTAATGAATAAAAAAAGACTAACAAAACAAATATACAGTGCCAATGTGCGTGGAAGGGGGGGTGGGGGGGGGGTGAGAAAAAGACCAAGGAAAGTATGGTTCGATCAAGTAAAAGATATTATGAAAGAAGGAAATGTAGAAAGTCAAAGAAATTGTAGAAGTTGTATAAGAAAGTGTATGGATGTGTGAGAGACTAAGGATATTTGTCATGATAGGAAAGTCTGGCACTCTGTGCTCTCTGCCTACCTAGACAGGGAAATGGCGTGATGTTATATATGTATTAACTAGATGACTAACTCGTGCCGTGTGCCGTGCACAGTTTCAGAGGTTTTTTTATAGCGTTTCTGAACTGTTATAAATTATGAAATGTCTGCAGGGCTAATTACTTACTACTCCTATAAACACATTTTATATCGATTTAAAAACCAAATAAGAGACCGCATTAAGCACAACAATACCACCCTGACATATCAACTTGCAGATGCATGTCGAAACTATAAAATCTTCACTTGGGACTATAATTTATTCAACACTACAGGACGGGGATAAAAATAAATGATTTCTATTTCATAATTGAATTATGTTAATACAGCATTCGCCTTATTTTAAAAATGATGCGACACCTGTTGTTACAATTCAGAACTATCTAGTTATTATCTAATAAAATTGACCAATGGTAATTATTTTTTCAGGCACAACTTACTCGGGGCACTACACAGCCTACTGTAAACACCCCTACAACGGAGAGTGGCACGAGTACAACGATTCCAGGTAATTACTCTCTCTGTACTTGCTTCTGCACACCATGGCCTCCAAGCAACGTGAAGGCTGTTAATATCTTTATCAAGTTTACCTGCCATATGTTCATGGGGAGTAGGAACTTATCCAGACCTCTCATACACTGGTTCAATGTCCCAGTACACACACTAGACTATCGGGCAGTATTATTATTATTATAACAAAGTAGCAAGAATGCTGTTAATATCTATTTCCAATTTACCTGTCATATGTTCATGGAGAGACAGCAAGGGAAAAGCAAAGGAAACAAAACGCAACTAAGACATCGGCCACACAAGTAGGAGCCTCGCTTGGTGCTTAGAGCTACGCTGCAAGCTATGTGACATATCCTAGTGAACCAACACACCGCATACTATCGCAATGGCCACACTGCACGCTTCGCGCAACGCTACTTGACGATTAGTCACCTAGTGAGTCTCCTAGCGAACAGACGTGTCGGTTAATTTTATTGTCACCAAGTGATTTTATAAGATGGCGGAAGTTTTATTCCGCAATACTTTGTAGAGAAGTTGAAACTCTCCACTCCATACTTCTAGATAACATTAACATTATGTTATGCACCCAACAAGTTCCTTTCTGTAACGTAGCTTTTTGGTTAGTTTTGAGAGTGGCATCGTTTGTTGACTCAACCGCTCCCAAATGTCAAATGAATTTGTGCAAAGCACTTTGGTGCGGCCGAGCCTTAAGTCACCTAGTCGATTAGTCACATATCACCTAGCTAAGCACTAAGCGAAGCACTTTGGTGTGACCTTAGCCTAAAACAGTACTCCTTGGTTTGTGTGTAAGAACTTGTCCATCCACTACTATATGTACAATGTGACAGCACTCGCTTCACTACCCGGCAGTTTGTACAGAGATTCCACATCTCTGTTAGCAAAACATTACTTCCTTGGATTATTGTGGGATTTTCTTTTGGAGAGTTTCAACTGTTGTCCTCTCAAATGTATGTTTTCTTTTGGAGAGTTTCAACTGTTCTCTCAAATGTATGTTTTCTTTTGGAGAGTTTCAACTGTTGTCCTCTCAAATGTGTGTTTTCTTTTGGAGAGTTTCAACTGTTGTCCTCTCAAATGTATGTTTTCTTTTGGAGAGTTTCAACTGTTGTCCTCTCAAATGTATGTTTTCTTTTGGAGAGTTTCAACTGTTGTCCTCTCAAATGTATGTTTTCTTTTGGAGAGTTTCAACTGTTGTCCTCTCAAATGTGTGTTTTCTTTTGGAGAGTTTCAACTGTTGTCCTCTCAAATGTATGTTTTCTTTTGGAGAGTTTCAACTGTTGTTCTCTCAAATGTGTGTTTTCTTTTGGAGAGTTTCAACTGTTGTCTTTTCAAATGTGTGTTTTGGCGAAAATAAATAATATGCTGTCGGAATTCTGAGCGACGATAATGAATGTTCAAGATCTTATAACACTCCGTCAAGTCTCCATGATTTCGTCTTTGTTGCAGTTTCTCTCTCTCTAGTTGTCCTCATGGTTGTGATCTTCCTGATGAGGTCTCCGCAATATTTCTCCGATCATTTCTGTCTCCAGCCAGATGTGAAGGCTCACTCAGAGTGGTGTTGATAATACGTTGGCCGTCGGCCGTCCTTGATCTCGTCAATCCAAAGCAAGGGGGCGCGATCTCTTTGTCTCTTACCAGAAACATTGCCCAGCATAACAGTTTTTCCAAGACTTGTATCATCTATGCGCTGAATATATTTTTTACTCAATTGTAAATACCTTATGTCCTTTCAATATGTCCCGCACTAAATTCTCCATTAATTTACAGTCACATATCTGAATTTAATTTCCATAACTTTTAATATTGGGTGATTAAGGATGAATGTGAACTTGATGTGTTAATTAAGATGAAGAAGAGCACTCTGAGATGGTTTGGACATGTGGAACGAATGAATGAAGAAATACTAACAAAACAATTATAAAATGTAAATGTGAGTGGAAGGCACGGTAGAGGAAGACCAAGGAAAGTATGGTTGGATCAAGTGTATAATATTTGGAAAGAAGGAAATATAAGATATCAGAGAAATCGTATGAGTTGTATGAAAAGGTGTAAAGATGCGGAAGAGGCCAAAAACGCCTCTAAAATATTTATAACTAACAGAATGATTTAACACTTAAGTGTGAAAAAAATCGATTCAATAAACTTAAAATGACAGACATGTTTCACTTATAAAAGCTTTGTTAACCTTTCCTTCCCTGTGTTGAGTATCTTCTACACGTTGCTTCTAATAACCATCAATATCTCTATAAATATAATAAATACAAGGTTAAGATTTTAGGTATTCCTCCATAATATATTTACGCATTGATTTAAAAAATAATATTAATAATAATCAGAATTTATCGACTACATCAAGGTGTTTTGTAAAGATCGAAAACAAATTCGCATTTAAACGCTGCGAGTGCCTCGTCTTGACGATAGGTGAATAGTATGCGTGAAGCGCGACACTATATTCGCATCTCACTCTTGCATACTAGACTGAATTGCCTCAACGCCGCAAGCATATGCGTAAGCGCCGGGGTATGCGACTGTATTCCGCACCGCTAGTAGCTTCTAAGCTTGCAAATAGGTTGGACGTACGCCCGTTCCGTGAGCGGTGCCAGATGGTTTTTTAATGTTTTCAGCAAATAAATCTCAATTATTATAATTTTTAACTTCAATTATAATTAATTAAGGGGATTATCTATGAATGTTCTTATTTTTCCGATTTAAAATCGCAAATTTTTTATTGCGTACTCACTTCCCAACACCGTAACACGCGTATTATTTTTATCACCGTAAGGAAAGGGTTAAACTGTCAAATTAGGCCTGTCACTTTAATTTATGTTTTTTTTTTGTAGAATTTTTCATATTTAATTGTTAAATGATTCTATTGCAGTTCTGCAATATAAATCAATAGTTATACCAAATAAAAATGAAATGCATTGCAATCCTACAATGTTATTCGATCGATGGTTTTTTAATCTTTGTCATTTGCTTATTTTCCAGAGTATCGCCAATCTCCTCTAAGAATGTCGTCTCGTCCGAGGCGTACGTCCTGTTCTATGAACTCGCAAACTCCTCTTCGGCATCGTCCTAGCGCGCGAAATCACCGTGCTCACTTTACTGAGGGCCGAATGTCGCGCCGTACTGTCGCTGCGATGACACGGCGCGACATCGCGACGCTGGGTGGCGCGGCAGAAGACAGTGCAAATATGGACAGAGCAAGTACAAGTGTTGTGCGAGTGAGCGACAAAGCGACGGTCATTGCTGCAGCGAACAAACGCGCGACCAAAAGAAAAACACGTCATCTGAAAACGGCGACACGTGTCAACAGTGTGACACGAATCAAAGAGATGAAGTGAATTGTTGTCACAGACCGAATTGTAACCAAAATGAATGTCACGTGTGTCATCTTTGCAGCAATGATCGTTGTGACACCGTCATTTATAGTGGTAAAAATCAGTGTTATGCGGCGAAAAACACGAAACAAAGCGAAGTCGTCCATTGCGGGAAAGAGCAAAAAGAAGACCTAAGTGACATAAATCAATCTAGAATATGTCATTGGGGTAATGAACGACACAATAATGGAAAATATCACTGTAACGTGGATCAATGCAATCAACATGCTGAAAAATGTAAAGATGAAAGTCTTTACGTTTCAGACGACTGTAAAAATCAAATTGACATCAGCGATAGCGAAAGAAATACTTGTATCGCAGATCATTGTATGAAAAACAAGTGTAACGTGGATTATTTTGACAAAGGAAACTGCTACGAGAGAAATATATGCGACATCACTCATTGCGTGAATGAACGAAACGACAAAGGGAAAAAACATGATTTAGATCGGTGTAATATCGTTCACTGTGTTAAAATGCACTGTGATATTGGTCATTGCACAACGAAAATTAGTTGCGATGCGGCTCACTGCATTAAAGGAAAGTGCGACATGAGAAGACACGATACGTGACGACGCCGGCGTTCCTCGCGTATGTTGTACCGAGCGAGAAACAACAATTACTACGACAGCGACGGAAAGAAGTGCCCCGGTTTCGGGTTGTTCTGCGCGACAAGGAACGGAAACAAGAGTAGCGAGACACGCTCATTCCTATCACTTTGTTCATTTCGTTAATCATGTTTTGATCCCGCCTATGATATTAGAACACTTCATGAAATCATATTTTTATTTGTAATGTTCATGAAATGATATTTGTAATGTTCACAAAATAATATTTCAAAGTTTAAATCGTATTATGACCTATGACATTTTGTTTATGTTTTGTTCAAAAGATATTTGTTAAGTTTAATATTTCTCTCACAAGCAAATGCTCTCAATATTAATTTGAACCACATCATTAATTCGATCATACATTTGAAATGTTCTCGATACTAATTTGAATCTCGATACATATTATTATATTTTTTGTTAGTGGATCAATCGTATCATGACAATTGTGATCTATGGTTTATTAACAAGCAATGTTCTTAATATGAATTTAAATCGTATCATGAGAATTGTGATCTATGGATTATTAACAAGCAATGTTCTTAATATGAATTTAAATCGTATCATGAGAATTGTGATCTATGGATTATTAACAAGCAATGTTCTTAATATGAATTTAAATCGTATCATGAGAATTGTGATCTATGGATTATTAACAAGCAATGTTCTTAATATGAATTTAAATCCTATCATGAGAATTGTGATCTATGGATTATTAACAAGCAATGTTCTTAATATGAATTTGATTTATATATAGTATATCATTAATTCATTTGTACTACACAATCTTATATGATCTTTGCATTTGTAATTGATCCGTCTTTAGCTAGTGTTGGTCATAACTACGATTTATTTACTTACTCTCAATGATATTTCAAAATGCCTTGAATCTATTATATTATACAAGTGATCTAGATTTTGATTGGTTACGTTGTTTTGAGACACGTTTTAATTTTTTATACAACCCGTCGTATTCTTATGCACGATACGGATATTGTTTTATAATAAAAACGGCTGTGGATAGTTTTTATATTAAATGTATATTTCTTATACGTAAATAAATTTTATAAATAAACAAATTATTTATATATCATTTTTTTTTTATATCGACTGATGATTTTCTCATCTCGGAATAGACAAAGGAGTGTTTTTTTTTTTGTTTTTTAATCTATTTACTGAATAGAAAAATGTACACTTTTTTTTAATGTAATATAAATTGGATTTTTAACTGTTGCACTTTTGTGCGAATATTTGAAATTCGAAAAGACATTTTTTTTATTGATACGGATTTTAACATTTTTGTTTTTTTGAAATGTTAAATTTATTAATCTTGACCCTAGTTAGTTGATTATATTTTGTAATTGAATATGCCATTTGAATATATTATTTTGTTACCGTCTCTAATTAATTTTTTTATGTTGGCAATTTCTCGAATTGAACACTTTACAAACTTAATTTAAATTAGATTGTTCGAACAAATCAATTTGAAGATTCTTTTTGACAAACTAAATTTGAATATATAGATAGTTTGAGCGACTGTATTCTACAAATTTGAAATAACTTTTTGAAAAATGTAATTTAAATTAGATTGTTTGGTGTCACACTAGATTGTATCAATTTGAAGATATTTTTTTTAACAAACTCAATTCGATGAAGATAATTGTTATGTAGATATTTTGCAACAAAATCAATTTAAATTAGATTGTTCGTAGGACTTGATTCTATCAATTGAAGATATTTTTTAACAAACTCAATTCGAATAGTATATTTTAGAACAAGTTCAAATTAAATTGTTTGAATGAGTGAGTAAATACAATAAATTTAAAAGATATTTCTTAACAAACTCAATTCGATGAAGACAATTGTTCTGTAGATATTTTTGAACAATATTAATTTAAATTATAATAGATTGTTAAATTCTTTCAAAATCAAATTGTTTTTTTAATAAAATTATTTGAACGAGTAAATTCTGTCGATTCAAATGTATTTTAAATCAATTTTACTTTTTTTAATTGACTGTATTATAAACAATACTATGCAATGATCGTATCGCGCATAAAGAATATGGCCATTTTTTATGTTTGTTAATTTATTACAGTGTTTATGTTTTGCTATATTTATAAAAAAAAATGTACAGCAAACTCCTGTTAAATATCTCACTTCATTTCCACCTGATGACAGGAATATGAATTCCTCAGTTACTTAGTAACAATTTGCAGATAGATCCGTGGCCTGGTTGGTAAGGTGGCTATCTTCGTTTAGAAGTTGTCTAGGTTCGATTCTCGGTGGCACCGATGAAAATAAACAAGTTGGTGGTATTTTATATTTGGTAAAATCATCATTACTGTGATAGCACAAAAAACGTAGGGAAACACTGGTATATACTGTATTGAAGATTCATGCATTTACCTCTAGCGCACCACTGATTGACCCTTTGATCAGCATCCAGGTGCAATATGTGTAAACGCCTCCTATACCGGCGCCTCCCCGCACAATGGCACCCCCCCCCCCCCCGCTCTTGCTACAACTGCGGTGTAATTTGAAACACGAAAACCTATTTTATCGGTTTATACAATTTCATCATTCAATCGAGTCAATCAGAAAAAAATATTTCAGCTCTGGAAGTTTTTGACGGCATTAAGTTTGTCGATCTCACTTCTGATACCGTGTTATGTTGGCTTTTTTTATAATAAAGAATTGTTTAGATTCAATAAAATTTATTTGAGACAACACAGTTATGACAAGAGACCGGTGACAGGTGACAGGTGACAATATGGCTGCCGTGCCGACTTGTGGTGTGACATGTTACAAGTGATGTGTCGCTTAACAAACTAGAGGGATGATTAAAGGCCTAAATGTGAAATAAAACGAACTGAAACAATTTTAAATCTTTTGGGGGAAGTTTAATGTTTACATGCATACAATCTCGGTGGCTTAGTTGGTAAAACGCTCGTTTCCCAACCCAGTGGGTTTGATTCCCGTTGGAATCTAGATTTTTTTTAAAATAATACCAGTGTGATTTAAATTTTAGGCTTTTTTAATATATTTCCGGTTGACGGGATGTACTGTATAGGAAAAAAATCCATCACGCCATTTTCCTGCCGGGCTAGACAGAGAGGATAGAGTGCCAGATTTTCCTATCTTCATATACATCCTTAGCCTCTTCTACATCCATACAACTCCTATAACTTCTCAGATTGTATACGTTTCCTCCATTCGAAATAATCACTTTATCCAACCATAGTTTCTTTCGTATTCCCCTCACGTACTTTCCATTCACATTTGCAATAATATATATATATATATATATGTTAACTGTACATTTTTTTCTTATTGTAACGTCACAAAAAAATGTATCACTCAAAATTACCATTAATTGGCCAAAGATAAAGAATCGTTGAGCACCTTGTTATAAATTCCCATTTGTTGTCATTATTATTATTATTATTATTGCTCATTTTAAATATTTTCTAGTAATTATTATTGTAAATTATTTATTGTATTTTGTTTTTTATTATATTTTTTTGTAAATCATGTTAACGCCGATTTAACCTTGTTAGAAAAGAAATTCTTTTGAGTTTTCTTAAAATTATATTTTGTGGTCGTTGGAATTTTTTATTTCAAAGCCCATGTCTCAATGCCATAAAGTATGCTTTTTATTTTATTTAACATGTCGACTGTTTAAAGGCACACATATTGCATGTCCTAAAAAGTTAATTTGGAAAAATGGAATACGAAAATTTATTTCAGTCACACATCATAACCGTTTCGATTACACATCGAGATCTCCGTGGCCCAGTTGGTAAGAGCTTGTTTCCCAAGCCGAGGGTTGCAGTTTCGATTACCGTTAAAACACAATTTATTTAAACAGAAATTGTTTCAGTCTGTTTTTCACTTCGCTCTTCGTTATCGTCTTTCTAGTTGGTTGGAAAAGATTACCACATGTAATGTATACAACGAAAGTTTAATAATATACGACCAAGGAGTTAAATTTAAAAGATTTTGTGTTGTATCATTTGTAAATGTATTAATGTTTATACTACAAAATATGTATGTAATGTAATGTTTTACACTTTCATTGTATACAGCACAACGTAGCAGAGTATTTACCACATGGCAATTTCTTCCAACCGACCAGAAAAATGTAGTTCACTTTCGATATATACAGTACAACCTGGTGGGCCTTTTTACCGTGTGGCAATTTCTTATAACCTAGTGTGGTTGATGATTTCTGCTCGGAGTATGGATTTGACTTTAGAATGATCTATTCTAGCTAACCGACCAGAAAGATTCTTTTGATTCAAGGATTTGACAACCTCTGTGACCTAGTCAGTAAAAGTCTTGTCTTCCAGCCTTGGGGCTGGTTACAGGTTCCATTTCTGTTGATATCCAGAATTTTTGTAAAATAAGGATTCCAGTCTAGTTTTCATTTCGTGTCTCTTTAACATCTTTCTGGTTGAAAGAGATTTCTATATAGCTATAAGCCCTCCAGGTTGTGCTTTACACAGCAAAAGTGTAATATTTTTTACTTCAAAATACGGGGACGATGTATGGATTTATTAGCAAACAGAGATATTGTGAATAATGCCTCATTATCATCTTGAAAATGATCAAATTTGGTTATACATGATAATATGGGTGGCGTGTGCAGCTTTAGGAAGTACTTGAAGACAACCCTTATTGGGATATCATCCATATATAAACACTATACTAAAGAAAATGTAGCATGGTCCCTATGACGTTTCAAAATTTGCTCCAATACAACCTTGTAACGACGTTCAGTAATTTTATATTATTTTATCAACTTTAATATAAGTCTCGATTCTAATAAATAGCAAGTTATTTAGGTAAATACATTAAATAAATTTAACAATAATGACAAATTAATACATCTTGTTAAAAATTAGCAAAAATATGTCAGTTTGTTAAAATCAAATAATATTTGGCGACGTTCGTCAAAAGTCACTACGTTAGTCTGCATTGGCGAGGGATGGGGTATACGATAATTGGATTTTCGATTTTTTTTATACATAAAATTAAATGTTGTAATTAATATTAATTCATAGTGGATCTTGGCCTATTTAAAGATAGATACAAATGATACAGTACATTAGAAAGTCAGTGTAATGAAAATTAGGAATTAAAACGTCAGTTTGGAGAAAAACAATTTTTCGATTTATAAAAAAACGATTCGATTTGTAAAAAAAAACTATTTTACCCCATCCCTTTGAGGTATGACATTTTAAACGTTACAGGGACCATGCTACATTTTCTTGAGTATGCAAACATACACTACACTCCATCTAAACACAAATATGTTATTAACTAGAATTCATTATAATTTATGATTATATATAAACACTCCACCTAGTGTTACTATCACATATTCAAAGATCTACAAAGGTTTTTTGGTAGTTCGTCTTACCTTGGTAAGTTCTTTGCGGTTTTCTTACCAAATATGTTTTTATTTAACATAAACAGATGTGGGTGAGTTCCTAATCTGATGGCAACAGCCTTCTTATCCTTACACTCGTCTTGTATATGTTGAATTTGAAATATTTTCAAAATGTCAATGATAGTGGGTTTGAACCCCGAATAGGAGTGCCCTTGAGGAGGATAGTGGGCTGGAACCCCGAATAGGAGTGCCCTTGAGGAGGATAGTGGGCTTGAACCCCGAATAGGAGTGCCCTTGAGGAGGATAGTGGGCTGGAACCCCGAATAGGAGTGCCCTTGAGGAGGATAGTGGGCTTGAACCCCGAATAGGAGTGCCCTTGAGGAGGATAGTGGGTTGGAACCCCGAATAGGAGTGCCCTTGAGGAGGATAGTGGGTTGGAACCCCGAATAGGAAAGCCCTTGAGGAGAGTTTGCTCTCTGAACATCGCTCTATATATTGTCCTTTTATTATTGTTATAAAATATCTATGCTTTATACCAGACATGTCAAACTCATTGCTCTACAGGCTACATTGCTCTACAGGCTACATTGCTCTACAGGCTACATTGCTCTACAGGCTACATTGCTCTACAGGCTACATTGCTCTACAGGCTACATTGCTCTACAGGCTACATTGCTCTACAGGCTACATTGCTCTACAGGCTACATTGCTCTACAGGCTACATTGCTCTACAGGCTACATTGCTCTACAGGCTACATTGCTCTACAGGCTACATTGCTCTACAGGCTACATTGCTCTACAGGCTACATTGCTCTACAGGCTACATTGCTCTACAGGCTACATTGCTCTACAGGCTGCATAAGATATTCCCAATTAGGCCGAGAGCTGCATATAAAAGCAAAATAATAAATTAATTCACTCCAAAATAACAAATTAATATATTTTTCTGTCTTATAGTTAAAACAAATGGGAATATGTCTTGGCGGATTGTATGCGACCCGTGGGCCTCACAGTTGATATATATATATATATATATATATATATATATATATATATATATATATATATATATATATATATATATATATATATATATATACTATTAGACCTTTGAACAGTCGATATATATACTATTAGACCTTTGAACAGTCGATATATTTGCTATTAGAAACAGGTGAATTTGTTAATGATATATTTTTATCTTTTTGTAAATGACTTGAAAAGATTTTGAATCTAAGCAGTTAATACAGGAGTTGAGAATATTGCTGGGTAAAATGACATTTTTAACGATTCGTTTTATGTTTAAAATAAAATAAATATCTACTTGTATTAAGTAGGATGAGATAAAGTAAAGTACTCTGAAGTAGGTTCGGACATGTTGACTTATGAAAGACTGACAGGTGATCGCGAGGAATAAAGACTAAGGAAGGTTTATTTATTTTCATTCTTTTGTGTACATGATTAAACGCGGTACATCTTGCGGTGCGGGCTAGTTGCCATTCTTTTGTGTACATGATTAAACGCGGTACATCTTGCGGGCTTGTTGCCATTCTTTTGTGTACATGATTAAACGCGGTACATCTTGTGGGCTTGTTGCCATTCTTTTGTGTACATGATTAAACGCGGTACATCTTGTGGGCTTGTTGCCATTCTTTTGTGTACATGATTAAACGCGGTACATCTTGCGGGCTTGTTGCCATTCTTTTGTGTACATGATTAAACGCGGTACATCTTGTGGGCTTGTTGCCATTCTTTTGTGTACATGATTAAACGCGGTACATCTTGTGGGCTTGTTGCCATTCTTTTGTGTACATGATTAAACGCGGTACATCTTGCGGGCTTGTTGCCATTCTTTTGTGTACATGATTAAACGCGGTACATCTTGTGGGCTTGTTGCCATTCTTTTGTGTACATGATTAAACGCGGTACATCTTGCGGGCTTGTTGCCATTCTTTTGTGTACATGATTAAACGCGGTACATCTTGTGGGCTTGTTGCCATTCTTTTGTGTACATGATTAAACGCGGTACATCTTGTGGGCTTGTTGCCATTCTTTTGTGTACAAGATTAAACGCGGTACATCTTGCGGGCTTGTCCCATTCTTTTGTGTACATGATTAAACACGGTACATCTTGCGGGCTTGTTGCCATTCTTTTGTGTACATGATTAAACGCGGTACATCTTGTGGGCTTGTTGCCATTCTTTTGTGTACATGATTAAACGCGGTACATCTTGCGGGCTTGTTGCCATTCTTTTGTGTACATGATTAAACGCGGTACATCTTGCGGGCTTTTTGCCATTCTTTTGTGTACATGATTAAACGCGGTACATCTTGTGGGCTTGTTGCCATTCTATTGTGTACATGATTAAACACGGTACATCTTGTGGGCTTGTTGCCATTCCTCAACCTTTCTTCTTCCAATCAACCAGCTTATCTTGGATACATTTAACATTTTAATCCATGACAGATTTTACAAAAAAATATATATTAATTTAAATTAAAGTTTAAAAAAAATCAATAAGGGAGTATGATTTCTATCAATAATGGTGGAACTAGAGGAAAGGACAAGGAAGGGAAGGGAAGGGAAGGGAAGGGAAGCGAAGGATGAAATGATATTCTGAATGATGTAACATTAATTCAATTCTTTCTTAAACATTAAAAGATTTGGATGAACAGGTGAATGAACAGGTGAATGAAATTTTGCAAGAAGATAAATCCAATTCATGTGAAATAGAAATGAAAGGAGTGGTATGAAAAGATGTAGTATGAATGTATAACCTCCGTGGCCTAGTTGGTAAGTCACCTGTCTTCCAACTCGGGGGGGTTGCGAGTTCGATTCCTATTGATACCCAGTTTTTTTTTAAAAGGGTTTCAGTCTGTTTTTCACTGAAGGCCCTGATTTACACAATGAGAAGTGTAATACAATATATATATATATGGTTGCTGTTAGAAGAATTTGCCACATGGCAATAAGCCCACCAGGTTGTACTGTATACGACAAAAGTGTGATACATTACAGTATAGGTAGAATTTTTAGTATGGGAGTTCCAGGCTGAATACTGGCTTGTATTGAGGCATTTTGTGGCATCTCTATTTTGAGAACAAAGAGGAATGTTCGTATCTGCCAGGAATGGAACACCGTCGAAGCAAAAATGTCATTTTACCAATTCAGCACTTCGAATATTTTCAGTTGTTATTTTTGAAAATGTTTTTTTATCTTTTCAAATTTGAGTGTACTTTTTTATATATAAAAAAAAAAATAATCAGTCAAGAAAATCGTTGAGAGGATAAATTCCGGTACGGGAAGCGAGGGAACGTGAATAGATGTTACGTAGGATCGCCTTTTAGTCAATTTCGATATATAAAAGAAAGAAAAAAACGTTGAAAAAAAATAATGTCACTTTAAACATTAAAAAAAAAAACACGTTAAAATAAAGCTATAATAAAAATAAACACAATTTGTGTTCATAATTATGTGTATAGTTAAACATGAATGTCCATTCTATATAGCGAATGCTTTTAAGTACGATATTTAATGTGTATTTGATAAATGAGCGATTCATTCTCGATTTAATATTTTATTTATTTATTTACGTGACGAGTAATTATATGTATACAAAAGTTAATGAAAAACAAGACAAATAGGTAATTTAAAGTGAACGTCTTTTCTTCATCGTGCATGCTCAATGCTGAGCGTTGTGGTCCTCTGCTATGTCTCGAACTCTGCGCACCACCTGTCTCCACACCTCCTCAGGCTGGTCCTGGGCCATGCTGAATGCGGCACTTAAAGAGGATCCTGTCAACTCCTTTGTTTGGTCTGTCCATCTCGTATGACACCTTCCTCTTGTTCTCCTTCCCTCAACTGTCCCCATGATCACTCGACAGCGTCTCTAGCCTCATCATTGTTTCTAGCAAGATGCTCAAAGTATGTTGCGATTCTTTTCCTGCAAATTGTCCATTTATATGGATTTGAGTTTGTGTTGCCTTTCAGAGCATTGTTTATTGGCTTTGTCAGTTCACCTATCTTATTTTTATATGGTCGTTCTGAAACAAGTTACCAACTAATGTTAGACTCGCTTCATCACGTTTTACGTTTTAAAAAGTGACTGAAAAAATTAATTAATTTAAAGTCAGTAATGTAACTTGTTTCATTTTAGATTTTTCTTTCCTCTCTATCCTCGCTTCCTTTTTCTTTTGATTGATGATATCTCACTTTCCTCTCCATCATCCCTTCCTTTTTCTTTTGATTGATGATATCTCACTTTCCTCTCCATCGTCCCTTCCTTTTTTCTTTGATTGATGATATCTCACTTTCCTCTCCATCATTCCTTCCTTTTTCTTTTGATTGATATCTCACTTTCCTCTCCATCGTCCCTTCCTTTTTCCTTTGATTGATGATATCTCACTTTCCTCTCCATCATTCCTTCCTTTTTCTTTTGATTGATATCTCACTTTCCTCTCCATCGTCCCTTCCTTTTTCCTTTGATTGATGATATCTCACTTTCCTCTCCATTATCCCTTCCTTTTATCATCGTTTCCTTTTTCTTTTGATTGATGATATCTCACTTTGTGTATATTGATTATAATTTTTATAAAGGTGAATAATGATTTGAATCATTTTTGCTACCACGTTACCTCATTTATTTACTTCTAATTGGTCGGGAAGAGATTGCCACCTGACCTGAGTATCTTAACCGAGGATATATATACGAGTAAATGAAAAAATTGGGCTGATGCTTTTTACCAATTGGTGATAAATTTTTCTGTCATAAATTCTCATCAACTTGATAAGTTGCGATACCAAATTATAACTGTGTACCACATAAGTCAACCCTTCGTGTACTTCATCATTTGAGATAAATTAATTTACCTTACAATCTTCTCCATATAAATATATCTGTACCCTAGAGGATAAACCACGGGAGTCACTTTGTACCCTAGAGGATAAACGACATTGCGTTATACAATTCATGTATGACGCATATGACGTTTATCCTCTAGGGTACAGAGTGACTGCCGTGGTTTATCCTCTAGGGTACAGATATATAAAAAATACATTAAAAAATTAACAAAAATAAGGATTTAGAATTTCAATTAAATTCTGAAAAGTCAGATGGGGTGTAATATTTGTTTATTTAATTGTTTTATAAAGCTTACATATACAGGTTAAACCCAATTATATACAAAACTTAAAGATATACAGTGACAAGAAATCAAAATTAATGAATAAGGATTAATCCTTAAGCTGTAACAACTAACTCTCAGTACTGAGAAAGCTCTAAATACTTCCTTAACCCTTCCCTTACGGTGATAAAAATAATACGCGTGCTCCGGTGTTGGGTAGTGAGTACGCAATAAATAATTAGCGATTTTAAATTGGAAAAATAAGAACATTCATAGATAATCCCCTTAATTAATTATAATTGAAGTTAAAAATTATAATAATTGAGATTTATTTGCTGAAAACATTAAAAACCCATCTGAAAACATTGAAAAACGCTCACGGAACGGGCGTACGTCTAACCTATTTGCAAGCCTAGAAGCTACTAGTGGCGCGGAACGTCAGTCGCATACCCCGGCGCTTACGCCTTTGCTTGCGACATTGAGACAATTCAGCTCCTCGCAATTCAGTCTAGTATGCAAGAGTGAGATGCGAATATAGTGTCGCGCTTCCCACATACTATTCACCTATCGTCAAGACGAGGCACTCGCAGCGTTTAAATGCGAATTTGTTTTCGATCTTTACAAAACACCTCGATGTAGTCGATAAATTCTGATTATTATTAATATTATTTTTTAAATCAATGCGTAAATATATTACGGAGGAATACCTAAAATCTTAACCTTGTATTTATTATATTTATAGAGATATTGATGGTTATTAGAAGCAACGTGTAGAAGATACCCAACACAGGTAAGGAAAGGTTAAAAAACATGATCAAGATGGCAATATCTGAGGCCCTATTCAAAAGGGACAAACCACGTAATAAAGGGAGAGCACTTGGCAAGTTAGTTTTCCTTATTGCCAATCTAAATAGAAAAGTTGTCAGGAACATAAAACCATCTGCTTTCCAACATAGTGGGATTAGGTGTAGCTCCCGTCAGCAATCTCAAGACATATGACGAGACCCTTCGATCCCTTTCTCCTAATGTGACGGACTATCCCTAGTGATTGGTTGTTAGCCACCTTGTAAGTAAGAGATATCTGTGTGTCTATTGAATTATATCGTACAAGCTGTTGTACTTCAATTAACAGTTTTGACAATCAGAAGATTTAATCTGATGTAACCTTTCGACAGAATTTTATAAATCACTATTTTAATGTAAAGGATAATGAAGATAAATGGACCACGTAAAAAGAATGAATGCCGAAAGATTGACGAAGAAATTTAAGGCAAACGGTGAAAACTTTGCGTGATCAGTGACCCTTACACTTTCCATTTTATTATCCTGTCATATAATATGACTAGTACCCGAGAATCTACAGTTGTATAATTGAATACGAACACTGTTCAATGTTTCGTTTTTCCAGAATTAATGAATTTGTTCTACCTGCTGTCCAGGGTACACGCAACCTACGTAGTCAGCACCACATCTCTAAGACCGTTCCTTTTCTCTCAATGCCCGTGTTTCGGCACCATACTAAAAGGTTGAAGAAATCAATGCTCTTATAAGTTATACCTTGTGAGAACATAGATTTCTCGAAAGTTTTAAATTAAATACTATTTTTGTGTTGCTTCAAAGCGGTTTAAGAATTAATTGAACGCTATAAGACTAAGCACTATATAAGTTGCAAAAAAACCAATTCAGATGTAAACCGTTCTAAGAGTAAAGCCAGGCTAGAATTCAACCCGGGACACCCGCTTGCTTAGCGTGCATGCTAACTGTTAAACCACAACTGCACGATGGTATGGATATAGCAGAAGTCCAAAAGGTTTATGCCTGAATAGAATGAAATTGAGATATGTTATCTCTGTCTACCTTAATAAGAAAATTATGTTATTTATTTGACATTTGATACAGGTTTAACTCAATTACATCAAATAACAAGAAAAAATCAAATGGCTAAAAGTCTAAATATAACATAATGACAACAGGAACATGTATATCATAATGACAACAGGAACATGTGTAACATAATGACAACAGGAACATGTATAGCATAATGACAACAGGAACATGTATAACATAATGACAACAGGAACATGTATAACATAATGACGACAGGAACATGTATAACATAATGACAACAGGAACATGTATAACATAATGACAACAGGAACATGTATAACATAATGACAACAGGAACATGTATAACATAATGACAACAGGAACATGTATAGCATAATGACAACAGGAACATGTATAACATAATGACAACAGGAACATGTATAACATAATGACGACAGGAACATGTATAACATAATGACGACAGGAACATGTATAACATAATGACGACAGGAACAATGTTACTCATGCTTTCCTTTGAAGGGGCTCAGTTATACTTCTAGAGTTTATTTAGGAGTTCAATCCTCAAATTATCCACCGAGATATGGAAGATATCGATATCTGAAAATTTGTTTAACAAAATCATTCCATGTGTGATTGGTGTCGTGAATACAGCTCTGAAAACAATTTTAATTCACGATGGCATAAATAATTGTCCATTACATTAAACTAAAGTTTGTCAATCAAAAATTTTGCTTGCTATTTTTCCCATTTGCAATTTGTATCTCTTCTAAGGCTTAAGGGGTAATATCCAAGGAAACTCATTAAGAAAATGTGGAGTAGAAAACACTGGCAAGGTTATATGGAAAGGGTGGATAATACAAGAGTTTCTTACATGGCAACGGATACCCACTGGCAGTCCCCCAGGAAGATGGATGGATCAACAACATCTCAAAAAGACAGGCTTGATGATATAAAACCGCAGGTCAAACTTAATAAGAAGGAAATTTAATAAATACAAGTGAACAAAGGTCTGAAACTGAAAGGGAAACAGAGTTGCCGATAATTAATAACAAACGAACAATTCACGGAAATATTCTGTCAGTCATCGCTAATAAAATGCGTTGCGCATGGTGGATCACGTGACAAGGAATGGGTGTGTTGTATTTAGTATTGCTATTTGAATATTTTAAATTTTTCCCTCAACTGTCATGATAACCAGCTAGCTATCTGGCAACGTGCCCAAAGTATGTTAGGATTTTTTCCCTGCGTGTTTTCTTTCATTAATATCTTATTATTTCGTGAAAGTGACGGTAAGTATGTCCATTTTAAAATTAAGAGAAAATATTACAGCAGTAAATTTTACCCGTTGTCGAAAATGTTCACACTGTGGGAGTAGGTTTTTGAACGAGTGTCTCGGGCCTCAAAATACTTCGTTGCGCCTCTGCTGCGATTAAGCACTGGTGTAACAAATTCAAATAAATAATATAAGACCACCGATGTCGATATTAGATTGTTAACTAATTTTACTTCGTTAAAAATGTATTACCAAGTATGAAAGCATTCTGCTAATTTCAAATTTTTTGTCAAATGAAATAAATAGTATTAGGGAATATTGTGCTGAGGAGGAATGAAATATTGTCCGGTCATATTATGTCTTGACTATTTACAGCCGAGGGTGCCACAGTGGCACCACTGTGTTTTCATATTGGCGACACGCAACACAATCAGTCTGGCGTTAACGTCTATAGCAGAGGGTTGCGTGGTATACCATATGTGTGGTCTGCATAATTAAATCGCGATATTTAAAAGAAATCCAAGCTACAACATGAAATAGCTTCAAGTAACTGATAATGTACATACATACAACATACAGTACCCGACGGCAAGTAATACACATTGGGCTTAAGAAAGAGACTGTCAGCCATAATCGGGTAACTTCGGCTTTGTAGAGCGCCGTCTCTGTCATTCATACACGTGTTCCGTCGCGATTTGTCAATCGTTTTCAAGCGTTCTAGGGTGTGGTCGCGTCTACTTCAAAGTATATATCAGGTGTACAAATTATTTCGGTCCGTTTTTTTGTGTTCAAAAATGCATTTATTTCTAAACAAAATGAATGCCCAGATTAATCAAAGTGTTGTCCATCGATGGCTACTACTTTTTTACATCTCTCAGGCAATTTTCGAATTCCATCTCGAAAAAATGACTCGTCTTTTGAGGCGATCAAAGTTTAGAGCCAATTTTCGGTTTCTACGAAAGAAGTGATCCGGTGACCTGCCAAATCGTGCTGCATCCTTCGGAACAACAAGTAATCAGAAGGAGCCATGTCCAGGGAATATAGCGGGGGCGGTAGAACATCCCATTTGAGCGTTTCCAAATATTTTTTTACGACTTTTGCGACATGAGGCCGAGCGTTGTCATGAAGAAGAATAACTTTATCATGTCTTTGCTCGTATTCCGGCTGTTTTTCTCGCAATGCACGGCTCAAACGAATTAATTGTAGCCGATACCGATCGCCCGTAATGGAATCGCCAGGTTTCAGCACCTCATAGTTAACAACACCCCTTTGGTCCCACCAGATACAGAGCATGATCTTCGAACCATGTATGTTCGGTTTTGGTGTTGATGTTGAGGTGGATGGCAATGATTGACCGGGCTTAGCGTAGTATTTTTTCATCTTGGGGTTGTCGTAGAATATTCACTTCTCATTTCGTTACAATCAGATGCAAAAAACCTTTTCTTTGTTGCCTTTGAATCAGCTGCTCGAAAGTGAAAAATCGTCTTTCAACGTCTCTCGGTTTCAGTTCACAAGGTACCAATTTCCTTGTTTTTGAATCGTTCCCATGGCTCTCAATCGTACGGAAACGGCTTGTTGAGTCACTCCCAATGATTCTGCAAGCTCCTCTTGCGTTTAACTCTGATCTTCTTCGAGTAATGCCTCTAATTCTTTGTCCTCGAATTTTTTGGCTGTCCAGAGCGAGGCTTGTCTTCAACGCTGAAATCTCCATCCTTGAAACGTCGAAACCATTCCCTACATAATTTATCAGTTGGAGCAGAGCCACCATAAACTTCGACAATCATTCGATGGGCTTCAGCTGCACTTTTCTTCCAATTAAAGCAGAAAATTAAAACCTCCCGCAAATGCTGCTTGGTTAACACAAAATTCAAAATTTTCAACACTGTAAAAAACAAGGTTTTAGCATGAAACTCATAACGATATAAACTGAATATTATTGGCAGATATCTAACCTCTCTGAAACCACCAAAATCGGCTGTAACTATGAACCATTCATAACTGCCAGAGCTAACTTTTGGAAACGGACCGAACTAATTTTTACCCCTAATAGATGAAAGAGACGATGCTCTACAAGACCAAAGTTAGCCGATTATGGCCGACAGTCTTTTTCTTAAGCCCGATGTGTATAACTTACCGCCGAGTACTGTACCATCATGTCATTTCCCTGTCCGACTACCTTGGATAATGGAGAATTTACTGTATTTATGTGTTTATTTATTTGAGAATGTAATTTAACTGTACTAATTTATTTTTATTAATTTTACTAGGATCATCAACAAAATATTTTTTTATTTTAAATGAGAAATCATTTTTAAACTGTAACCACTCTGCTTGCAACACTCAATCGATACAATATGAATTATATTTTACGATAGGGTAACACATAGCCGATTAAATCATATTTTTAATATTGAATTAAATCATTGATTGAAACTAGAGTTGGAAAAATAAATAAATCATATATTGGTTTTCTTAGAAGCATATTTTTAATTAATATTTTTCTAATTATTAGGTCATAAATATATATCAACAAATGAAATCGGCACTATCTAGTGCAGGGGTGGGGGACCTTTTCATGTTGAAAAGCCGCATTAAGTTAGCTGTAATCTAATAAGGCTGTATCAGATGCATTTCAAAACATGCATTGTTTTGTAAAAAATTAACTATCAAGTACTGACTTTGAAAAATTGTTTTTTTTTTTTTTAAATATGACATAATTGGGTTTATGACCAATAAATACACAGATTAGTTTTATTGCCAACAGAGATTTATTTTAACATTGTAATTTATTTTTATCAAACACTGTTTATTCCACTTTTTTGTGACAGTATAACCCTACCGGTTTCAAGGCTTTCACCTCATCTTCAGGGGAGCGCAAACAAGACTATGGAGGTGAAAGCCTTGAAACCGGTAGGGTTATACCGTCACAAAAAAGTGGAATGAACAGTGTCCGATAAAAATAAATTACAATGTCTTTAAACCTCCACAACGTTAATGCCTTAACTATAAGCAACATATTTTAACATTACAAATATAGAATGGAAATTTTTCTGTTTGTTTTAAAGTTTACTAACATTTTAATGACTGTAACTTTTGTCATCAGTTGAGAAGGATTATTTTATTGAATCTTCTTGTATTTTTAAATTATAATAAAATACGGACAAAACCATATTGTTCAGAAAAATTCGGATTTATTGGAAAGGCGGCAATTAATCCCCTGTAAGGCTGCAGGTTCCCCACCCCTGGTCTAGTGACAAGAACCAACCATAAGACTACAGTAGATTTACTCTATGGTCTTGGAATATGGACATCTTTGCCATTGAAACTTAAATTTTAACCTGTCAAGACTGTGCTTGTTAAAAGTGCAACCTCTGTTCTCACAAATGTCGTCAATCCACATGATAGAATAACAATCATAATTTTATCATATCGCTATGTTTTTTTTTTTTTTTAAGATAATTTATAAAAACGTATTGTAATGTTTGAGATTGTCTCGTAAAGATCATCATACTCTGCGAATTTTATTTTAAGAGGCTGATATTTTAACAGTTAGTTGCAAGCAACCATGATGTTGATATTGATATCTTTTTAGACAAACGAATTGTCCCTTTTTTAACACCCTGATATTTTTTACCACTGTAGATGTATATTTAGATTTAAAAAAAAAAAGGGACAGCTTTGATTTGCATTTTAATTATTAAACACAATTCATAAACTGTGGAGTTTGCAAATATTGACGTCAAATTTATGTAATTAAATTATTGATATCAAATTACTGATTTATTTATGAATGATGACTATTTTTATCTTGCGTTTTGATGTTTTGACTGTTGCAGATATGGACACACTACTTTTTTCATGTTACAAATTTAGACACATTTTTTTCTTAAATTTGATATGATTTAGACACCTAATAAATGCATATATTTTCCATACAAGACATCATAACCAGCCTCACGTTTGTTTAATTTTGTAGGAATAATAAAACGGATTAAATTAAATACGCTTCTAAAAATTACTGTAAATTTCTGTTGAATTAGGATTACCTACAACATATTAACTGGACTCATATACAAAGAGCCCAACATCATAAAATACATCAAAATTGGGAGGCTACGTTGGGCGGGGCATGTAGCAAGAATGGGAGAAGAGGAAATGCCTAACAAAGTACTCTTCTCCAAGCCCCAAGGAAGACGTAGCGTGGGTAGACCGAGGCTTAGGTGGATGGATGGGGTGCAGAATGATGCAAACGTGATTGGCATCAGGGGCTGGAGGAGTGCATCCCAGGATAGGGGGGAATGGCAGCGACTGCTGGAGGAGGCCGGGGCCCACAGTGGGCTGTAGCGCCATTGATGATGATTAACTGGACTCTGCGCTGGTTTCTTGTGCACATTTGTTTTTTTATATCTGTCTCGTGTCATACTCCCGCAGTATCGCCATCTTCTGCCTTTTCGTCTTTCACTATTTCTTCTCTAGTTTTTTTTTTGTATAGTTTCTCTAGTTTTTTTTTGTGTATTCATAATTTTCATTTAAAGTGAAACCTCGATCGATCGTGTCTCGAATTATTTTCCTGTATATCATTTATTTTAAATTCAGTCCCGAATTAATTCCAAAGTACTTGCTCTATGCATTGTTTTTCTGCAATATTTGTTTAGAATATTTCAACTTTTCGATGTATTTTACTCGATCGATCGTTTATTCAAAATATTAAAACAATATTTCGTAGCAAAATATAAATTCTTAGTTTCATACAAAATAACGGCACTAATAAACAGTGAGTGGAACATTGGAGATCCAGGTGCTTGGTGCATTGGAGATCCAGTGGAACATTGGAGATAGGGATCCAGGTGCTGTAACTATACGCTCAGCGCTGTCACTTCCACCGCCCCAACACTGAAGAGGATTGTGGGGGACCCAAGGTTGAAGGACACAGAGAAAAGAAGTTGATGAAGAAGGTCCACCCACCCCCTGTAACTTTGTTTTTGAAAGCATAACATACATGGTGTTTGGAAAGCATAATATACATTTTATCTATTAAATATAACGGTATAACCCTACAGGTACAAGGTTTTCACCTCATCATCAGGAGAGTACAAACGAGACTGTATTATATTACCAATATACCAACCGCATCTGACAAAAACCAAATCGGATTGGGGATTGCGGGTGGAAGGGGGCAGGAAGTGACTTCGGCAAGCAGCAGGTGTTCATCTCAGTGTAGTGACTTTGATATTACCACGGCTTCTAATCTGTCTAATTTATTTCCATAATTGATATGCAAGAATGTGGCATCATCGATAGAAAATGTGTGATTTTCACGGTGACAATGATTAGCCATTTCAGGATTTACGTGTTTATTCACAGTCTTTTTTCAAAAGACTTTTCTGTCTTTATTATATAGAAATGATTGCATTCAGCACATAGAAGTTCACTGTTGCTAAGTACTACAATTTAGTCTTCCCAAGTTTTCAGAGAAGTTAGTATAAAAGGTTAGCTTTACTATATGTGACTTGGAAAAGATTTTATCAGTTATCTTTTCATGAACAAAATTTTGATCCATTTATAGGTATCATTAAAAATACAAAGTTTCATTTTATATGATTCAATCTTATTAATGCTCCGCTGATGATGAGGTGAAAATTTTGAAACCGATAGGGTCATACCGTTATATTAAGTGGAATAAACAGTTTTTGACTAAACAAATTACAATGTCTTTAAACCTCCACAGTGTTAATGCCTTAACTATAAATAATTTAATAAAAATTATTTGTGCATTTTAAAACAAATGTTTTGTATACATTCAAGTCATCGTCAAACTTATCCTAGTGTGTCCATATTTTCTCACAGAGATGGATCGACTTTTAATCTATAATTTACTGTTTTACCACTAGCTTTTATATATTTTATTTCTCCTTTTTACCCTTGAATAATGTGCAAACTAATAACGTGTAGGAGAATTGTTGATCAACTGACGTCACTACTGGAAGTGATTCTCTTCTAACGGACACCGGACAGAGCGAGACTGCACCATCCAGTCTGATCAATATTATAATAGTCTTTAAATGGTTTTTCTATAAGTTTTTTTTCTATTTATATTTATTTGTTCATCTGCTGCCATTTATGCGCGGTAACACTAGCCGATGATTTGGGAAATTGCAAAGTTTGAATAAAGAACATTGTAAGCCAACACTATAAAGTTTGAATAAAGAACATTGTAAGCCAACACTATAAAGTTTGAATAAAGAACATTGTAAGCAAACACTATAAAGTTTGAATAAAGAACATTGTAAGCAAACACTATAAATGATAAAACTGATCAGATCTTACCCTCGTACATCGTAAATACGAAGATAAGAACTGCTAAAGTTAATGTCATTTAGGGAAGTTTTTATTTAATAAAAAAGAGTAATAATGAGTTGATAGTGAAAGTTACTTTTAAGAGTGTTCTTTGAATTAGTGTTTCACAGCAACAAAGTCGTAAAACGATAAAGCAATAAATAAATTCAGATGAATATTGATCTAAGTCCAAGACACGCAGAGAATCTATTCAGTAATATGTAAAATCGTATCTGTTATTCAAATATACAGAGAACGGTAAAAATAACGTCTTGTTTTAAAATGTAAATAAAAAGGTATCGTGCACATATAGCAACATTTTATTTTATAAGCTGAAAGGACAATTTACACTATTTTTTTTACCTTTTAAAAATGATGTCAATCAAATGCCGACCTTCATTTACTATACATATCCGAAACCTCACCCTGAAGTTCCATATTACTGTCTCTTGGTTATTAATGTTGGTGTTGCCCCAATTTCGTATCGGTTGAGTTCCTGACAGACGTCATTTTGTACAAAATGACGAATTTTACAATAACTCGGATGTAAAATCGGTGTAACAACATCAGAAATGATCAGGG
The DNA here is from genome assembly GCA_949825065.1 of Odontocerum albicorne. NCBI lineage: Eukaryota > Metazoa > Arthropoda > Insecta > Trichoptera > Odontoceridae > Odontocerum > Odontocerum albicorne. Next base: position 20,467,417 of record OX463866.1, on the reverse strand, counting down.
GAGAGTAATGCTGAACTTCAGGGGGAGGTTTCAGACGTGTGTAGAAAATAAAGGTCGACATTTGTGTGTTATATTTTTAAAACAATGTTAAACATTAAACAGACGACCTCCGTGGCCTGGTGGTAAGACACTTGTCTGCTGATCCGGAGGTTGCATGTTTGATCCCCGCTGGAACCCAGTTTTTTTTAAATAGTATTCCAGTCTGGTTTTCACTTAGGGCCTATAAAACATCTTTCTGGTTGGTTGGAAGAGATTACCACATGGCAATAAACTCGCCAGGTTAAAAAAAAAACATTGTTCTTTCAGATTATAATGTAAAATTTTGCAAAACACGTATTGTGCCTTTTTATTTACATTTCAAATGGAGGCGTTATTTCTGTTGCATCTGTAAATTATTTATTTTTTTGAAAATTAAAAAAAATACAGCGCGTAATATATTTTTTTCGAAATGGCGGCAAAAGATGAACATTCTAACGTGTCAGCATTGTTACCATATTATTTATTTATTTACTTTGTTATTTTAAAAATTTATAACGAAAACTAGAATCACAAATAAACTGATTTGCAATATACACATTCCCATAGTAAAGTATACTGCTTCTGTGATATTGAAATACATTTTAAATTCTGAGCAGTCCTTTAAAATAGTCTAAATGAGTTATGTAGAAGAAAAAAAAAGTAAACAGAACACAAGTGAATTGCAGCGAAAAGAAATCTTAAATTTATTCCTTCCTGTGCTAAAAAAATCCACGCGTTCCGGTGCTGTGTATTCAATACACATGTAAAAATGAGCTATTTAAAATAGGAAAAATAAGAATATTCATAGCCAATCGCTTAAATTAATTAAATTTGAAGTTAAAAGTGATAATAATTAAAATTTAATTGCTGAAAACATGAAAAAAACATCGGCCGACGTTCACAAAACAGGTGAAGAGACCACCTCAAATGGATGCCCGAGAACTACTGCGAGCGAGCGAACTGAGTATTTCTTGCGTTCCCATATACCAAAGTAGAGTGTGAGTGAGACGTGAATAGCGTCGCTTCCTCACCCATAGCGGTTTTTAGAATGAATATACCTACGTCACACACTGGCACACGTTTGATTGTATCGGTGAATTTATTCCCGATTTTCACAAAATATCTGATGTGGCCGATAAGTGTTAATTATTATTAATATTATTTTTTCTTTCAATGCGTAAATGTATTACGGAGGAATACCTAAAATCTGAACCCAGTATTTATTATATTTATCGAGATATTAAAGTTTTTAGAAGCAATGTGTACTAGTTACACATCACAGGGAAGGAAGGGTTTATTCCCATGACAAAATATAAATAATAGTCTTCTTTTTCGATTGGCCTTCACATGTATCTTCTGTAACCAGGTCACAGCATCCGGTGTTAGGTTGTGTATCTCCTGTACGTCTCCAGAGAACGCATACATACAATAATTCTCAATTTGAACGCGTTGTTATATTGTATACGACTCCATTTTTATAAATGCCATACATTACACTTCTCAAATGTCACAAGACCTAGGCAAGTTCGCGACGCCATCTGTGTTTTATCCAAGAATTAAAAAAACCGCTCAATTTGAAAGACCCTATAGATAGGACGACAGGGAGTAGGACATAGAGGCGGTGGACTCTTTATTTCTTTATCCTCTTTAATGAGACTTAAATCAGGTTATGTAAATAATGACGAGAAAGGAAATGTAAGATCTCTTTTCGCTTATTTCTGTTCAAGATTAATAAATGTAAATACCATCTCAAAGTAAGTTGACACTAAAAAAGGAATTTTAATTTGTCGATAATGCTGACCATAGACTTTTTATAACTATAATTATATTATTGGTTACCATAAATAATAATTTTTTTTCACATTGTTTTTTTTCGACACATTTTATTTATTTATTTATTCTTGTTTGTAAATAAATTACGTGACTTCAGTTCATTTTCTACATGACCTGGAGACACACCTCACAGATCTGTTAGTCGCCGCGCCTTGTCGCTGATATTTCTCTGCGATTTTGTCGCTGATAATGATTATGCCACTAATCGCTCAATGTATGTATCAGCGACACGGCGCTTTGTTTTATTATTGTACCATATTGTTGTGTTTTTATTTATTTCGATAGATTTATTTAGAAGATGAAATTATTGTAAATGTGTAATATATATTGCATTATATAATATATATTTAAAAATATAAAATGTGTTTCAAAATATGTTTTTTTTCTTTTCCCGATTTTTTCATTGTCGTTTAATTTGATCTTATACATACTGTTATGGAGGAATAAAGATATGAGAACAGATAGCAAGGAACGCATTTATAAGACCTGTGTGCGACCTATCCTCACATGTGGCATCGAAGCGAGGGCGGACACTGTCAGGACAAAAAGTATGCTAAGGACAACGGAAATAAGAACTCTACGCGCTATTGCTGGGAAGACTTTGCGTGATCGTGTAAGGAACACCACAATCCGAGAGGTCTGTGAGGTCCAAGATGTGGTCAGATGGGGACGACAGTGTCGACGATATTGGTACCAACATGTACAGAGAATGAATTCCATACATAGCTCTGCATGAGGTGCCGGATGGACGGCGTCCACCAGGGAGACCCCCAAAACGATGGAGAAATAGCTGGAGCTCAGCATCACAGGACAATCCTGCAGTAACAGACTCTTGAGTCTATAGAAAGTTTAAGAAAAAGAAGAAGACAAACCGTTATGCCGAATCGCTGTCGAGGTAGGCAGAGAGGAGAGCGCCAGACTTTCCTATCATGACGCATCTTTTGCCTCTTCTGCATCCATACAGCTCCTACAATATCTGATTTTTCCAACTCAACATTGCATAGTAAACATGCGGCTAGATACACAGCACAATGGATTGCATAATCTGGCCGACAGATCGGCTCTCAGACCTGTGCTGTGTGTAACTAAGTCACGTTGTGGACTTAATCCATTAACGAGCCCTATATAAACAAAAAAAGACACCATCATTTATCTCTTCATTCACAAAAATCATAATTCCTATAAAACAAGTGGAGCACTGGGAAAGGTTGTCATGATTTTGATAAGGTCTTATACAAGTAGTATTGATACTTCTGCCTTTATTATACAGGGGTCTTTCAATAAGGACGCTCGATTTTTAAATGTAAATAAAACAAGTTGTGTGTGAGATATCCACTTCATTTTTTTTTATTTGAAAGAATATTTTATGGCATTAAGTATGGAATATAACGTTGTTCAAATGTCCGCCGTGACTTTGCTTGGTGGCACGTATACGGGAGGTTCAATTTTCGATGACTTTGTCGCATAAATGTGACTGAATTTGTTGGATGGCGTTCGTTATGTTGACTATGAGGGCATCAATTGTTTGCAGTTTATACACATAGACCTGCGATTTAAGATAGCCCCAAAGGAAGATGTCTAAAGGTGTTAAATCGCACAATCTCGGTGGCCAGTTCACGTCGCCGCTGCGCGAGATAACCATGCCCTCAAATCGCTCATGCAGAATGTCCCATCGTGGCATGCGCTGTGTGGCACGTAGCGCCGTCTTTTTGGAACCACATGTCAGTACCCATATCATCCAGTTTAGGCCATAAGAAGTTGCTTATCATCGATCTGTAGCGCTCGCCGTTGACGGTTATGGCAATGCCAGTTTCGTTTTGGAAGAAGTACGGACCGATGATTCCGACAGACCAAAATCCGCACCAAACAGTGACTTTCTCGGGATGCGTTTGGTGCTGGTGTTTCTCGTGTGGATTGGTATCGTCCCAAATCTGACAATTTTGTTTGTTCACACATCCATTCATCCAAAAATGGGCATTGTCGCTAAAAATGATTTTTTTGGCAAAATTTGAGTCAACTTCCAACTGCTCCAGAGCCCAATCAGCGAACACACGGCGTTATCTATGGTCGTTTACCTTAAGTTCCTGGGTCAGTTGGATTTTATACGGGTGCAGACCCAAGTCCCGACGCAAAATTCGCCAAGTTGAAGTCGCAGAAAGTCCAAGTTCTTGTGAATGACGAGAAATTGACTGCCTTGGGTTTTCCCGTACACTCTCACGCACAGCAGCGATGTTTTCAGCAGACCTTGCGTTTCAGTGACGTACGGGTGTTGGCTGATTATTTATCGAACTGGTTGACTCGAATTTGGCCACCAAACGTTGAATAGTCGACTCGGCAGGACGGTTGTGGCGAGGATAAAAATCACGTAATGCGCGGAATGTTTCTCGAAAGGAGCACTAATTTTGAAAATAAAATTTGATGATTTGCACACGTTGTTCAACGCTATAACCTTCCATGGTGATTTGCCATACACTACTGAACAATTCACAATAAACTTGACAGATGTTGCTTTAACAACATGGCCGCTATAACCTAACAAATTTCGAGCGACCCTGTATATTCTGTTGATAGTGGATTGGTGAAGATGATCGACTGTTGAATACACAAACACACTTGTTGACATTGTGTTTCAAAAGAAAAGAGGTTTTTTTTTCAACATTTTTATTCATCGTTAAAATTTACAAAACTTTAACACTTTTCCTTAGACACTATTTATAATAACACGCAAAAATAATTGATTTTATTTTCATTATAAATAAAAAAAAAAAAAAGAAATATTTACTCAAAAATCATCAAGGAATGTTATATGTTAATTAAATTCAAGTATAAAAAAATTGTTTTTCTTAATGAACTGAAAAATATTCATATTTTAACAAATGAAAAAAACATTTCCTCCCAAATAGGTCTAATATATAGATAAACAAAGATGCTATCGGATTTTGGATTCTGTCACAGAAATTCTCTTCTGGCAATCTGATAAAAAAATATTTGTGAAAATTTTTATTTCAGTGTCAAATTATCGAGTGGAACTTTTTTATTCATTGAATTTACATATACCAGTGGAACCTCGCTATTCGTATAAAATTCATTCCAGGAGGCTGTTCGAATTGCGGTTTGTATGAACACTGAATCAATCTTGTACACAAACAAATAATGTAAGTTGGATTAATCCACCCCCCAGATGATTGTTTACATTAACCTTTATAATTGATCATTTTTTATGCGTTATGTAATTTTTTTTAACAAGTAAATGAAAGTTGAACCGCATTTCACCTATACTGAGGAGAGCCGATGATGTAAGTGGAAGGTAGAGAGGAACAATGTTATCGTTTGGAAGATGCTTGGAATTAAACACCTAACCGAGGTTTTCTGTTATTGACAAGGCCGAGTTGTACGAGTATAGATACAGGCGAATGGCGGGGTTTTATTGTACTTATATAAACTACTTTTAGTTACTCTATATTTTTTTGTCGAGTTACACATTCGGGTAATATTTCTCAGAAAAATGTTCGTACAGCGGATATCTTTTTCCGTATAGCTCTCCACTCGTCTCGTGTCAGATTGCTGAAAGTGCGAGATAACATATCTGTTACTTAGTGGCCCACCATAATATTTCTAATTACTACACACACAAATCAGATAAGAATAATTATTTAAAAAAAACACTTCTAAACCTTTTGCACCATATTTGAGGCTAACACATTGTTGAATAATTTCTATTAAAATCACGACCGTGCTAAAAAACTTACATTTCAAATTCTTAAAAAATGAGAGCAGTAAAAAGATGAGAGCAGGTATAATTTATTATCATATATATTGGGTGTACAAATTAGTTCAGTCCGTTTTTTGTGTTCAAAAATGCATTAATTTCTAAACAAAATGAATGAACTGATCAATTAAAGTATTGTCCATCGCTGGCTACTATTTTTACCCATCTCTCAGGCAATTTTCGAATTCCATCTCGAAAAAATGACTCGTCTTTTGAAGCGATCCAAGTTTGGAGCCAATTTTCGGTTTCTACGAATGAAGTGAACCGGTGACCTGCCAAATCGTGCTGCATCCTTCGGAACAACCAGTAATCAGAAGGAGCAATGTCCGGGGAATACGGCGGGTGCGGTAAAACATCCCATTTGAGCGTTTCCAAATATTTTTTTACGACTTTTGCGACATGAGGCCGAGCGTTGTCATGAAGAAGAATAACTTTATCATGTCTTTGCTCGTATTCCGGCCGTTTTTCTCGCAATGCACGGCTCAAACAAATTAATTGTAGCCGATAGGATCTGCTTCGCTTAGGAGAGGAAAAGGAATAACTCAACCACGCAATTCAATTAATTAATTTACGCCATTTCAAAAGACACGTTTATTGGAGCACCAATCTACAATAGTCAGAAATGATCTCTTGGACGAGAGGGTGATCGCTGTCGTGGACCCCACTGATGGTGCTACAGTTGCCGGAGAGTCTCGTTTGGTGAAGATAACTCTGGACCATAGTTGTTGCAAAACTCTGCTTCAAACTCCACGCCATGATGGCTCACTCAGAACTGACTGACCGTACCGAACGCTCACCGCTCATCCGCACGTGACTTCAAACACGTGGTGCGCGGTGTTTGAGCGGGAATGCGCAATGGCAACACCGATAGAAATATTCGTACGTTTATAAACCCGCCTAAAGTGACAGCTCACAAGTTCCATTCTAAGTGTCAAACACCGTAAAGTTGAACATTACCGAAGGCTGTATGAATTGAACTCAGAGCACGAACAAGATGGATTCAGTAATGACGCCTATTTTAAAAGAATAAGTAGACGCAAGGATGCAAGTTTGCATGTTTGTTTGGCGCATGCGCCGGATATCTGTATTGAGAAATTTTCTAGAACCAATTAATGATGTAAAGCGACAGATATCTGTATTGAGAAAAAATCTTGTTATTCTTCTGTAATAGGAAAATAAAAGTTTCGTTATCACAACTTATATAATAATTATAACAAAAAAAAAAATGTGCAAGACACACCATTGATCACTAGTTTAAAAGAACCTTCCCGTGCGCACATTCAATTAACAATCAGCAAGTTCTCGGACTCGCAACAGGACTTTCAATTTTGATTGATTCATCCTTTTCCGAACTCGTACTGTCCATTTTTTCCGTATTATCACTATGTGTTTTAACGTCATCCATTTCATCAATATTCGGAATATTTTTTTGTTTCTTCTTAGACATGTTTTTCATCTCGTTAGGATGCATTTTTTTCTTATGCGAGTAACAATTGGCCGGATCCATAAAAGTCCTAGGACAGAACGGACAAGAATAGTTCCGTTCTCCCGTGTGTTGAGCCGTATGGATTTTCAACGAGTTTTTAAGCTTGAAACCTTTCCCACAAACCAGGCACACGTGGGGTTTCAAATCTGTATGCCTGACTCTTATATGTTTATTCAATTCGGCATTACGATGCGTAATATAATCACATTGGGTACATGAAAACGTTAAAGCGTGACGACGCATATGTCGTTTTAAACCCAATTCGTGCGCCAATATTATTCCACATTCTTTACATTGAACGGATTGGTTAGGTGGATTCGGATCGTGTTTTCTCATGTGTATACGCCAATTAATTTTATCTCTGAAGCTTCTTCCGCAGTGCGAACATAGATATTTCGATCGAGAATGAACAGATGACACGTGAACGGAATAAGAAGTGGATAGCGTAAACGTTTTCGGACATAGTTTACAATGATATATTTTTCTTTTTTCTACAGGTAAATGACTCATTTTGTGTTGCCGTAAATGAGAAGCGTATATAAATCCTTTTCCACATTCTTCACATTGTAACGGACGTTCCGATTCAGGTAAATGTGTCATAATATGATTTCTCAACTCTCTCGGTCTAGCGACGGATCTTTTACAAATATGACACTCGAATGCTGACGGTTGAACGTGTCTAGCAAAATGATAATTGATTTTTTTTCTAGTATCGAACTTAGTTCCGCAACATATAACGTAACCTTTCGTGTTATGTTTGCTATTATAATGCTCCAGTAGCGCTCGGACCGATTTGATTTTAGGTGGATGTGAACAAGCATTACAATCCAGATTAAAAAACTTGTTGACCATATCCTCTAAAGCCTGTCCTTTGACGATAAACAGTCCTTCGGAATCCAACAAAATATTCGGATCTAAATCACTAATCAAACCATTTTGAATCTTTTTCAACTTCTTCTTTTTCTTTTCAACCACTTCTCCAGAATCTAAAACTTTCTTCCTTTTTTTATATTTTTTCTTAGTTTTAACAATATTCGTCGATTCTTTTATATTTTCTTTCACTTTTTCAGAATCTAATAAGCTGAGATATTTATCTAACACAATATCATCGTCATCGGAGAATGTATAGTCTTGTTTGCACTCTTCTTTCAAATCGAAATCGTCGATAACATCATTTTTAATGTCGTCTCCGTAATCATGAACTTCGTCAATTTCTTTCGCATCTTCTTTTTTTATACTTTCCAACGGTATTAAACCTTCATTTTTTAAAAATTCCTTTTGTGCGTTATCCACTCTCTCGTAGAATGCGTAACATTCTAGCAAGGATCTATTACATTCGGAACAAATCGCTGTTGACATATCACTCGGTCCTAACCTCAAAGAGAATAGTTTGTATATAATTATTTCGAATGATACTCGCGATTCTGTTTCGAAAATGTCGATAGTTTCAGACTCTCGTTCTAGGCACAGTCTACACTGGAACGAAGTCATTGTTTTTTAAATTATTTTAATAAAAAACACATTTAAATTATAAAATAAACACAATGACAGATAAACTGGGAACGATAAGAAATATCCATAGACAAAAATGAATAACTGGAAATGATGAAACATTTTTGTCTTTGGCCGAAGATTTAGAATAAGGCTAAATTCCTAATTGTCCGCAGTAATATCGCGATTCCTTTTTTCGATTGTACCCAGAGGTGATTTTGAAAATATTCAACAACCGATATGACATCCATTTACTTATAATTATTTATTTATAATAAATATAACAATAAAAAAAACATTTTTAATGATTTTCATACCACATTTTTTTGTTTTGACAAGGAAGAATGAAAGTTTCTTATTTTACTCGTTTATCAATAAAAAAAACACTACCATTCACTACTACTAAGCTTTAATTTACAGTTAATAAAACAAACAAAATTTTATTATGGCAGCACACATATAACTACTCTGCGACACCGCCCTCGACATAATCGCAGCAACATTATTCCAACATGCACGTTAGAAAAAGTATGCCAGAGATAATACGTATTGAAAGGCGTGGCTCGGAGACTATTTATCTTCAGTTTCAGTAATTGAGTCTTTGAACTTAGAACCATTGGAATATACACACAAATCGCGGTTGGTCAATGCACGCGTTCGTAACACCGTGCGTAAGGAGACAATATTCGCACACTTAGTCAGTGTGTACAAATATTGTTACCTGGTGAATTATTTTACCAGACAAGGACCATTTTTATTATTTTTTTGGATACCATTTGGGTATTATTAAAAATCAATAGTCTGGTAAAAATTGATAGAAATGAATCTAATCAGTGGAATAACATGGTGTTGTTTTGTGTTAAATATTCTAAAATAAAGTTGCACAAAAGCATGGCCGACACCTTTGATAATTTAATAAAAGAATTTTTTATTCAGAATGATTATTTTTATTTGGATAACATTTATAATTGTTTTTATTATTTGATAAAGAAATAATTAAAAACTATGGGTTAATAACAAACAAATACTTTAAAAGCAAAGTTATGTATCAATATTGGTTTACAATAATTATTATTTCAGGATTTCATTGTAAATGTCTTTTGATCATAAATCCATTTTGAAAAATTGTTAAGGGTCCAGATATATTGAATTAAGTTGATTCTCACACTCATGCTAGTTATAGTTCACATATATGGAACCTTTTACAATTCAAATGTGTCAATAACAGTTGTTTGTATAATAATTTATCAATCTTGAGAACATAACATTTGGGCAGCTCCGTGTCTGGTTTGGTGGATCTCTCTCTTTCTTTCTCTCTCTCTTTGAATAATGGCCGTGAACTCCTATATGTGAAGGAGTATACGCCAGTGTCAAGTGATGAGGTTTGATGGACATTGTTAATGAATTATAAATGTTGAATTCAGAATAGTTCTTTAGCATTTCCTCACTTAAGGTTTTAACTAGGAGGCTACTTATTCCATTTTATTTGAAGTTTTTTTTTGTAATTCATTTATAATTTCATTTTCTTGTTGGCCGTAAGAGAGATTTCATTGGTCCTTACAAATTTTCTTGTACTGTTGATAGAATGCAATTAATCAATTTTGATAATTTCTCCCATTTCTGTGTCATACTATGCATTAGTATTTTCATGCACCATATTTTGAAAGATATATGTATCTTGAATTGTTAATTATGTTTTGCAAGATTTTGATACATTATTTTTTGTTTTATAATTGTTACTGTGTTATGTAAAGAATATTTAATTGTTGTTTATTTTATCAAAAAAATAAACTCTATTCCAAAATTCAAATTGAAAGTAAATTTTTTGGAGAAGGAACAGTATACATTGAAAGAATAAAAACTTAAAACATGGGGTGTTCTGGGTACTGTTCGTGGAAACACCTTGCGAACAAGAATGCTGATGCATGCGGTGTAGGTCCTTCTTCGTCAATGCAAGCATCGATGGCCTTTTCAACCTTCTCATGGTCTGAGTCATCATCCAGCTTAGACATTGCTACATCCTTCCTGAATCTACCTTCATCCGTGATAAGATCACTTTTGTAAAACATGCAGAATACGTACTTCTGAAGTTCTTCTTCGTCGTTGGAGAAATCACCATTACGTAGGTTCTTGACTTTCTCTTCATCTGCTCCAGTTTCTTCCATACATGCAGAATGATTCTTTTTAAGTTTTTCCTTTTGTTCGTCAGTAAGACTTAATGAAATAGCAATAAAGACTGCAAAGACTACGGTGAATACTAGTCCGTTCATTTTGAATGATGCTTTTAGACTGATTCAGAGAATTTCTGTTACAGTATTTATAATGATTTAATTCAGAGGTTTTCAAAATGTGCACCTCCGTACCCTGGGACTCTGTGCGGGATATTGAAGATTTTTGATAATTTCAAGTAATCTTAATTCAATGCACAGTTAAATGATAAGAAGCGACGTCTAAGAAGATACTATGGAGAAATTCACAAGAATTCAAGACCCATTAAGAGTTCAACTTTTACTTAACTCAATATAACATGTGTCTGTAGAGGAAGAGAGTCTGATTTGTGACAGTAGATTAAAATTGTCTTGCGACAGTACATTACGAGTATAAACAAAATTTGTTGATACAGAACTGGTTGATTTTTGGATATCAGTGAAGAATGAATATATTTCGCCGAGCACTGAAGTGAATCCTGGTTTCATTTACGACTTACCTTTACGAAACTCGGTTTTCGGCAGTAGCTGTTGTAGCGAACGTATGCGTCACATAAATGAGTGAATTTCACATTATATTACTTCTGAAATTGTTTATAAATTAATTTTTGTATATTGTAATGCATTATCTGTACTTGATCTGTATACCTGTATGTATTGTATTGTAATAAAATATTCCTTATGCGTGACCTTCGCAATGATCACTATGCGCGGAAAGTGCGTGGTATGCGTGGTGCTTGCAAGCCGTGACGGAATACATGATCGAATAAAGGGACTTACGATAAGCGATGGGCTGAATATAAGGAATGAAAAACGGAAAAAATATATTCTCATTTTCTGCAAAGTCTACTGTGTTTTTATTTCGACAAACTTCTACCCGCCAAAGAGGAATCTCCTCACCGAAAACGCAAGAAGCAAACCAGAATCTCGGAGGATTGAGCGGCAGTCATCCACCTGTTTTACAATTTGTATACCGGTGCTATACAGCCGTAATAAAAACCAAATATCCCTCAAATCTCAACGTAGAAGAGGAGATAAGGGCAGCTTTTTTTAGTTTGATTCCAATATTTTGGAAACTATGTGGTGAATAACAGACTCCCATCCCACTAATTGACAAGTTTTTTAGAGCATTGTGTCAAAATTTCTATAAACTGAGGGCGCCGTGAAATGAAAAAGTGTGAAAGCAGCTGTGTTTATTGATATTAAGTTTGAATATTAAATTAGAAGTTCTTGATAATATTTCAAATTGTTGTTTGTTTTTTGTTGATGTTTAATTAATATGCATTTATTTGTTTATCTCTTCCAGAAGTACTGAACCTTTCTATATGAGAAGAAATAAATATTATTATTTTTTAATTTACTTTAAACATATATATTGCATATCGACAGTGTTGTCCAGCGTTTTTAAAATTACTTTGATAAAGAAGTAGTGTATCAACATACGCGTCACATAGATCATTGATTTGATTGTGTAGTTACCTGTGTAAACATACTCGTAGATCATTGATTTGATTGTGTAGTTGCCTGTGTAAACATAGATCATTGATATGATTGTGTAGTTGCCTGTGTAAACATAGATCATTGATTTGATTGCGTAGTTGCCTGTGTAAACATAGATCATTGATTTGATTGCCTAGTTTGCCTGTGTAAACATAGATCATTGATTTGATTGCCTAGTTTGCCTGTGTAAACATAGATGATTGATTTGATTGTGTAGTTGCCTGTGTAAACATAGTAGAGTTGTTGCTGTATGCCTGTACCTATTGTAATATAATGTTCCTTATTGCGTAGCTTTCGCAATGATCACTATAGACGACCGGACACCTCTATATGCCACCCGACATGTCATGAATAGCATAGAAAGCGCGTGCTATTCATGGCATTAGCAACGTAACGGCATACAAGGGCGTAAAGGGGCTTATGATGAGCTATGGGCTGCACATGAGGAATGGAAAATGACCTAAATATCCTAATAATCAGAAATTATCCAATGAAGGAGTAAAGCGTCCTGCCATTAGAGTTTCCAAAGTGGTCGATTTGATTATTTGATCTTTATACCAAGAGTTTCCAAAGTGGTCGATTTGATTATTCCAGGGGTCGATAGATTCAATAAAAATATTTGGGGATTGACCACAGCAAAAATAAACCTCCTTACAACTGCTATTTGTTTTTTACTTTAAAATATCTATGATTCCAATACGTACCTAATTAAGAAGTAAAATATTAAAAAAAAAACACTTTTTTGATAAAAATACATTACATACCAAACTTGTGAAATGACTAGGGGGTCGACGGTTTTAAAAGTTCTTGGTAAAGGGGTCTGCGACCGAAAAACGTTTAGGAACTCTTGCTCTATACAGTTATCTACCACTTGGAGTACAAATTATATTCTCACCTACTGGAACTTCTACTGTGTTTTATTTTGGCAAACTTATACATGCCAAAGAGCTGTTTTTATTTTGGCAAACTTATACATACCCTACTCATCTTCACTGAAAATTCAAGAAGCAAACCAGAATCTCCGAGTATTGAGCTGCAGTGATCCACCTGTTTTACAGTCTTCGTACCGGTGCTGTACAAGAAGTACTTTTCAAAATAAAGATAAATTGATCATAAACCCCGCAGATGAAAGACAAGTATCTAAGAAACAAGCAGACAAGAATCCATCACAATATTTCTATTGAAGATTCTTCAAGGTTTAACTCCCAAGGTACGAGAAACACTAAGGTTATATATTCCTGCCATAAAAAGGAATCACCCTCTGTTCTATGATACATACCAACGTACAGCAGGAATACCATGGCTAAACACCACCCAGTCACGCGTCGTATATAGATATTTAACAAACTGAGTGACACTGTGGATATAGTCTCGGCATCGCCTACCAGTTTGAGAAGAATCGTGGCTGATATTCTTACATACGAATTTTTTGTCTTCTCCAGCCAAGTGACAGTATCCATTGTTAAGTTTTGTAACTCACACATCTTTCCCCTCTTCCATATCCATATCCCTTTTCATACCTTATGATTTCTATGTTTTTTTGTTTCATATTATCATTGACTTGACCTAACCATACTTTCTTTGGTCTTCCTTTACCACTCCATCAACTCACATTTGTACTGTATATATGTTTTGTTAGCCTTTCTTCATTCATTTATTCCACGTACCCCTCTTCCATTGGGTGTCCATTTTTTTGTTTGACAGGGGCAATTTAGTTAACCCATCTGTATCGGACGTATGCGTCACCTAAAACATATTTATTTGTTTTCTTGTTTGTATAATATTGGTATATTTACATGTTTAAATTCTTGGTTATATTTTGATGTTATTTGGTATTTTTAAGTAATAATTTTATGTTTGTTGGGGTCTGTGATGTGTCACGACCATAACTGAAATGTTCCTTATGCGTGGCCATCGTGAGACAGTATCAAAAGTCGGCCGGTCCATGCATGCGAAAAACTTGCAAGAATTGTGATATTTCGCAAGTTATAAGCGATGAGCGATTGGCTGCACATAAGGAGTGCCAACGTAAAAAATACATTTTCAGTTCCCTCCAGTCTACTGCCTTTTACTTGCGACCATCTACTACCTGCTAAAAAGGAATCTCTTCACCCTGCTACTTTTTACCGAAAAGCATCAAGTGAGCCGAAATCTCTGAGCATCAAGCGGCAGCCATCCACCTATTTCTACAGTCCTTTGTACGGGTGCTGTACACCATCCGTCTTGAACAGTCTTGATTTGTATGTTCTGGATAATTATCTGACACAATGCACCTATAGATTGATCTATCAACCTATAAGTGGAACCAACCTGCCTTTGGAGACGCCGGTAAGTAGATCAATGACAGTTTTTAACTGTGTGTGTCCTGATATAGATGTGTTTCATGTGTCCTAACCTAACCTATAAGTCAAACCAACCTGCCTTTGAAGACGCTGGTAAGTAGATCAATGACACTTTTTTTGACTGTGTGTGTCCTCATATAGATGTATTTCATGTGTTCTAACCTAACCTAACCCAACCTATAAGTGGAACCAGGGTGCCTTTGGAGATGCCAGTGGTAGGTAGAGCAATCACACTGTTTAATTGTGTGTGTCCTCATATAGACGTGTTTCACGCGTGTAGCTCCTTCAGGAAAAAATCTTGAATTGAGTGTAGTACTTGAAATAATTAAAAAAAATTATATTATCTAACACGTTACGTTTTGTCACAGTGTTTAAGTATAACATAAATTTTTACAATTGATTTTATAAACCTTAAAATGTTGTATTGTTTTTTTTTGGACTTGTTATGTTTGTTCCTTGTACGAATAAGGGAAACCTGTAATGTGCAGAGGACCTGAATAAATAAATTAATAAATGGAGTTAACGTTTTATAAAAGATGGAATGTAAAAAATATATTTGCAGAACAAACAAATTGTGATGAGTCTCTTTGAGAGGAAAAAAGAATAGTTTGCATGATCAGTTTTGCACATTACGAGTGAGTTGGACAGAGCCACTGTATGTTATCATAATTCCTGCGTGCCATTGGCAAGTGCTGACTCTTTTATTATTTTATAAGTTATGATGTACCATAGTTGTGGATTCCATTGGAAGTTATCTCCTTGTGACAGACAGGTGGAAATATTCAGTACATATCACTCAACAATTTGAGTTGCATATATAATAATTAACCTATTCGTATCCATAATTCTCTTTCCTTTATATTTATTTATTTTATTATATGGAACCCTTTAATAAATACATGTCCAAATCATGGCCCGCAGACCACATGTGTCCCAATTTAAGATTTTGTGTGTCCCTTTCGAGGTTTTCAACTTTCTATACATTTTATTATTGATAAAATAAAAAATAAATTCCATTCATGTTAATTATAATAATTTTCACGTATCATTAATTTTGTGAGTGACGAATTTATTACGTAGGCCGGCGCCAGACATTCCTTTGTAGTAATGTAAGTATTATGTGTGATAGCAATGTTAAGGCAACTGGCATTGTGCATTATAACTGCATTTGACACCACATATCGCTGTGAATAGTTTTTTTCAAAATTAAAAGAGGTTGACTGATTAAAATTTGCCCTATCGACTGCGATGCGCGACGTCCAAATGACCAGTCGATATTTAAAAATGATGATCATAAAAAAACAAATGTTTCATTAATTTTACAGAGTAATAAAATATTTCGATTGTTAGTTGTTTGTTTTATTTTTAATATTAGGTCCTTACATATGAAATTGGCGTTTTGCCGTACTGGCAACTTTGATCTCAAATATCTTCTCTTTGGTTAGGAATTCCAAATTCAAATTTATACAGCTATTTACTCAAGTATTTGTGTTTCGAAAATTATAATTCATTTGTTTTTTCCTCAATTGTTTTTTTTCTTTGCGTCACTCAGTTTACAAAATGGAAAACTTGAAATATCGCGTTATTTACGAGTACGAGTTCCACCGTGGCACCAGTGCTGCAGAAACGGCTCGAAGGATTAATGATGTGTATGGCGACGGTGCCGCAAAAGAAAACACAGTGCGTTTTTGGTTCCAACGTTTTCGTTCTGGAAATTTTGACCTGCAGAACAAGCCCCGTGGACGGCCGGAGACCAAAGTTGATAATGAAGAATTGAAGGCTATTGTGGAAGCGGATCCATCGCAAACCACGTCCGAGTTAGTTGCAGTCTGCGGTGTTAGTGATAAAACTGTTTTAATCCACTTGAAGCAAATTGGGAAGGTGAAAAAGCTTGAAAGGTGGGTACCTCACGAATTGAGTGAAGCAAATCAACAAACGCGCGTTGACTGCTGCGTTGCATTACTCAACCGGCACAATAATGAAGGGATTTTGAATCGAATCATTACCTGTGATGAAAAGTGGATCCTGTATGATAATCGGAAGCGCTCATCGCAATGGCTGAACCCTGCCGAACCAGCCAAACCATGCCCCAAGCGAAAATTGACTCCAAAAAAGTTACTTGTGAGCGTTTGGTGGACTAGTGCTGGTGTCGTTCACTACAGCTTTCTTAAATCTGGCCAGACGATTACGGCAGATGTCTATTGTCAGCAACTGCAAACCATGATGGAAAAGCTAGCTGCTAAACAACCGAGGCTGGTTAATCGCTCTAGGCCACTGCTGCTTCATGATAACGCTAGACCACACACTGCACAACAGACGGCTACCAAATTAGAAGAGCTTCAATTGGAATGTCTAAGACATCCACCGTACTCTCCGGACCTTGCCCCAACAGATTACTATTTTTTTCGAAATTTGGATAACTTCTTGCAAGGGAAAAAATTCAACTCCGATGGGGCAGTCCAAACCGACTTTGAAGATTTTATTGATTCCCGTCCGAATGGTTTTTTTAGTAAAGGGATCGATGAACTACCTATGAGATGGCAAAAGTGCATAGATAGCAATGGTACATACTTTGATTAAATAAATATATTATATTAAAAAAAAATCAACTTTATGTTCCTCCCAAACAAAACGCCAATTTCATATGTAAGGACCTAATATAAAAGAAACCTCGTATTATTATTAAGTTATAAAATATTTATATGTGTGGCCCATCAAAGACTTGCCTTGTTTTATTTGGCCCACCAAATGATTTCAGTTGGACACCCTTTAATATATCTGAATTGGCGATACGGATATATTGAAGAGCACGGCTAGGAGACAATATTATCTTTGGTCCTAGTTATTAATCTCTGTGGGCTAGTTGGTAAGATGCCTGTCACCCAGCCCGGAGGTTGTGGGTTCAAATCCCACTGGAACCCAGATTTTTTTAAATTGTCTGGGGTCTGGGATTTTTAACATCTTTCTGGTTGGTTGTAAGAGATGGCCACATGGCAATAAGCCTCCCAGGTTGTACTGTATATTCGTACAATGAATGTGTAATACAATACTAGAGAATAGAGTTCAGATTTAGAATAACTGGAGTAGGCATAGAACTTACAGTTCGTCATTGTATTTATTTATTTTCTCAAAACAGGCTTAGTCCAAAATAACTGGAGTAGGCATACAGCTTACAGTTGTCATTGTATTTATTTATTTTCTCAAAACAGGCTAAGTCCAAAATAACTGGAGTAGGCATACAACTTACAGTTCGTCATTGTATTTATTTATTTTCTCAAAACAGGCTTAGTCCAAAATAACTGGAGTAGGCATACAACTTACAGTTCGTCATTGTATTTATTTATTTTCTCAAAACAGGCTTAGTCCAAAATAACTGGAGTAGGCATACAGCTTACAGTTGTCATTGTATTTATTTATTTTCTCAAAACAGGCTAAGTCCAAAATAACTGGAGTAGGCATACAACTTACAGTTCGTCATTGTATTTATTTATTTTCTCAAAACAGGCTTAGTCCAAAATAACTGGAGTAGGCATACAACTTACAGTTCGTCATTGTATTTATTTATTTTCTCAAAACAGGCTTAGTCCAAAATAACTGGAGTAGGCATACAACTTACAGTTCGTCATTGTATTTATTTATTTTCTCAAAACAGGCTTAGTCCAAAATAACTGGAGTAGGCATACAACTTACAGTTCGTCATTGTATTTATTTGTTTTCTCAAAACAGGCTTAGTCCAAAATAACTGGAATAGGCATACAACTTACGGTTCGTCATTGTATTTATTTATTTTCTCAAAACAGGCTTAGTCCAAAATAACTGGAGTAGGCATACAACTTACAGTTCGTCATTGTATTTATTTATTTTCTCAAAACAGGCTTAGTCCAAAATAACTGGAATAGGCATACAACTTACAGTTCGTCATTGTATTTATTTATTTTCTCAAAACAGGCTTAGTCCAAAATAACTGGAGTAGGCATACAATTTACAGTTCATCATTGTATTTATTTATTTTCTCAAAACAGGCTTAGTCCAAAATAACTGGAGTAGGCATACAACTTACAGTTCGTCATTGTATTTATTTATTTTCTCAAAACAGGCTTAGTCCAAAATAACTGGAATAGGCATACAACTTACGGTTCGTCATTGTATTTATTTATTTTCTCAAAACAGGCTTAGTCCAAAATAACTGGAGTAGGCATACAACTTACACTTCGTCATTGTATTTATTTATTTTCTCAAAACAGGCTTAGTCCAATTACTTTAAAAAATACAAGAAATGTTAACATGAAAAATAAATAAAGATTATATAGAATAAAAAAAAATGAAATAAAAAATAATGTATATGCATACATATATACACACACAAACATACACATAAGTCACTTAAGTTCGTTGATGAGTGCTTTCTAACGCGCTCAATCTTAGAAGAAAATTTACTTTTGCTTTTGGTTAAGAGTTAAGCCCCTTCCAACAGGCATAGCGGCTGGAAGACCCGTTCTTGCGTATGTTATTGAGAACAGTTCCTGCCGGCGCTGTCTAGTGTAATTGTTAGGAACAGCAGACAGAAAACAGACGCTAAGTATAAAAAAATAAATTAATGTTTATTGTGAACGTTGAAAAAGAACTGTATGCTTATAAATACAGACTTTATAATTATTAAAATGGTGCATACATTTTTTTGCGACATTCTGTATAATGGAATATTGTGTTCGAATACCCAAATAGCCAAAAAAACGAATAAACCATGAAATACTTTAAAAACAGAAAATAACAAAAGTGCTTTCAGAAAATCAGAAAAAAAATTTAATTTTGCACTACAGAAACTAATGGGTTAATTAAATTTCAGAATTGGAATTACACTGAAAGATATTTAAGTGCCCCCATCCCCATATTTCCCTTAAATATTCAGAGACAGGTCTACAAAAAATCAGAAGATATGGAAACAGTCTTCAGAATTGATTGGTTCACAATTTATAACTGGATCCTACCTAATGGATTTTTTTTATTAACAAAATGGATTTTTTCTAAACAGAATGGATCTTTTATTAACAGAAAGGATATTTTCTTGACAGAATGGATATTTTCGTAACATAATGGATTTTTTATTCCTAGAATAAATATTTTATAAACAGAATGGATCCATGTCTATTGGCATTTCCAGTTCACCGCTCCTCATTTTTACGTCGTCCTTTACTGTCAATGCAGTGAGACTCTGGAATCAGTTACAAACCAATATAAGACTCGCTCCGTCCTTGGCATGCTTTAAGAAGCGACTGAAAAACATCTTAATTTCTAGTCAGTAAAATAACGTGTTTCATTCCTGATTTTACTTTTCCTTTCCTCTCCACCATCCCTTCCTTTCCTTTTGATTGATGATATCTCACTTTATATGAAAAATAATGTTCGAGTGATTGTCCGTCTTTGTGGGGTTCGTGGGCATATGCTCACGTATGTGTTTATGGATTTCATGGGGATGGATAGTCATTTGAATTATTTATGTGACCACGTAACATGTTTCATTTACTTTTGTCTGGTTGATTGAAAGAGAAAATAAGCCCGCCTGGCAAAATAAGCCCGCCAGATTGTATTAGCAATAAAAGTGTTAAATAAATAAATGGACAAATCTTTTCTTGACAGAATGGATCTATTCTTAACATAATGGATCTTTTATTTCCAGAAAAAGGTCATCTGCATGCCCAAATATTTTGTATTTGATATCCAATGGTTCTGAAATTCCGTGCATTAGAAGTTCTACTGTCTACCTTAGCCGGTAGACAAGTACCTTACCAAACAAGCTATAGAGATCGTCAATATTAGACGACCTCCGTGGCCTAGTTGGTAAGATGCCTGTCTCTCAACCCGGAGGTTGCGCGTTCAAGTCCTGCTGGAAACCAAATTTTTTAAAAAAGGATTCCAGTCTGGTTTTTACATATGGCCCCTTTAACATCTCTTTGGTTAGTAGGAAAAGATTGCCACATGGCATTAATCCTGCCAGGTTGTACTGTGTACAATGAAAGTATAATAAAATACAATATTTTGAAAGGATTAACACACATTTCATGTTATTTCCCAGTCGGGCTATCTAGAGAGATCCTTCGTGTATTGGACGTGTTTCGTGCGTCACCTAAAAACATTGAAATTTGTTTTCTTCTTTGTTTTTGATATGTAAATTCTTGGTTATATTTTGACGTTATTTGGTATTTTTCGATTTTTGTATGTATATTTTATGTTTGTTGGGGTCCGCGCTGTGTCGCAACCGTAACGGAAATGTGACATATGCACAGCCATCGCGAGTTTGCCGGCCTATGCATGCGCAAAACTTGCGAAAATTGTGATATTTCGCGAGTTGTGACGGCATGCACGGGTGAAAACAGGCGCCTGCGATGAGCGATTGGCTGCACATAAGAAGCGCCAAAAGTCGAAAATACATTCTCAGTTCCCTCCAGTCTACTGCCTTTTACTTGCGACCATCTACTACTTGCCTAAGAGGAATCTCTTCTAGTTCTCACCGATCTGTTACTTTTACCGTGAACTGAATTCTCCGAGCATCAAGCAGCAGCCATCTACCTATTGTAACAGTCTTTGTACCTATGCCGTACACCTTCCTATATTCTACATCCATACATCTACAATTTCTCTGACTTTTTACATTTCCTTCTTTTGAAATATCATTCACTTTATCCAACCATACCTTCCTTAGTCTTTTTCTACCTCACCTTCCAATCACATTTGTTTTATTAGCTTTACTCCATTCATTCATTCTACATACCTTAACCATCTCAGCGTGTTCTTCTTCATCTTACTCAATACATTAATCTTAAGTTCACATTCGCTTCATTCCGTATTTTGTCATACATTGTCACCCTTTTATATTCTTCTTTATATACTACTTAAATAGCAGAATCTCTCTACTTGCTCCAATCTTTCACTGTTCACTCACATATATCACATTTGGCTTTTCACACACTTCTATCACCATTACTTTGGATTAACAGATAAGAAAACTTAAAAGGATTAACAGATAAGAAAACTTGAAAGGATTAACAGATAAAAAAACTTGAAAGGATTAACAGATAAGAAAACTTGAAAGGATTAACATATTAGAAAACTTGAAAGGATTAACAGAAAAGAAAACTTGAAAGGATTAACATATAAGAAGACTTGAAAGGATTAACGAAAAAGAAATTTGAAAGGATTAACAGATAAGAAAACTTGAAACGATTAACAGAAAAGAAAACTTGAAAGGATTAACAGATAAGAAAACTTGAAAGGATTAACGAAAAAGAAAACTTGAAAGGATTAACAGATAAGAAAACTTGAAAGGATTAACAGATAAGAAAACTTGAAAGGATTAACGAAAAAGAAAACTTGAAAGGATTAACAGATAAGAAAACTTGAAAGGATTAACAGATAAGAAAACTTGAAAGGATTAACGAAAAAGAAAACTTGAAAGGATTAACAGATAAGAAAACTTGAAAGGATTAACAGATAAGAAAACTTGAAAGGATTAACGAAAAAGAAAACTTGAAAGGATTAACAGATAAGAAAACTTGAAACGATTAACATATAAGAAAACTTGAAAGGATTAACAGATAAGAAAACTTGAAAGGATTAACATATAAGAAAACTTGAAAGGATTAACAGATAAGAAAACTTGAAAGGATTAACAGATAAGAAAACTTGAAAGGATTAACATATAAGAAAACTTGAAAGGATTAATATATAAGAAAACTTGAAAGGATTAACAGATAAAAAAACTTGAAAGGATTAACAGATAAGAAAACTTGAAAGGATTAACAGATAAAAAAACTTGAAAGGATTAACAGAAAAGAAAACTTGAAAGGATTAACATATAAGAAAACTTGAAAGGATTAACGAAAAAGAAATTTGAAAGGATTAACATATAAGAAAACTTGAAAGGAATAACATATAAGAAAACTTGAAAGGATTAACAGATAAGAAAACTTGAAAGGATTAAGAGATAAGAAAACTTGAAAGGATTAACAGAAAAGAAAACTTGAAAGGATTAACATATAAGAAAACTTGAAAAGATTAACCCTTTCCGGTCCTATGTCGAATGTCATTCGACATCGACTTTATTCCAGTGAGTCCTATGTCCAATGTCATTCGACATTTTTTTCTTGTGAACATAAATATAGTTTTATTAAAAACAACCTTGTGAACATAAATAAAGTTTTATTAAAAACAACCTGGATGTATTGTTTTACCCTGTAATTCTGTAAATCTTTTGTGGACCTGATGGAACATTTTTTTTTTTTTTGTGGACCGGAAAGGGTTAACAGATAAGAAAACTTGAAAGGATTAACATATAAAAAAACTTGAAAGGAGTAACGAAAAAGAAAACTTGAAAGGATTAACAGATAAGAAAACTTGAGAGGATTAACAGATAAAAAAACTTGAAAGGATTAACAGAAAAGAAAACTTGAAAGGATTAACATATAAGAAAACTTGAAAGGATCGACATATAAAAAAACTTGAAAGAATTAACAGATAAAAAAACTTGAAAGGATTAACAGATAAGAAAACTTGAAACGATTAACGAATAAGAAAACTTGGGATTCAAGATTATTAGTTTTATTCACCAAAAAAATAAAATAAAATACATATAATTAATTTACATTCATATAAAAAGATTAGAGTATAATATTGCTCTATGAGCCAGGGTAAACATTTACAATCTTTGAAAAATTTCTTGCGTTTTCTGTCATCAAGTCTTTATACACTATTTGCTACAAAAGTCTTAGTATTTGAGCATTGGGTTTATTATCAAGTATTTACAACCGTTTACCAGATATTTATCGGAATATAATTCAAGACAACCAGAGCTGTAATACGATAATAAAAAAATAACAGTTTTTACTTACAGCTCACAACTGTAAGTTTGTGGAGTGTTGCCAAGTTACAGTAGTCACCTCTCTTGTCCGCAGTTTTAGTTACCCATGGTCAACTACAGTACGAGAAAATTCTAACGTTCAGGTCAATAGAGCACTATATATTCAGCATTTTGTTACTTGGAAGACTTGAATAAGTAACTATAAATACAGTGGAACCTCGGTTTTCGAACTTAATCCGTTCCAGAAGACTGTTCGTAAACCGATTTGATAAATTGGATTAATTTATTCCAGACCCACAAAATTATACAGCGCGACAACAGAAAATTAAAATTGATCTGCGCTTTACCTGTACTGAGGAGAGCTGATGATGAATGTGGAAGGTGGTGAGACAGGTGAAGAGGAGGAGGGATGTTATTGTTTGGAAAGGGAGTCAACTTGTATATAAACATCAAGTGACTCCTTCTGGAGTTCTTTCTCTTTTCTGTCTCACTAAAAACCTATCCAGTGAAGTTTATTTTTGCCTGTGTTTTAAAAAAAAATCTAAATTGAGACATGGCATTGTCATTGAAAATGTTTGTTTGAGAACATAATTAAAACAACGTTTGGGATAGTAAAACAATATTGTTTGAAACAATATATTGTTTGAAACAGCAAAATACTGTTTGAAAATATTAAATGGAAAATTCCAATATATTGTCAGAAGGTTAAAAGTAGCTTAATGCTAAGTCATTCACATCCCTTCGTATAAGTTACCAGTAATCACTTACATTGACTTTTGTAAAATCTCGAAAAATTTAAAAGATCTCTCATTTTTGATAACATTTGAAAGTCAAATGTAAATGCCATTTTCTTGAAACCAATTACCCTTTATGTTTGTTTATAATATTTTGGTTGATAAATATATTATTTATAGTTAAGGCATTAACATTGTGGAGGTTTCAATGCAATGTAATTTGTTTTATCAAACACTGTTTATTCCACTTTATGTAACGGTATAACCCTACCGGTTTCAAGGTGCACACCTCATCATCAAGCGAGCCCTTCAGGCTGGGGATTGTGGTTGGATGGAGGAAGGAGACCACTTCAGTGAGCGAGATCTTTTAATGTATGTGTTTGCCAGATGTTCATTCCAATGCACTGACTTGGATATTTCTAGGGCCTCTAAACTGTCCAATTTATTTCCGTTACTACTGATACGCAAGAATTTGGCATCATTGATAGAAAATGTATGATTTTTACGGTGACAATGATTAGTCATGTTGGTAACAGCAGTTCAAACAGAATTCAATCTACTCAACGAATCCTCTAATTTATTCTAATCATTGTCACCGAGAAAATCACACATTTTCTATCCATGATACCAAATTCTTGCATATCAATTATGCAACTAAATTAGACAGATTAAAAGTCCTGTAAATATCAAAGTCACTACATTTAGATGAACACCTGCTGCTTGCCGAAGTCATCTCCTGCCTCCTTCCACCCAATATCAAGTCAACTCCTTCCTCCTTCCCCCCACAATCAAGTCATCTCCTGCCTCCTTCCACCCAATATCAAGTCAACTCCTTCCTCCTTCCCCCCACAATCAAGTCATCTCCTGCCTCCTTCCACCCAATATCAAGTCAACTCCTTCCTTCTTACATCCACAATCAAGTCATCTCCTGCCTCCTTCCACCCAATATCAAGTCAACTCCTTCCTTCTTACATCCACAATCAAGTCATCGCCTGCCTCCTTCCACCCAATATCAAGTCAACTCCTTCCTTCTTACATCCACAATCAAGTCATCTACTGCCTCCTTCCACCCAATATCAAGTCAACTCCTTCCTTCTTACATCCACAATCAAGTCATCTCCTGCCTCCTTCCACCCAATATCAAGTCAACTCCTTCCTTCTTACATCCACAATCAAGTCATCTCCTGCCTCCTTCCACCCACAATAAAGTCATCTCCTGCCACCTTCCACCCACCATCAAGTCATCTCCTGCCTCCTTCCACCCACAATCAAGTCATCTCCTGCCACCTTCCACCCACAATCAAGCCATCTCCTGCCTCCTTCCCCCCACAATCAAGTCATCTCCTGCCTCCTTCCACTCTCAATCCCCAACCTGAATTGGTTATCACTAGATGTGGTTGGTATATTGGTGATATAATTCAGTGTTGTTTGTGCTCCTCCGATGATGGGGTGAAATCCTTATAACTGGTACGGTTATACCGTTACATAAAGTGGATAAAAGTTTGATAAAAACAATTAGATTGGTAAATATTTGTTGTAAATATTTTTATTTCTTCTCTGATTGATGCATACAATTTGAAATACGGGCTCAACATTTTGTAATTTATAGTAAAATAAGTAAATGTAAAGTAATAAACAAAATTTTCTTTATAAAATTGACTTTCTTCAGCTCTCGAGTCACTATAAAATATTGTCCTTGGGTATTAATAACACAACTAAAAAACTAAATAAAAAAATGTTAATTTTTACACCTATGCTCCTTTGTATTTCATTACAATAGTGTTACCATCCGTACAAAATGCTTGAATTCTTATATTTTAAATTATAATGGATAGTAAAAAAAGGTACCTTTACTTTAAAAAATTTAAAAAACAAAACAGACACAATAAAAATAGAATTATATAAAAAAAGAAGTCCGCAAAAATAAAACACCACAAAAAGAAACACTTTAAAAATATAACTATATCAAAATATAACTATATCAAAATGTCCCATTCTTTGAACCTACAAAAAAAAGCTTTATGAGTAGAATATGATAGTATTTTGATATTCTACTAGTTAAATTTAGTAAAATAACAAAGAAATTTCTTGTTCAATATTGTATTGAATTATACTTTTATTGTATTCAGTACAATCTAGCGGGTTCATTACCATACAGAAATTTCTACCAACCAACTTGAAAGATGTTATAGAGGTCAAAGGTGAAAACCACACAATTACTCCTTTTTTAAATAAATCGGATACTGACAAGAATCGAACCCACAGCCTCCAAGTTGCGAGACAAGTATCTTACTAACTAGGCCACCGAGGTTGGTCATGAATATTTTAATATGTTGTTCCATGAAGTTCAAGCCAAACTTTTCATTAGTTAATATTTTTTAAATAAACAAGAACAAAACAAAAGTGATAACCATAGGCAGAGACAAACACCAAATGAACACACTAATGCCAGGAGCTGCACTTACCATAAGAACGCAAAAGAGTTTGTCTATCTTGGAGGCAAAATCACATGGGATGGCCATGTATAAAGAGAGGTTGACAGTCGCATCCACCAAGCAAAACTCGCCTTTAATAAGAAATTAAAGATTTTCGAATCCAACAACATGGACCTAAAGCTCCGCAAGCAATTGGTCAAAACATATGTGTAGAGTATTTTGATGTATGGTTGCGAAACATGGTGCATAGGCGAAAGAGATCGAAAAATATTGAAGGCCTTCGAGATGTGGACCTATAGACAAATCCTAAGGATTTATTGGAGAGACCACATTACAAATGACGAGATTCTCAGCAGGATCGAAGAAACCAGGCACCTGTCAAACATCATATCGGAAAGGCGTGCAGAATGGATAGGTCATATACTGCAACATGAAAGTTTTCTGCACAATATACTGGAGGGAATGATTGAGGGATCGATTGGCAGAGGGCCCCCTCGCTAAGAGTATGTGGAGCAAATATGCCACGATATGGACTGCACCTCCTATACAGAGCTCAAGAGGATCGCTGAAGACCGAGCGGAGTGGAGGAGGAGATGCAGAGCTTTGCTGCTAACCAATCCCCAGGATTGAAACTGAAGAAGAAGAATAATTTCAAGATATTTTTCTTATTTGTACGATACCAGATCTTAATGGCGTAGATATGCTTCTTAGCCAGGTCTACGCATTCGGAGTAGCTCTACGTACTTTAGACGTGCCCCCTTGATAGTCATAAATCGAGCATGTCTTTGTCGTGATCGGCTGTCAGCACTTCTACATACTTGCAAAGGGGCAACTACTTTCGACTGCACTTATATTATACTGTATGCACAACGAGATTGACAGCATCAGACTCTGTCAGACATCAGACTGTATTGTTCCGTAACTTCTTAAGAAGTCGAGAATTTTCAAAAAGGCTTCATCCTCTTGCAGTAAATCCTTGATCTGTTTTTTCTGCATTATTCCTGGGATGTAAACTGCCAGCTATCCTTCCATCTGCCTAGTCGGCTTTCTATGGGGTAACTTTGAAAAATGATGCAAGGAATCCAGGTCTCATCCATTCTAAGAACGTGACCCCGCCAATAAACTCTTTTCTACTTTCTCGATCTTACAGTGTCTTCAGTTTTTTCACATTTTTAAAATTCTATATCTGAGTGTTTTCAGACTCTCAGAATCTTGTTAAGGCAGACATAATAAATAGGTTGTTATAACATATTAACTGCACTTTTGCAATGGTAGGTCTTATTGTATTATAGTATAGTTTCATTGTTTACAATACAACCTGAAGGGCTAAATACCATGTTGTATATTCTTTCAACCAGAGATGTTATAGATATTTTAAGTGAAAAGCCAAGCTGTGACCCTTTAAAAAATAAAATTAAGTTTCATCAGGTATGGAACCCACAATCTCGGGTAAGAATATTGCATGGTTTAGTCTTCCTTCAGTGTCAGAAGTTTGAGAAGATAGAAACTTTTTAAAATAACACTTTTTGAGAGATGCTATAACAGACAGATGCATAAATGTGAAAGAAATTCTACACGATACACTTAAATTTAA
Source organism: Odontocerum albicorne (assembly GCA_949825065.1). NCBI lineage: Eukaryota > Metazoa > Arthropoda > Insecta > Trichoptera > Odontoceridae > Odontocerum > Odontocerum albicorne. The sequence goes on along the minus strand of OX463866.1, from coordinate 20,439,154 downwards.
GTGACAGGCCTGTTTCCCTTTACTCAAGTCGTTGCAATGATCATTTGAGAACTCTTTTGTAGGGTGAAACAGGCCTGTTACTTTCATTGAAGCTTTTTTGCAGATTTTTTTTCCACTAAAGTGTTAACTGTTTAAAAACCCATTCAATTAATAAAAAGGTATATACTTGAAGTGAATTAGGTCACAAAATGGTGCCATAAAAGAATTCTTTTTCTTTGAATAAAAGCCGTGAACTCCTATATATGAGGGAGTATATGCCAGTGTCAAGTGATGGAGAAATATCTCTTGAATATTGACTGTGTACTTCTATATATGAAGAAGTATATACCAGCGCTAAGTGAATAATTTAGAGATATTCTAGCCTTTATTTTCAGGACAATATTGTCTATGATATATTTAAAATATCAGCTTTAAAACCATATCCAAACGGCAACAATACCAAAATACAGGAATTTCTCAATTGTGTATAGTTTTTTAAATAAAATATAAGTATTATTTCAATAGAATTCATTATATATTTGTACAGATGGTAATTAAAAAAAAAATAATAGACATTATAAACAACATAAAACTAAATACTAACCATAGATCACCTCATTATTTATTTAGAACATTAAAATAAATACAAATTAAAGATCACCATAAATCATCAATACACCCATTGCAATAAAATATATTTTAAAATAAAGTCTTTCCACTTTTGGGAACTTGGCATCGGATAAAATATTTATTCAATATAAAACAAATTCATTAAAAAATAAAACAGCTCATGAAATGATCCACGTTTCTTTTGATTCATTTAATATTTGTAAAGAAACATTCTTTATTTTTTTTACATAACATATGAAAGAGACTAGCGTAAATAACAAGACAGCTTTTACAAACATATTAATGTTACAAGATAAGTAACCTTACGAGATATAAATATTATAAAATAAGCTGCTGTTACAGACATTTAAATATTACATTTAAAAAATATACTTTTGAAGAAAAAAATAATGTGACAAAATTAGCTACCACTGAAGAGTTAAATGTAACAAAATAGCGTACTTTTACAGGCATATGAATGTTACAATATAAGCGGTCTTTATAGACATACAAATGTAATAAAGTTAGCTACCTTTATAAACGTAACAATAAAAGCTGTTTTAATAGAAATATGAATGTTAAAAAAAATAGCTACCAATACATGATACACATATGAATAAGACAAAAATTAATGCTACCTTTTCAGTAAATTGTTTATGGTTAAAATTAGTTTGCAGTAATAAATTAATAAAATTCATCACTTGACACTGGCGTATACTCCTTCATATATAAGAGTTCACGACCATTATTCAAAGAGAGAGAGAGAATGAATAAAATAGTGGTAATTTTAAAGTTTCCAATTATTGTTTTTGCTCAATTTTCTGTCTATCAAAATAAAATCGCAAAAAAAAATATAATATATGTGGACGTATTTTTCATGAGTTGTTTTATTTTTTTCAAAAAAAAAATATAACAAGTTGTTTTTGATGAATTTGTGATGAAATAAAAAGTGTGATACATTGCGTCGCGGGTGATAAACAAAAATACCACTAATGCAATACAAAAGATAGAAATATGAAACTAATGCAGCACTGATCTCGGATCGTGTCACATTTAAAGGTACTTAATCTTTATAAAGGTAACACCAAGCTTATAATAAAGATAAAATATTTATATAAGAACATTTAAGCCCTTATCAAACATTGAATGTAGTGACATCTTTTACAGATTTATTTGGTTTTTATATTATAAACTAAGACAGTTTCCTAACCTTCTTTTTTGTCTTAAGTCTTTAATCAGTGTTATACTCCCAGATCTCTCATACAACTGTGTTATATATACTATCATCTAAGGTTACAGGAGAGGTTCAAACTATTCAATGAAGCATGCAGGACAGTTTGAACATGTACAAGAGCTTATGTAGTATAGATGAGAGTAAGATGTTTCTTAGAAGTTTAATATGAGATTTTTTACAAAACATTTTAAAGTTCAAGAGGTTACAGCATTGTTTTATTGAAATATTGATGAATTCCTACAGTGAAAAATATTGAATTTCAGAAAAACATTGAAGACTATTTAGCAACCAACATAACCCTGCGTAAGGTGGCAGTGAAAGTATTAAAAGCAGAAATTAGGACCTAATTTATACTCTGACTTTAGTATTAAATACTACAACTTTATTATTTTTATACTGGCAACTTGCCGGACTATTTGAACTACAGGCTTTAAGCCCCTTTAGAAGTACATTTGCTATACTACGAGCCATTTTTTTTTCTTTCGTGTCATTGAACCTTCAGACTGTCATTGCTACTATTCTTTTCACACTCCGGTGTGTCGCCACTAGAAAAAGAGTCCCTTTGGGCATTTCCTTCTTTGTCATTAAGTGACGTCGCAATAAAAAAAAATAAAGATTTGAATTTTCTATACTAGAGAAAATGTAGAATGGTCCCTGTGACGTTTGAAATGTCATGTCTCAAAGGGATGGGGTAAAATCATTTTATTTACAAATCGAATAGTTTTTTTATAAATCGAAAAATTGTTTTTCTCTAAACTGACGTTTTAATTCCTAATTTACATTATACTGACTTTCTAATGTATTGTATGATTTGTATCTATCTTTAAATAGGCCAAGATCCACTATGAATTAATGCTAATTACGAACATTTAATTTTAGGTATAAAAAAATCGAAAATACAATTATCGTATACCCCATCCCTAGCCAATGCAGACTAACATAGTGACTTTTGACGAATGTCACCAAATATTATTTAGTTTTAACAAACTGACATATTTTTGATAATTTGTAACAAGATGTATTAATTTGTCATTATTGTTAGTTTTATGTAATGTATTTACCTAAATAACTTGCTATTTATTAGAATCGAGGCTTATATAAGTAGATAAAATAATTAAAATTATTGAACGTCGTTACAAGGTTATATCGGGGCAAATTTGTGAACTGTCTCAGGGACCGTGCTACATTTTCTCTAGTATAGTGTAGATCGTGCTGGATGTTGACTTATTTAGTCCTCCATAACAACAGAGGGGGTTGCGGGATCAAACTGAACTAAAGAAATGTATACTGAATGTAAAATTTTATTCAAAATTGTCATAGCTTCTTTAAATAAATTAATCATGTGGTTTAATTGCTTTATTTTAAAGTTTGGAGCGTATAAGATCTAACTCAGAATACAATTCACGAATTTTTAAACTTACAAAACGGTATTTAGTATTTAGAGCGGTGAAAGAATTTGGTCCTAAGTATGTAATAGTCGCTTCAGACACAGTGTTTATGTATGATATATGTTCCACTCCAAAATATGGAAAAGAGTAAAGAAATGTTGCAACAATACAATCACCTAATTTTATATAAATAAATATTTAAGTACAAAATGTGGTGTCACTTATTATTCTAAAAGAAAGAAACATTAAAAAATAACTAACTTTTGATTAAAAGATAGTTTTGAGCAAATTATAAACACAAGTATACAATATATAAGTATTTTACTCACAGCATTCTTTTCAACAAGTTATTTTAATCGCTTTGAACTCCATCCCCTAAATTCTGTCTTAGCCTTTGAACACAAGAAGAGTAAAGTAGGCTTGTGATGGTACTGGAGCATACCAGTACTTTTCTTGTGAATATATATTTTATAGAATATTTATTTTATTCATAAAATGTGATGATAAAATCATCCCCCCATCTTAACACTTTAAAATCCGGTCGAAATCAAGATAATTTTTTCCAGTGTCCGTCTTATTTTTGAAGAATTCTGTTTTTTTAAGGGTTTACTAAAATTGCTGTATCCAAGTAAGTACTTAGAATATTGTAAAGATACTTTGTATTATATATTCACTTAAAATACTTTATTTGTCTAGTTTGGTATAGTAATTCTGTCAAAAATCTTCTTTGTGAAGAGTTACATCACACAAGTGTCGGGTCTCAATCGCAATCTCTGGATTGGGGTACAAATTATTAAATAAAGTATTAGTGTATACAAAGTGTTAAATAGGGGACATACAGTCAAATTACATATTTTTTCAAAATTAACTAAAATATATGAAGTGCTATATTGGGTTGTGTAATGATTATTAATTATGTAATGATTGGGTTGTGTAATGATTATTTTACATAATAAGTATGTATAATCTGTAAATTCAATTTATGAAAATACAAAACAGACACAAAACAAGTTGACACTATCAAATTATATAGATCAAGGTTTGTCGCCTATCATTTGCCATGATCTCAGAAAATCAAGATTTTGCATGTATCTTCCTGAATATATGTTATTTTCATTTTTTGTCGACCAATTTTGACGCTCTTCAAATATTGCGCCTGAGGTCAGAGCCCCAGTTGTTCCACCCTTATTCTGGTTCTGGATGAAGAATTAGAGTTCAAAGTGAAATGTCTACTTATGTGAGAATGCTTATGTCAAAATAGTTTAACTAAAAATAAATTGTTTTTTTTTTTTAATATCATATTTGGAATGTATATTTTCAAGATGTCACTACATTGTTTTTATAACTTAAAAATAAAAATTACATTTATAATTATTCTAATGAAATAAAACGAATTACTTTATATTTTAACAATAAATGACTTTATCAAAGAAATAACACTCCGAACCTTTCTTAATATAAAAAATAATAAATGAAGAAGAAACATTTATTTGTAATTATAATTGTAGCATTTTCAGTAGTATTTATTTTTTTAATTAAGTACTTAATTGTTTAAGTATCACTTTAATTTCATTTCATTTGAGATAAAAATGAAATGAATATTTTTAACAAAATAATATTCACTGTAAAAGATATCTTTAATATTTCATATAAAGATTTTGATATTTAATAAATTATTATTCATAATTTGGATTTATAAAGAATTATTTCTTATCGCCTGTCAATCAAAAAAATACCTGTTTAACAACAACAATGTTTCTTGAGGTTTAAGTGTGTGTAGAGATATGAATACAGTGTGAATATTTCAGTGTTTTATACTAGAGAAAATGTTTGATGGTTCCTGTGACGTTTGAAATGTCATGTCTGAAAGGAATGGGGTAAAATAGTTTTTTTTCACAAATCGAATAGTTTTTTTATAAATCGAAAAATAATTTTTCTCTAAACTGACGTTTTAATTCCTAATTTTAATTATACTGACTTTCTAATGTATTGTATGATTTGTATCTATCTTTAAATAGACCAAGATCCACTATGAATTAATACTAATTACAAACATTTAATTTTAGGTATGAAAAAATCAAAAATCCAATTATCGTATACCCCATCCCCAGCTAATGCAGACTAACGTAGTGACTTTTGACAAACGTCGCCAAATATTATTTGATTTTAACAAACTGACACATTTTTGCAAATTTATAACAAGATGTATTAATTTGTCATTATTTTTAATTTTATGTGATGTATTTACCTAAATAACTTGCTATTTATGTTATTAGAATCGAGGCTTATATTAAAATTGATAAAATAATTAAAATTACTGAATATCGTTACAAGGTTGTATTGGGGTAAATTTATGAACTGTCACACGGACCATGCTACATTTTCTCTAGTATAGTATTTAGTAAACATTTATAAAATTTGTGATTAAGGAATAAGACTAGGCAGGTCTGTCCTATTAAAGTGGTTCTCTATACCCACTAAATGGAGGCTTTTTTGTATTTCCCTGTACTTGTATTCCTCTGTTCACATTTCCATTAAAACAATGGAAATGTTTTATTTATTCAACACTTTATTTTAAAAACAATCTGGCAGGCGTGGAAAATTAAAAAAAATATCCTGTACTGAATATTATTTATGTTAAAAATATTATTTTGTTTATTAAATCAGAGATTCCCAAAGAGAGAGTTATTTGTTTTCAACAATGATATAAAATCTACAGGGACTTATATCAGAGACGTTTATTGAACCCATTTTCGAAAGCTTTATAGTAAACTTTTTGAAACTACTTAGAAAAGCTGTCTTGACTGTTTTGTAAGAAGTTTTGCATTCAGTCCTGCAAATTTCCAGGCTGGCCCTTGATAATTTATACAGATTATTAAAAAAAATGGAAATCTCTGAGATGAAAGAGAATTTGGTTTGCTGTCTCAACTATTTATAATAGCACGTCACACGTTACCATCATCTTTATCTTTCACTAATCTAACATCAAGCACCGTTCATCTCACTTCCTCTCTCTCTCTCACTTTCTTCAACTTACTTTGACCAATTATTATGGCAGACATTAAGTATTTGTTCAACCACCCGGAAAGATTATTTTAACACTAATATGTAAACATACTTAACTATTCCACATACAGAGAAGTCCATTAAATATGTTCTCGTTTAAGTTGTTTTGTTGTATACAAAATTTTAATTCATTTGTTTGAAAAAAAAATCTATATCAGAACATGTTCCACAAACACTGCCTTCGGAAGAAGAAATCACCTTATATGTTCCATTAGAAACACAGATATATCTTATAATGGCACCCCTTTGTGCATTCATGATGTCCTTAGCAACAGAATTGACAAATTTAAGTATTCGGGTTCCACAGTTGCTGAGAATGGGACGCCCATCAGAATAGGTACTGCTATCGGTGATTTTAACAATATGAAGGCCATAAAGGACTTCTCAGCGTTTAGTCTGAAGACAAAGGGTTGGCACTGTTTGACACCTGCATTCTACCCCTATATTACAGCTCTGAATCTTGGCATGCTACCATAGCCCTAAACTAAGCTCCTTTATAGAGTTGAAATAGAAAGTCAACAATTAGGATTAGAAATAAACAAAAGTCTTTATTGTTAACCAATTCGAGACTCTGATAACAAGTAATTCGTTAAAAGGTTACGAAAAGGTAAACGAGTTTATCTATCTAGGTGTTCTCAGTTTAAAGAGTGGAGCAAAGATCTTGGCTCCGCAATATAAATGATTGGACTGGTATAAGGAGCATCGGGGATCATTTTCGGGCTGCCGGGGACCAAGATGTCTACTCTCAGGTAATATTCAACGTTGGGGGGACCTGACATGACACTGGGAAGAAGAAGAAGTAAAGACCCAAAGACGAATTGATATGATAAGTCTGATGAAGATATATAGTAGATCAACCGAACTATATTCAGAAGAACCAAAATCAGTCTAGTTAAGTCTCGAGTATTCACGAAAGCACTGTATATAGATCAGAAACATGGAAGTAGAGAAAGAAGGAAAGAAACATGTTAGATGCCTTCAAGATGTGGTGCTGGAGGTGGATGTTCCATATCCCAAGGACTTCAATGTGCATCAATGTCTCTGTCATTCAAGAATAAAAGATAGCCAAAAGACTTTCAGCAATATTCAATAGAAAAAAACCTTACATACTTTGGATATGTTGCCAGAAAGAATAATGAAATTTTGAAGGAGATGGTGATCACAGAGACTGTTGGGGGAAAGCATGCAAGAGGAATGTGTCCTATAAGAAGAACACACTAAATAAAGAAGTTGACAAGATTCGCTGCGTTTAATATGGTCCAAGACATGGTGGACTGGAGACAAGTAGTGCAACATGTTCCGTTCAAACAAGAGGATCACAAAGTCTAGAAATTTTAACTTTATATCCGCAAAAGTATGCTTACATATTACGGAATGTTTATCTTAAAAGAGTTATAAAAATATATATTTTTAAATTAACACTTTTTCCAAATACACATATGTTCATACACAGCTACAATGAAATCCCATTTATAATTATTAAAAAGATTGAGTAAATTTAAAATTTCTACTATACTTGAGAAAATGTAGGATGATCCCTGTGACATTTGAAATGTCACGTCTCAAAGGGGTGGGGTAAAATCGTTTTTTTTACAAATCGAATAGTTTTTTTATAAATGGAAAAATTGTTTTTCTCTAAACTGACGTTTTAATTCCTAATTTTCATTATACTGACTTTCTAATGTATTGTATGATTCGTATCTATCTTTAAATAGGCCAAGATCCACTATGAATTAATACTTATTACGAACATTTAATTTTAGGTATAAAAAAAATCGAAAATCCAATTATCGTATACCCTATTAATAGCCAATGCAAACTAACGTAGTGACTTTTGACAAATGTCACCAAATATTAATTGATTTTAACAAACTGCCACATTTTTGCTAATTTGTAACAAGATGTATTAATTTATCATTATTGTTAGTTTTATGTAATGTATTTACCTAAATAACTTGCTATTTATTAGAATCGAGGCTTATACATATTAAAGTTGATAAAATAATTAAAATTACTGAACGTTGTTACAAGGTTGTATTGGGGCAAATTTGTGAACTGTCACAGGGACTATGCTACACTTTCTCAAGTATAAGAAATCTTAACTTTGTCAGCAAGAAATAAAAAAATCTTAATAAACAACAAAAAAGGGGAAATAGTTAAAAATAAAGAGGACTTCATTGCATTTTAACAACAAACAATATAGATTGCACATATCTGGCATAAAATATCTTATAAAAATATGTTTTTCTCTCTTGTTGGGAAGTTTTCAATTTAAATATAAAAAAAATCTAATATAAAAAGATCTCTCGAGATGTCATTGTTACATTCTAAATTTCTAATTAATTCTTTACATACCCTAAATATTTTTACACTTCGCGACAAGCTATAGAGTTAATTGTATTGTTCAGATTAATTTAATCAAAGTCACTTTTATTTCGAGCAACATACATACTTAAGTTGTATATATGCACAAAGACAATAAGCTTTATCAGATAAGTATATCAATTGTTTTATGGTATGGTATGGCAGTTTGAACTTGTTGCAAGTATGTATATGAACGACAAATCCAAACTATTTAGTTGTCTTGGTAACGACGTGGAGACTGCAATAAAGTGATAGTTATATTTGATTGTATACAAATGCGCACTTTAATAGAGTCAGAATTCGAAAATTCCATACCTTAATTTATCAACTGGGAAACAGAAAATGCAAGAAAGTTTAATGCTTTGCATATTTCCTCGAACAAAATAACATTTTAACCAGTGTTCAAATATAACCTTTGTGATCGAGCCATTATTATTTGATCACCAAATTATCGAGCCGTTATTATTTGATCACCAAATTATCGTCAATTTATCATATTTATGGATTCCTTTAAAATCTCTCGAAAAAATATTCCGTAAAGTGAATTTGTTGATTGTTTTATCAATTCCGTTAAAAAAGGGCCCATAATGTGAAATATGGATGCGTTCCTTCTCATTCAGATTTTTTTTAACAGTCGTGGATACTGATATTGAAATTAATCAAATACTCGTGCTAAACAAAATCTGGTCGATTGGAATAAATGCTACGAGGCAATAAATTCACCTGTTGTTAAAATAAATAAAAATACAATAACAAGTTTGATTGATTGATACCTGTTTTGTTTTTCATTTTATCAATAAAACTAGTTTAGAAATTTCAACTAGTAAACTTTCAACTAGTCCTTAGAAATACTAGTCGGAAGCATTCTCGCTACACATGAGATTTTTTTATTGATATAAACAATTTTCTCATTAAAACCAAGTTCTCGTTATATCAAAGTTTGTTATTTTCAAGTTTAATTGTATTTCATATATATATTATTTTTAACTCTACAGCTTGCCGTACTAGAGAATACAATTTATGTTAATATTACGGTGTCGCCATGTTAGTGATGGTTGGGTGGCGCCCCCATCTCATACCCGTTGTTGACTTCTCCCTTGCCCCGGCCGTTGGTAGCTTTGCCGTTCTCTTGGCTCTTGTTGGGCGCTGTGGCCAGGTAGTTGGAGCCCTCTAGCCTCAGCGTACTCTGTCTGTGAGAGGATCTGGAAATTTTAGTATATATTTATATTTTTTCTAGCTTGACAAAATCAAATCTAATCAGTTTAACCCTTCTTGTCCTGTGATATGTAACTAGTACATATCGCTTCTAAAAACTTTAATATCTCTATAAATATAATAAATACTGGCTTTAGATTTTAAGTATTTCTCCATAATACATTTACGCATTGAATGAAAAAAATAATATTAATAATAATTAGCACTTATTGACCATATGAGAGATATTTTGTGAAAATCGGGAATAAATTCACCAATACAATCAAATGTGTGCCAGTGTGTGACGTAGACACTATGGGCTAAAAAAACACTATGGGTAAGGGAGAGACGCTATTCACGTCTCACTCTCACTCTACTTCGGTACATGGGAACACAAAAAATAGAATCTCAGTTCGGTCACTTCTCTTGTTTAGTAGCCAGCCGGCTTTCGTTCGAGGTGGTCGCTTCGCCCGTTTTGAGAACGTCGTCCGATGTTTTATTTTCATGTTTTCAGCAATTAAATTTCAATTAATATCACTTTTGACTTCAAATTTAATTAATTTAAGCGATTGGCTATGAATATTCTTATTTTTCCAATTTTAAATCGCTCATTTTTACATATGTATTGAATACACATCACCGGAACGGGAGGATTTTTTTTAGGACAGGAAAGGAAATTTTAAAGCACGAAAGGGTGTACAGTAAAGTGTGCAGTCTCTATCGTGTTTTGTATAATTTGTATGGAAAATACATTATGATGAGATCATTTGAAAACTGAGACAGCAGAATTACTAATCATCGATAATGTACCCATCGAGCAAGTCATGCGATTCACTTACCTAGGTGTAGAGATCTCCAGCAACTAGCATACCTATACCATATAGTGAAGTACGAGCACAAACTAATAAAGCGAAGGCTTTGGCTGGCTGCCTGCGGGACACTATATGGAGAAACAAACACATGCTAACCGAAAGTAAGGCCAGGATATATAAGACATGTTTCCGCCCCATCATGACATATGGGATAGAAGCGAGAGCCGATACCAACAAGACAAAAAACCTTCTCAGAGTGGCAGAAATGAGAACCCTACGCTCCATCGCAGGCAGAACTCTTAGAGATCGGATCAGAAATGAGACGATAATGTCTGTCTGTGGTGTTGAAGACATAGTGAGGTGGGGAAGAAACAGAAGGCGCTTCTGGAGGGATCATGTGGACCGCATGGAGGATATAAGACTGGCAAGAATCGCTATGACTGAAAACCCTAACAGCAGGAGATTACCAGGAAGCCCGCCGAAAAGGTGGAAGGACAGCTGGACGTCATCATCCCAGGACAGCCCACCGTCACAAACAGGCCATACGACCTAAACCAAGAGGAAGAAGAAGAAGTAAGGAATGCCTCGATGCTTCCATTTTCAAAGAAGTGAGAGCCACCGACAGATTCTCAACAACATGCCTATGATGAGTCTTTCGATTCTTTGGACACATTGTTCATGGCCAAGTGGATAATTCGGAGAGGTTTGTTGTTACTAGATACGTGGAAAGATAGCGCATCAATAGAAGAACAACAGGACAGACAAAAATTTTACACTTATGACTACTTTATATCTTTTTATATAATTTTTTTTATGAATACTACCATCGTGTTGTTTCTCCATAATTACCTGATCAGACATGTGACAGAGATGAGCAGCAGCAGAGCCCCGAGGGCGATGAGGCTGTAACTGATCACAGCCTTGGCGATGGGTGGGATGTTAGTGGCCAGCCTCATAAGATTGGTCACGTCCTCTGGCAAGCCGTCGATGCCCTGGAATAATACATATGAATATAATATACCATTAAAACAGTAAGATATGAACAAAGTAGCAGTGTTTATAAGATGTATTCGAAGGTACATGGACGATTTTCAGTTTTGTAAATGATGAAGTTATAGAAATAAATTTTTAGAAATACTATACTTCAGAAAGTCTAGGATGAACCGTGCGACGTTTAAAACGTCATGTTACAAAGGGATCGGGTAAAATCGTTTTTTTTTTACAAATTGAATAGTTTTTTTATAAATCGAAAAATTGTTTTTCTCTAAACTGACGTTTTAATTCCTAATTTTCATTATACTGACTTACTAATGTATTATATGATTTGTATCTATCTTTAAATAGGCCAAGATCCACTATGAATTAATACTAATTACGAACATTTCATTTTAGGTATAAAAAAATCGAAAATCCAATTATCGTATACCCCATCCCTAATCAATGCGGACTAACATAGTGACTTTTGTCAAACGTCGTTCTTTACAAATTGCCACATTTTTGCTAATTTGTTACAAGATGTATTCATTTGTCATTATCGTTAGTTTTTTGTAATGTGTTTACCTAAATAACTTGCTATTTATTAGAATCGAGGCTTATATTGAAGTTGATAAAATAATTAAAATTACTGAACATCATTACAAGGTTGTATTGGGGCAAATTTGTGAACTGTCACAGGAACCATGCTACATTTTCTCTAGTATAAATAGGTTTTTCTAAAGATATGCAGATGCAGGGAAGTGCCTTATCTTATGGCCGCAGCTACCATCTGTATAACCTCATACTTAACTTATATATATTTATTTTATAAACTAACAATAATGACAAATGAATACATCTTGTTACAAATTAGCAAAAATGTGACAGTTTGTTAAAATCAAATAATATTTGGTGACCTTTGTCAAGTCACTACGTTAGTCTGCATTGGCTAGGGATGGGGTATACGATAATTGGATTTTCAAATTTTTTATACATATAATTAAATGTTCGTAATAAGTATTAATTCATAGTGGATCTTGGCCTATTTAAAGATAGATACAAATCATACAATACATTAGAAAGTCAGTATAATGAAAATTAGGAATTAAAACGTCAGTTTAGAGAAAAACAATTTTTCCATTTATAAAAAAACGATTCGATTTGTAAAAAAAACCATTTTACTCCATCTCTTTGAGACATGACATTTCAAACGTCACAGGGACCATCCTACATTGTCTCAAGTATAGTAGGAAAATCACAGAAAACTTACTGCAGAAAGATGAACTACAAAGAAATCTTTGTAGATCTACTGATATGTGTTATAGTTCGGAAATTCTAGGATGAGTCCTGTGACAGCTCACAAATTTGCCCCAATACAACCTTGTAACGATGTTTAGTCATTTTAATTATTTTATCAACTTTAATATAAGCCTCAATTCTAATAAATAGCAAGTTATTTAGGTAAATACTTTACATAAGGTTATATTGGGGCAAATTTATGAGCTGTCACAGGACTTATCCTAGAATTTCCGAACTATAGTACCACATTCAGTTTTAGGTAGAATAAAATATTCATAGACCATCCTAAATTTCGATTAAACCACCTAAAAAGAGTTGTAGTCAAGTAACTAATTAGCCTACGACACTTTCAACATTTTTCGATACCACCATATTTCAAGAGTTTCTAATTTATTTGTAGTGTCTCAAGATTTGAATCTTCTAATATTTTGTGAAAATCGGAAATACATTCAACAATACAATTAAACATGTGCCAGTGTGTGACGTAGGTATATTCATTCTGAAAACTGCTATGGGTGAGCAAGCGACGCTATTCACGTCTCATGAGTTAATTGCGCTGGGTGGTGACTTATTTTGTCCTCCGCAACAATAGTGGTATGATAAAGTAGATCTACAGATGTATATAGTGTTACCTCTTGGAACCAGATGATGGGGAAGATGATATCGGGGAAGTTGGCCACCTGCTTGATGTCCACCACTTGGGACACGGCCAAGTTGATCTGCACTCGAGCGCGGGCTGACAGAGCTGTTCCCATCTCCTGCAATATAAGACAGGGCATGCTCAATATTAATTTGTAATATCTTTAAAGAACCATTTGATATACCTAACATGACATAATAAATAAATACAGGTTTATTGATCGCAAAATATAATATGTGTCGACACTTTTCAAACCCAGGTATGTCCACGCAAGTTCAAACCGAGCAAAACGGTATTTTGTCCCTGATCACTGAAAACTATAATATATATATAAAAATTATATTTTTTAGAATTGCTTTATAGGTGACATTGTGTTTTCAAAAAAAAAATCCAAGAAATTCAAATCAGTAGAAAAAATAAAGCATATTCCAATTTGGACATACCCACTTTTGAAAATCACCCATTGAAAATGCGTGATTTTGATACAACACCTATTTGGGTCATGTACTTAGAGGAGTGTTTGGGTCATGTACTTGTACTTAGAGGAGTGTTTGGGTCATGTAGGTGTTGGCAGGAGGCAAATCTCCTGGCTCCGCAATATACGTGATTGGACTGGTATAAGGAGCGTTGGGTATCTTTTTCGGGCTGCCGAGGACAAATATGCTTACTCTCAGGTGATAGTCAACGTTGGGGAGGGGGGGGGGGGATGGCAAGGTTTACAGCCTGTTTTGAGACAGCTGACTTACACCCATGAATTTCTCACCGCTCCTGTGATTTAACAGCTCTCAGCAAATAAATTGCATTCTAGTTTATTTCTATGTTTTGTCAAAACTTGGATTCTTATTACTAAATCCCTGAAGATGAAAACTACAACGTTTCTGAAACGTCAACATCATAAGCTATACCATATCGGTATAATACTCTGAAAGACCTGATACAAAGAAGTACGAAAGCCTCAAAATATATTTAACACGTAAGCTTACAGGCTGCACGTCGATGTAGAACTTGTGTTTCTCTGGGTCCGGAGGGGAGATGCCGTCCACAGCTGTCCTCAGGCTGTCGTCAGCTAGGTAGAAGTGCGGGAAGCTGATCATCACGGGAGAGTCTACAAATATCACATCATTCAATTAAATATTTTGAAATATTCTCCAAAGATTTTTTTTATATAATTGTAAAAATAACATAGTAAAAGGACAACTTATACAGCGCTGTTTAGAGCGCAGACTCTCCTCAAGGGGGCTCTAACTTGAGATACGAACCTATTATTATTAATATACTAAAAATATTACAAAATAAATATATTTATAACCTGAGTGTAAGGATTGACATCAACAGTAAGATGGAGGAGAGGTGGATGGATTGAGATGGTGTGGGCACGTTGGACGCAGAGCACCCTATCACTTTATGAACCAGGCAATCTCCATGGATCTTCCTCGAATAACAACCAGAGGAAGACCAAAGAATTCATGGGTGGTGCAAAAAGATAACCTGATGCAGAGGCACGGCCTGGGTGACGTAGTCCGGGACAGAAGAGCATGCAACCTGAGGACGAGGAGAGCTGACCTCAACAGTCTTCGCAGACAGTGAGTTGGGATGGAGCCAGGGAGAAGAAGAAGAAATGTAAGGATTGGATGGTGGTGGCTGCGGCCATTAGATTAGGTACTTCATATCATCTGTATATATACACGTGCAGTACCCGGCGGTAAGTAATACACATGGCTTTGTAGAGTGTCGTCTCTTTCGCACGATGGCCCGATGTGTATTACTTACTGCCGGGTACCAGTAACTGGCGGTAAGTAATACACATAGCTTTGTAGAGCGTCGTCTCTGTCGCACGATGGCCCGATGTGTATTACTTAATGCCAGGTATCAGTACCCGGCGGTAAGTAATACAATAAGTAACACACATGGCTTTGTATAGCGTCGTCTCTGTCGCATGATGGCCCGATGTGTATTACTTATCGGAGGATACTGTATGTTCATGACCGTGCGGTAACGTATTAAACTTCCGTGCAGAAGGTCGCTGGTTCGAGCCCCGCACTGTGTTACTCCCCTCAAATTATATAGGCATTTTTTCCGCCTAATATTTGGAGGTGAAAGAATACGTAAGAAAAAAGAGAGATAAAAAATATGCCAGTGTGCTCCGATCAGCGACGGCCAGTCCCGAGGTGTGCTGGCGTGCCGAACCGGAGAAACGATTCGCAATATAGAGAAATAATCTCACGGTTCACTGAATGTCTCTGTCTGCCCTATATGTATGTCTCTGTCTGTCCGGTGCATATTCGAGATCGCTCCAGTATGAATTGGCAAACTTGGCCGGTCAATTCGAAAGGGATATTTTTTTAAATTCTACTTAAATTTTTTTTTAATTATTCACTTAAATAAAAATCCTCGTACTACTTGCCAGTATTCTTATGCATATTTAATCTATACAAATATTTAACACTTTTGGAAGTCATGTTTGCGAATATACAATTTAATTATTGCTAATTATGTCTCCGGCTCAGCGCACCAACGCATCCCGAGACCAGCCGCCGCTGGCTCCGATGATCTCACTTTGGTGTGCCATCGGATCCAGTGCAGCGGTATGGCCAGTGAAATTGCCGGTGTGCAACAGTTCACTCATTTAAAAAAAAGATTCATGGCACAATTTCGCTATCCAATAGAATTGATGTTAGAATGGTGCTGAAGTGGTTTCATTGTGATAAAACACCTTTGTTCAGAGGTGCTGCCTCATATGTCAAAGGCCACGGTGATCTCCAGCCTTAAAATGTGAGAAGAACTTTAAAGAAGAAGATGAATTGAGACCCACAATATAAACCTTTTAATATCATTTAAAAGACACGAGTATCAGGAGACTACGAGTATGTTATGATAGGAGCATACCATATTGGCAGAGAGATACGTTGTTAAGTCCGTGGGGGGCGCAGGACGGACCCTGAGGACAGAAGCAGCGGTTGTCAGGGTTGACGGAAGGCTCTGCAAATACATCTTCGGAAGGGGTGAATCGGTAGCCCAGGATATCACCGTCCACTGTCACCTCCTTCTCGAACCTGGAACGTGAGGAATGTTCTTTTTAATATTGTACATAACAAACTCATGCATGCGTTTCAATTGGATCAATGCGACAATATTCTACTGTATATAAAAAAGGAGATAGAATAGATTTGACAATTATAGGCCGATCAGTTATTCATTTGTTTGTTTTTGCATTTATATGGTAATTTTGACAGTAATTTAACTGTGTGAAACGGCAATATAGGATGCGTTGAATAGTGGTGGAAATAGACATCTATATAATCACACCATCTTCTTATCGGGGTAGGCAAAGAGGAGTTAATATTTTTTTTTAATTTTTAATAATTTTTTTCCGTATAAATACAATTAAATGTGCATGACGTGTTGTTCTATGAAGAAAAAAAAAACGTATTTTAGAAAAGTATTTTAGAAAAGTCAATAGTGTATGCTAAAATACGAAGAACATATAAAACACATACTTATGGAAAAAACCTAGGTGACCCCACCCCTAAAAATGAGTATGGCAACAATTTTAAGAGATTTTCAGGGAATTTTACTAATTGACTTATAAAAAAGAACACTACGGTTACTGGCGAATATTATGTGTCATTAATGTACAAATTAAAGGTTGCCATAAAATCAAAACGGCGAGGAAAGCTGTCACGAGGCGTGAGATTATTACACAACAATATGCCAGTGCTGACTTCTGTTGCAATAAAGGCTGCCATTCAACACTGGTTTCCAAAAATTGAATCACCCACCCGACTTGGCCCCTAGCGATTATATTTTTAATTTTCAAAACTGAATATCGATTTGCGTTAAATTAAATGGAACGTGACAAAAAAGTGATCTCCGCAGTGTTGCGCCATTATTAAATACAAGAACAACCTTTCGTCCACCTCAACCTTCTATCTTAATATCGTTTTTTTCATCGGTAAGTTAAATTATTGTATTTTGAAGTGAAACTTGTATAGGCGCGGTAGGGAAAATTGGCCTGAACGTCACGAAAAGTGAAACGGTGTATTATATTATTATTAAATTATTATTAAATATTTCATTTATTAATAAATTATTATTAATAATTATTTATTATAAATAATAATGAATATTATTTTAAGTGTATTATATTATTATTAAAATTATTATTTATTATTATTATTTATTATAAACATAATATTTTTGTTACACATTATTTTCATATTACTATATATTTAATAATTATTAACTTAGTTTTACATTAATTATTTAATTTAATATTAATTTTATTACTTATTTAATGTACATTTAATATATAATTATAATAATACATATACGTTATTATAATATTAATAATTATATTATAATTAATTATAATATAATTAATTAATAAAATAATAATATTATTAATAATATAATAAAAATAATATAATTATACAATAAATAAATACTTAAATAATTATTTAAAAAAAAAATAATTTAATAATTAATATTAGCATAAAAATATTAATTTTAATATTAAAAAATATAAATTTAATATTATTAAGTGTATTATATTATTATTAAAATTATTATTCATTATTAAAACTATTATTATTTATTATTAAAAATATTTAAAAAAAAATTTATTAAGAGAGATTTTCTTGAATTAAATTCCCCATAACCATTTCCTAATCCTAAAAAAAATCGTTAACAAATGGAAAAAAGCAATGCATAAAATCAATTTTTTCTAGGAGCTAAAAAGTTTCACTTCTACCACGCGAGAGTCTCACGCTTCTGTTTTTTTTCCAATTTCTTCAAAGAGGGTACGTAAGGCATAATATCTCACTGTTACATATTTATGCCCATAAATTTCATAAATATGAACAATCTTTCGAATATTTTTTGCGACCATGTAACTTATTTATTTTGTCTGGTTGATTGAAAGAGATTGCCGCCTGGCAATACACCCGCCAGATTGTAAATATAAATATGTAAAACGATATGGATGTACTCGTAAGAGACTTATGTACCAAATACTGGTATAATTGTGAGAATGCTCAGAGTAGCCCTGGTTGCTGACTAGAGTGGACACACAATGGATGGGCAGACAGCGGTATATCGGAGTACCCACGTTTATGTTAGGCAATCACTGTGAAATTACTTTATATTGTGTGCAATGTTGCATCCAAATTACTTATAAAATTATTGTACATCATCATTTTAAGAGTCAAACGGTGCAATATTGTCAGTGTTGTTAAGTAATGCAGTAAAAGTAGCGCACTTAGACTTAACAGTAGCTGTAAACAAGCGCTGTTACTTACGAATACTAGAGTAGCATGCTACTCTAAATAGGAAAATAACTGTAACAGTCAAACTTATTCAGCGAAAGTACGAGGGGAGGTCAATAAATTCGTTGAATGAAGGGGTTAAGGGAGGGGGCGGTAGTACGCATGTGCATGTTCAAATAATATGACGTATTATTAATAAATATATTCACCAAGTTTTAGTCTAATTTTGACAGTATTGTTTAAGATATCGTCGGGAGAGTAGGTCAAACGGTAATAATATCCCAAGAATGGGGAAAAAATAGTATCGCGGTGTCATTAAGTTTGTTACAAAACAAGGAAAAACACCTCAATCATTTTGGAAGAGATGTTAGCGGTTTACGGGGACTGTTGCCCTGAAAAAACGATGATTTGCAAGTGGCATAGTCTTTTTAAGTAAGGGAGAGAATCGATTAAAGACGACCTCCGACCAGGACGGTCTGTTAAGGCCACTTCTTCAAACGTCCAAAAACTAGAAAAAACTTGTGCTGGAAGATGCTCATCCAAACAAACAACAGTTTGCAGAGATGGTTAGAATATCACCTATTCGTACAACCATTTTGAATATCCTACATAAGCATCTAGAGATGTCAAAAGTGAGTGCAAGGTGGATACCCAGAATGTGAACGCCACTTTAAAAACAACAACGCGTCGAATGTTCACGATAGTTTTTGAACATCTGCAGAAACAACAAAGATGATATTTTGAGCCGAATTGTTGCTGAAGATGGGTTCATCATTATGAGCCTGAGTTGAAGCAAGAGTCCACGCAGTGACATAAAAAGGACACACAGCCCCCTAAGAAGTTTAAAGTGGCTACAATTTTTTGGGGTGCGGAGGGCATACTTCTGATAGATAAGGGCATCACAATAATTAGAGAGTACTACTCTGGTCTGCTGATGCGGTTAAAAGAAGCTGCGAAGGAGAAAATGAGAGGAAAATGGACAAAAGGGGTGCTGCTTTTACACAAAATGCACCCGTGCACAAAAGCAATTCTGTATGATAATATGACTATTCCATAAATTCATTTGATATTACGGAATGATAATATGACTATTGCAATAAAAAAATAAACACGTCAAAAATAATCAAAGAAAGGTTTGAAATAGAACATGATCTTGTGAAACTTGACACAGCACTTTTAATATGCCGCAGCACTGTACACAAAAGCAAATAAGATTAAATTATGTTATATTACTTGAGGGGAAGAAGTCTGCAGAGGTCCTTGTCGAAGATGTGGATGGTCGTGTTCTTGGTGATGTGCGGGGGGAAGATCGAGCCGTCAGAGCCGTCTATCCTGGCGCAGGAGTCCTTGTAATGAGGCAAGCCCTTGTTGCCATTGAAAGTGTCCACCAGCCCGAACTTGGTGATGTCGTCTGCTCCCGTAAACACCGAGACTATATCCTTGGAGGTGCCGTTTTTCTGGAATGAGAGGCATATAATTTTTAACGGATACATATAATTTATTTTCAGAAGAAGAACCAAACTCCGTCTAATTAAATACGAGTATTTAGATTCTCCCAAGCACTCTATAGATGGGAAACAAAGAAAGGAACATGATAGATGCTTGCAAGATGTGGTGTTAAAGGTGGATGTTCTGTATCCTATGGACTTACATAAGATCTCTGTATATAGGTAAGGTTAGGTTGGGTTATTACGTTAGGTTAGGTTAGGTTAAGTTAGAATATTTAACCAATAACTCTGTATAGTAGTTAAATACATATAATTGAACTTTGAATATAAATAAAAATATGAAAACCATCTTACCCCATAAAGTAAACCGAACTCCTCGTAAGGTAACTTCTGTTCCTTTGGTACCACGTCCTTGGCAAGTTTGAGTAGCGGATCTTCGTATCCCCAGAGCAGCTGTCCCACGGATACTTCCACGAAAGGCTTGATCTTCAGGATGTCCATGATTGAGGCCATCGCCAGCCGTAAGAAGCGGGCCGCGTGCTTCGACTGAGAAGTTGCACTCTGCAATGGAAAATATCAAAGTTAGTAGATAGAAGTGTTTACTCGTTTGACATGTTCACTGTCGACTTACGAGTATATAATAGTAGTGAAATACTCCCATGGTCAAAATGTTTCTTTACCTATAACTGCCTGTATTGACGTAAAAGAAAAGGGTGCAAGAATGGAGTGTGGAAATTACAGTCATTAGTTTATTGAGTATAGCAAGTAAACTGTATGGAAAAATCTGATAGAATGAGTGGAAAAATAATGAAAAAAATGTGGTTTGAAATGAAAGGTAATGCAATTTTCGTTTTGCGCATAGTTGTTGAAAAATGTATCAAAAAAAAATTTAAAATTTATTTTGAATTTGGAAAATCACACGACCGCGTGATAAGAGCAAAGTTTGGAAAATATATTATGAATATGGTGTTGAATGTAAAATATTATGTGGTATTGGGTTATTATAGTGAATGGTGGAAAAATTGAGTGGTTTTATGTTACAAAAGTGGTAAAGCAAGAATGTGTTATGTCACGTGAGTATATTGTATTGATGTGGAGTTCGAGTGTAAATGTTTTAACTGATTATTTGAGTAAATATGTGAAATTTATGATCGAGGACATCACAGGTCTTGCCTAGTAAAGAAGTTAGCTGTATCTACAAAATGGTGAGTTTATGTCCATATTGTACGAGTATACTCCTACAATATACATAGTATACTGTTCTACACAGAAGACTCTCTGGCAATCAAATTTATTATTTATCGATTATGCCAAATTACTGCACATCATGCAAGTGTGAATGTCGATAACAGTTCGAATATAATTCAGTCTTGTTTGTGTTCCTTTGATGATGAGATAAAAATCTCGAAACCGGTAGGGTTATACCCGTGAAACCGGTGGGGTTAAGTAGAATAATGCTTAACAAATTACAATATGTATCAACCTCTACAGTGTTTATGCTTTAAATATAAATACATTTAGGTTTATTGATAGCAACATATTGTATTGTATTACAATTTCGTTGTATACAGTACAACCTGGCAGACTTCTTGCCATGTGGCAATCTTTTTCAAACAACCAGAAAGTTGTTAAAGTGGCCTTAGGTGAAAACCAGACTAAATCCTTTGAAAAAATCTGGGTTTGACAGGATTTGAACCCGCAATCTCCGAGTTGGTAGACAGATGTCTTTTCAACTAGACTACGAAGGTCGTCAACATAGTATGTACGCTGATATTAAACATATATTTCAAGGCAAATTACAAGAAAATTCACGTAAAACAGAAGCTATCAAAAGGTCTGGGCTCATCGCATAACATCCGCCAGTTGAGATATATACCCATCAATAAAGGACGAGCTCTGCCGCGAGGACATTAGATGTTTTGTTAACCTTGTACATATCATTGGGTGACCATATTACCATTTTTTTTTTTTTTTTTTTTTTTTTTTTTTTACCTGGCGAGTTTATTGCCATGTGGCAATTTCTTCCAACCAACCAGAAATATGTTTTTATAGGCCCTAAGTGTTAACCAGACTGGAATCCTATTTAAAAAAAATCAGGGTTCCAGCGGGGATCGAACCCGCAACCTCCGGATCGGCAGACAAGTGTCTTACCACCAGGCTACGGAGGTCGTCATATTACCATTTTATTGTTGATACTAAAAAAAAATACCACGAGAGGAAGAGTTTCAAATGATTATTATACTTACAAGCATGGGTATGTTAGGCACCACCACGACGTCCTCTTCAGAGCCTACGGAGTTGACCTCGTCGAAGATGTACGTCTTCCTCTGCTGGTAGCTCAATGTGCCATTCTCCAGCCACGTCAGGTTGACCTTCTCCCACGTCTCTCTGGAACAACAAGCAATAGAAGAACATTATTACTAGCTTCAAGACAATACTTATTGATAGCTTGTTCAAAATCCTTCAAATCACCTCGTCAGCATGACCAATCCTTCAAATAACTTCTTCAACATGACCGGGAAAGAATATTGGTGTACACATTCTCTTCAGTATTCAGTATAGTTAATCGAGCCTTTAGGTTTTAGAACGACTAGAAAAGGTGAACATATATTTAATCTCCGTAGGTTTTGTTTATACCATTGTTTCTCAACCTGTTAAGCCTTACGATTCTTAAAGATATAAAAAAATAAAACTCTGTAACCCTTCTACAAACAATTAACATCCTATTGATACGTGTGCATGTGGCCGCACAAATTTTGTACTTGCACAAAGACGATAAGCCTTATAAGGTAAATTTGGTACTGCTCACAATCTGCATACACATATGTTCAGAAAAACATATTTAATGAGTAATCCGCAGGTACCACAGGAAATGAATGACAAAGAAACTTATGTAGATCTTCCGATATGTGGTAGTAACATAGTGTTACTACATTATTAGACTTTATGTGGTGTCCATAAAAAATCATAAATTTTAATAGAGCTCCCAAAAAAATTAAGACATCGCGACTCCTCCTGCAAAAAAATCATATCTTGTTGATACGTATGCACGTGGCTGCGCAAATGTTGTACTTGCACAAATACGATAAGTCTTATCCGGTAAGGGTATCTACAGTACCCGGCGGTACTTTTTTAGCACAGGAAGGGAAAGGCTAATGATGATGCAAAGTGTTAATTTGGAAAACTCTGAATACAGTTTCTTTAGATTCGCCGCTACTTGTCATTGACTCGCAACTTCCACTCTAACTCTTCAAAGCTACGGTGATCGTTTCTATATCAGAAGATCTGTCTTCATTTCTCGTGGTTCTAGTGGAGTGTTGCAACTCCTCTCGAGAGAAATATCTAGGTGGTGTCGCGTGACTGACTAACTGGGCCGAGCTACACCTGAGCCGCTAAACTCTCCAGTTGTTATTTCATACATTGCTTCTGTCAGATCAGCGGTTCCCAAAGTGAGTTAGACCCCTTCCAATCGGGGCACTTCTTCTTCTTCCCAGTGTCATGTCAGGTCCCCCCAACGTTGAATATCACCTTAGATTAGACATCTTTGTCCCCGGCAACCCGAATAAGATCCCCGACGTTCCTTATACCAGTCCAATCACGTATATTGCGGAGCCAGGAGATTTGCCTCCTGCCAACTCCTCTTCGACCCTCTATTTTGCTCCTCTAAGTACAATACATGACCCAAGTAGGACACTTTTTGGATTTTAAAATTAGTCAGCAACTCTATATCAACTTTGGCTCTTTGAAGAACCCTTGTGTTGCTTCCCATGGCGTGAACAGCTTTAGGAATCACTTGAGAATAGCCCTTTTTCTTATTCTTATTCACAGTGTCATGTCAGGTCCCCCCAACCTTGAATATCTCGTGAGAGTAAGCATCTTTGTCCCCGGCAACCCGAAAAAGATCCCCGACGCTCCTTATACAAGTCCAATCACGTATATTGCGGAGCCAGGAGATTTGCCTCCTGCCAACACCTCTTCGACCCTCTATTTTGATTTGGATGATCAGGTGCAGTAATTAGTACTTTGCTCCTCTAAGTACATGACCCAAGTAGGACACCTTTCGGATTTTAATATTAGTCAGCAAATCTCTATAAATTTTGACTCTTTGAAGAACCCTTGTGTTGCTGACCATATCCGTCCAGGGTATCCGTAGCATTCTCCGGTGCATCCACATTTCGAATGCTTCAAGTCAGTTCATACTACCAACTTTGAGGGTCCATGATTCCATTCCATGCAATAACACATAACACTGACCAAACGTAGCATTTGACTAACCGTTGTCGAAGTTTCGAGTTTAGATTATCATCGCAGAATACGCTTCTCATTTTATTAAAAGTCGCACGAGACGATTTAATTCTGCACTTGACTTAGGTTTCTGGGTTGAGGTCTTCCACTAGGATACTTCCAAGGTATTCAATTTTTTTCACTTTCTCTATACCAGCACCGTACAATGTAAGCCGTGCTCCTGCGTGATCCTGCCGGCCAAACACCATGCAGTTAGTTTTACTCACGTTCATGTTCAGCCCCAGCCTCACACCGGCTCCATTAATCGGGTCACAGTGGATTGCAACAAAAGGTAGTGAGCGGTAGCAAATGCTGACCACTAGAACACTCTGAACAATAAAGCATTAAGACGGTTTGGTCTCGAATATCCATCGAAAGCTCGCCGAAGTTTATGGTAGTGATGTGATGAGTCGACAACATGTCACGAAGTGGGTTAGGTTGTTCAGAGAAGGCCGTACTGATAAGACGAGGCAAGGCAGTGATTTCTGACGAATTTGTGCAAAAAATTGAAGAACAAGTGCGAAATGACCACCGTGTGACGCTCGACGACCTTAACGAAGAATTTTCTGACATTTCTCAAAGTCTCCTTGGTAATATTGTGTCGGAAAAACTTGGTTACAAGAAGTTGTGTGCGAGATGGGTGCCCAGAATGCTCACAGCGGAGCACCGTCAAAATCGCGTGAATTTTTGGATCGTTTTGCACAGGAGAGATAAGCTTTTCTGGACTCTATCATGACGGGAGATGAGACGTAAGTGTGTCACTACATCCCAACAATTTTTAAACGATCAGGAGGTCGAGGAAGCTGTGAAGAAGTGGCTAAAAGAGCTGGCGGCGGAGGTCTATGACACTGGCATACAAAAGCTGGTGCCCCGACTACAGAAATGTCTCGATCTCGACGGCGATTACGTTGAAAAATAGCTAAATATATTTGTAAAGTATCCTGTGAATTTCAATTAAATACAAACATTTTTCGATCCTACATAAATGTTGTAACCTTACTTTCTGGATGACCCTCGTATATGTATTTCAACAAATATATTTATACCGTTTTAAATAATACCTAGGAAGGGTAACAAACAGCCTGGAACTAATTTACAAGCGACCTTGAACAACCTTCAAGAAAGTGAATTTACTGCACAGTAGTCAGGTTATGGTGTGCCAGTATACAATGAGGGCGCAGTGAACCGCAAAGCCAGCGGCCGAAGACCAGAAGCACCTGATGGAACAGCGGTGCTTCCGCCAGATGACTGCGAACAATTGGAAGCCAAACTCTTTGTGTTGTGCTTGTCACCGGCAGCGATAATGATTCAAGTTCACTGTCATTGATGGCTGCAAGACGCGCTTAGTCACTATTGAAAATTGGTTGAAAAAATTATCTTTCCCAGTTCACCGCTCGTCTTCTTTTACGTGTCATTTACTGTCCATGCAGTGAGACTCTGGAACCAGTTGCAAACCAATGTTAGACTCGCTCCGTCTTTGATATGCTTTAAGAAGCGACAGAAAAATTATTTATTTAAAGTCAGTAATATAACATGATTTTTCTTTCTTCTACGCCATCCCTTCCTTTTCACACACAATTTTCTTAAAAATCTCAATTTTCTTAAAAATAAAAATAGTAAATAATAATAATAAATAATAATAAAAATAAATATTAATAATAGTAAATAAATAATAATAAATAATAATTATTATAAAAAATAAATAGTAAATAAACAGTAATTAAAAATAATAAATAATAACTTTTGTAAACGTAAATAGTCTTTTGAATATTTTTAGCGAACATGTAATTTCCTTTGTTAACTTATTTCTGGATGGCTGGAAGAGATTGCCGCCTGGCAATACGCCTGTCAGATATTTTTACAATAAAGTGTTAAATAAATAAACGTGTGGCATTGTAATTTTTTTTAACAAACACTGTTTATTCCACTTTATGTAACGGTGTAACCCTACCGGTTTCAAGTTTTTCGCCTCATCCATCAGGGGAGCACAAACAAGTCGTGTTTATGCTCCCTTGATTATGAGGTGAAATACTTGAAATCGGTTAGGTTATACCGTTATATAAAGTGGAATAAACAGTGTTTGATAAAACAAATTAAATACAATGTCTTTAAACCTCCACAATGGTATTTATTTATTTATTTAACGCTTTTATTGCAAAAACAATCTGGCGGGCTTATTGCCAGACGGCAATCTCTTCCAACCAATCAGACAAAAGTGAATGAAGCAAGTTACATGTTTGCATAAATCATTCAAATGACTATCCATCCCTACGAAATCCATAAACACATACGTGAGCATCTGCCCACGAACCCCATAAAGACGGACAATCACCCCAATATTCCTTTTCATATAAAGTGAAGTATCATTAATCAAAAGAAAAGGAAGGGATGGCGGAGAGGAAAGGAAAAGAAAAATCAGGAATGAAACACGTTATTTTACTGACTAGAAATTAAGAGTTTTTTCAGTCGCTTCTTAAAGCATACCAAGGACGGAGAGGACGGAGCGAATATTATTGCCTTAATTATAAATAAAATGTGTGGCACTCGATCCACTCTGCTAACCCCATAAGAAATATGGCGTGATAGGAAATAATATAACTAGGTGTAACAATTAACAACAATTTAGTCATCGTTTTGAATATCCTTGGAAGTGCTTTTCAGTTAGTTGCTAATAAATAACTAGGAAAAACCACGATTCACACACATATCTCCAATTATGTTGATATTTAATGGCAAGAATTAACGATGTACGAGTATATGGCGTCTTTTCTTGTTTATATAGTGCTTGTTAATAAATTAAGTTCACAACGTGACTTGTGTTGTTTGTTACATACAGCTTTGCTCTCAGCACAGGTCTGAGATGCGATCTATCTGCCAGGTTACGCAATCCATTGTGCTGTATATTCTGCTGCATCTTTCCTATTCAATGTTCACTGATCAGAGAGGCTCAACTTCTGATTTGGATTACTGTGGGAGGATTCCGTTACTGCTGGATATGCCGTGGTACTTGTTTATTCCGAATTGACCCAATAGGGCGGGGTCATATTTATTCATTCATCAACACATTAAGACCCGTTCAAAATCGTGGCAACCTTTCGCAAGTGTGCGATATGTACTTATGTGTTCATGAATTTCGTGGAGATGGATAGTCATTTGAATGAGTTATGCGACCGTGTAACTTACTTAATTTACTTTTGTCTGGTTGGTTGGAAGAGATTGCCACCTGGCCGTAACCCCGCCAGATTGTATTTGCAATAAAAGTGTTAAATAATTAATTTACACTCCTTCCACATTTCCTTTTGATATTGTAATTTGTGCGTCCATATTGATAAATATAGCTTGTGTTACCCAAGCTCGTTGGTTTGGATCCCGTTTTAACGAAATAAAAAAATTATTTCGTTAAAACCGGATTTTTTAAACATACCATTTTATTATAATTTATTTTTATCAAACACTGTTTATTCTACTTTTTTGTGACTCTTGTTTGTGCTCCCCTGAAGATGAGGTGTGCACCTTGAAACCGGTAGGGTTATACCGTCACAAAAAAGTGGAATAAACAGTGTTTGATAAAAATAAATTACAATGTATTTAAAACCTCCACAACGTTAATGCCTTAACTATTAACAACACATACCATTTTATATACGTTCGTTTAATCAACAAAAATCATTCGCATACACATATACACACACATAAATACCATCACGTCATCTTTCTGTCGGGGTAGACAGAGACAACAGAGCGTCAGAATTTCCTATCTCGATACACTTTCTCATACAACTCCTTACGTTTTTACGTTTTTTTCTTTCAAAATATGATTTACTCGATCTAATCTTTGCACTATGGTATAAATATTTATTTTCTAGGTATTTCTTCATTCACTCGTTCTACATGTCCAACCATTTCTGAATGCTCTTCTCCATCTTATTCAACACACCAGCCTTAAGTTCACATTCAGCCCTAATCACTTTCCTGTTGGGGTAGAAAAAGAGAACACAGTGCTAGACTTTCCTATCTCAATACACATCCTTATATCCATACACCTTCTAATACAACTATTACGATCTTTCTGACTTTCCACGTTCTTTTATTTCAGAATATTATCAACTTGATCCAACCATACTTTCCATGGTCTCCCTCTCACACGCCTTCCACTCTCATTTGCACTATTTATCTGTTTTGTAAGTATTTCTTCATTCATTCATTCCACATGCCCAAACCATCTTCATCTTACTCAATACATCAGCCTTAAGGCCTCGGCCACACAGGTAGGAGCCTCGCTTGGTAGTTAGAGCTACGCTGCGAGCTAGGCGACATATCCTAGTGAACCAACGCACCGCATACTATCGCGATGGCCACACTGTACGCTTCGCGCCACGTTGCATGACGATTATTCACCTAGTAAGTCTCCTAGTAAACAGACGTGTTTGTTAATTGTATTGTGTCACCGTGATTTTATAAGATGGCGGACGTTTTAATAACAGTTTGTGGAACCCATCGAGCAAATTATACAAAAATGTACCTGTAATAAAATCACTTAGGAATGAAGTTGCACAGGAAGTAAATAAAGATAAGGTAAGTTGTAATTAAATTGGTTAGTTTTGAGAGTGGCATCGTTTGTTGACTCAACCGCTCCCAAATGTCAAATTAATTTGTGCGAAGCACTTTGGTGTGGCCATGCATTAAATTACCTAGTATATTAGTCACGTAGCACCTAGTTAAGCACTTTGGTGTGGCCTTAGCCTTAGTTCACATTCGTCATTACGTAATTCTTTCAAACATTGTAACTCCATGTATTTTTCTCAGTGTACGCATTTCTACAGCACTTATTCAGCTCCTTTCAACCTTTTTCCAAGTTTCACTTCCATAAATCAAAGTTGGCACTAAAATATTCGTTACATTGAAAATTTCGTTACTTCAGTATTCGTTATAACGAGATATGACCAGTATTAATTTGTTACTTCTTGCGAGTATAACGCATTTCTTGTTGTTTTCAAGAGTCTCGTTGCGTCATCTCGTGAGAGAATATGGTACCTTCATTTATATTAATTAATATTTATATTTATCATTTTATTATAATACAATATAATACCTCAATAATAATGTAACTAACACGAACATTAATCTTGAAGTAAATACATCCGCTTCATTTATTTTTATTACTTTATACAGTTATTTGCATTAAATGTAAACAAGCATAATAGGTTAGTCAAAAAGTTTTGAAAGCGACATCTATGGAGCAGTAGAAAACCCAAAATTTCTACGCCATTTTAATATTTCATCTTTCATAAGAACGTACTCAAAATTTCATTTTGATCTGTCAATTCATTCTTTGTTTACAAGCCATTTGAAGTTGACGTGTCAGTGTATTTTTTAACAATGGAAAAATCCGAATATCGTGCAGTGATTAAATTCTTTGTTTTGGAAGGTTTATCGGCTACTGAGATCCATGCAAAGATGATGAAAGTATTAAAGGAGTCTTGTCCTTCATTTCCAACCGTTCACCGATGGGTTTTGGAGTTTAAGTGTGGCCGTACAAGCGTTGAAGACGATCCACGCTCAGGACGTCCAAAAAGTGCATCAACACCAGAAATCATAGCGAAAATACAAGATATGGTTTTGGAAGATCATCGATCGACTGTGGATGTGATAGCTGACACCATAGGCATCTCACATGGAACAACATGGCATATTTTGGCTGAAGTTTTGGGTTTCAAAAAACTGTGTGCACAATGGGTGCCGCATTTGCTAACAATGCAACAAAAACACGTTCGAATGCGACTTTCTGAGCAACATTTGGAGCAATTTCGAAAGGATAAAAAGGATTTTCTGCGTCGATTCATCACTATGGATGAGACTTGGGTCTACCACCATGATCCTGAATCAAAACAAGAGGCTAAGGAGTGGTGTGAACCAGGCACTTTGGCTCCGAAGCGAGTTCGTGTCCAGAAATCGGCCAAGAAGGTGTTAGCGTCAGTTTTTTGGGATGCAAAAGGAATTTTATTGATAGATTATCTCCAAACTGGTAAGACAATCAACTTTGATTATTATTGTGACCAGTTGGATGAAAAAAATTGCGAAAAAAGACCCGGTTTGCAGAAGAAAAAAATCATTTTTCATCGAGACAATGCACCTGCTCACACAGCTCAAAAAACCATTGCAAAAATCAGTGAATTGGGGCACGAATTGTTGCAGCATCCACCCTATTCGCCAGATTTAGCTCCCTCTGACTTCTGGCTGTTCTCACACCTCAAAAAAATCCTTCGTGGAAAGCATTTTTCATCAAACGAAGAGGTTATAGCCGTCGTAGAGGAGTATTTTGCAGGCTTTCCAGAAAGTCACTTCCGTGATGGGACAACAAAGTTGGAAGATCGTTGGACCAAGTGTATTGATCTTATGGGAGACTATACTGAGCAATAAAATTAATTTCCCCCCAAAAAAAAAGTATTTTCATTTCCGCTTTCAAAACTTATTGACTAACCTAGTAAACATTAATTAAAAACACCTCATATATTTTTATGGACTCTGATAATGATATGACAGAAGACCAGATACATACGGATTATCACGCCGTGCCTATTAAGTGGGTATTCTACTGTAGAGGCGTGAATTTCGGGCATTTTTTCAGACTAAATAAAAAATTTAAAAATATTTTCCCTGATTTTTTTCTCTTTCCTCTCCACCATCCCTTCCGTTTCCTTTGATTGATGATATCTCACTTTATATGAAAAGGAATGTTCGGGTGGTTGCGTGTATTTGTGGGGTTTGTGGGCATATGCTCACGTACTACTACCTTGATTTTAGGACTTTATTCATAAAATCGAAAATACAAGTTTATTCATCAAAATCGATATGGTCCCCTTCAAAGTACTCCTCACCGACTGCAACGCACTTACGCCAGCGCTTGATCCAATCCTCGAAACACCGCTGGTACTCAATTTTCGGTATGTCCATCAGAGCCGTCTTCGATTTTTTCATGACATCCTCCCGGGTGCTGTAATGCGTTCCGCGAAGCGGTTTTTTAAGTCGGTTGAACAGGAAAAAGTCGCAGGGAGCCAGTTCAGGTGAATTCAAAGGCTGCTGGATAGTAATCGTGTTGTTTTTGGTCCAAAACTCATGGAAATCATGTCTTTCGCGATTTCAACGCGGTCCTTTTTTTGCATGAAATTGAGGTCTTTCGGCACCAGTTTTTCAGCGACACGTCTGAGGCCCAAATCACTAACCAAAATGTCTTGAGCGGATTCATAAGCGATGTGCAAGTCCTCTGTCAGCTCTCTAATGGTGAATTTTCGGTTTTCGGCCAACATTTCTTTAATTTTATCGATGTTTTCAACGGTTTTTGACTGCCACTGCGTTCGTCATCCTCGACCGACTCACGACCACTTCTGAAGCGTTCGTGCCATCGAAAAACACTTCTCCAACATTTCCAAGGTCTGCGGACCGTTAAATCCTTTTTTCACACAAAATTTAATGCAAACTCGTTGATGCCATTTTCAAACTTGTAAAAAATCGAAAACACGCACAAAGGTAGATGTACTCAGTACAGCGTAACTTTTACAAATGTCAAGCTATGACGCTGAAATTTGGAGGGAAGTGTCAATGATAGATGTGGTAACCTAACAAAAAAGAATTCCAATCGAGTGACTGACAGCGCCACACGGTTTTCGGTCCTAAAACTTTTTGATCAAGGTAGTATATGTTCATGGATTTCGTGGCGATGGATAGTCGTTTGAATGTTTTTTGAGAACATGTATTATAATTTGTTTAATTTACTTTTGTCTGGTTGGTTGGAAGAGATTGCCGTCTAGCAATAAGCTTGCCAGATTGTATTTGCAATTAAAGTGTTAAATAAATAAAATAAATAAAAAAATCTACTAACATTCACATTTTTGCGGACGACTATGGAATGTCCTAAGTTATGTTGGGGCTTTACTTTTTTGTCAGTTGATAGAATACAACCTCTTTGGAGTATGCTGCAAATTTCTCACTTTATTTGGACCCTGTGATTCACAGATTCATATGTCAAAATGTTATTTCACTGCGATATTTCACTGCGCACTGACGACATCCGATATTTCACTGCGCACTGACGACATCAGAACCTCCACCATAAATCAATTCTTGCATATTTTCAATTCCTAGCCCATGTTAGAAATCAAAAGACCACAAAAATTGAATTGTTTACAAAAATATTTACAAGACACCAGAAATACATCCTTTTTTTGAAGAAGTATCGATCACTTGAAAACACGGGACCACAACTTAACGCAAATCTAGTTTATCACGTTCATACAGCCTTTACTCAATTGTAAGTGTCCCCCGTTTGATCAACGTGTCCCACCTACTCGACTCAATTCTCCATGAATTTATAGCCACATATCTGAATTTTATGTCCTAAACTCTATCAATATTTAGAAGTACAGTAGTTCTTACATATTCTTACACCACTTTCTTTTCTTCAAATTATTATTGGCACAAATTATCGTTTTTATATAATGGTATGCCTTATTAACTAAAAAAAAAAACATATGCGTGAGACTCTCGCGTGGTAGAAGTGAAACTTCTTAGCTCCTAGAAAAAGTTCATTTTATGCATTGCTTTTTTTCCATTTGTTAACGATTTTTTTTAGGATTAGGAAATGGTTTGAATGTTGAATTATTTAAATTTATTTATTTATTAAATATTTTATTTATTATTAATTTAATATTTATTTATTTAAATTTTATTTAATAAAATTTAATATAATATAATATATTATATTATATCATCATCATTGTCAACCAGGGTCGATCCACTGCTGGATGAAGGTCTCCCCAAGTTGACTCCAAGTAGTTCGGTTTTTTGTTCGTTGATGCCATGTGATGCTGCCATGC
The DNA here is from genome assembly GCA_949825065.1 of Odontocerum albicorne. Lineage (NCBI taxonomy): Eukaryota > Metazoa > Arthropoda > Insecta > Trichoptera > Odontoceridae > Odontocerum > Odontocerum albicorne. The sequence goes on along the minus strand of OX463866.1, from coordinate 20,405,725 downwards.
TTCCTGATTTCATCTATCCAGCGTACCTTCGGTCTTCTTCTGGGCCTCTTTATGCCTCTTGGGTACCATTGGATTATTTCGGATGTCCATCGGGAGTCTGACATTCTGGCTACGTGTCCTGCCCATTGCCACTTCATTATATAATATAATATAAATTATATTATGCTAAATAATATACATTATATAATATTTACATAAATAATAAATTTATTTATTTATTTAACACTTTTATTGCAAATACAATCTGGCGGGCATATTGCCAGGCAGCAATTTCTTCCAACCAACCAGACAAAAGTAAATGAAGCAAGTTATGTAATTTAATTAATTATAATTTTAATAATTTATTAGTTATTTAAATTAATTATTTATTTAAATATAAAATAATGTTATTAAATAAACATATTTAAAATATGAAATGTTATTACATTTTTTTAAATTAAACGTTTCAGTTTTCGTGACGTTCAGGTCAATTTGCCCTACCGTGCCTTTAGAAGTTTCACTTAAAAAAAGAGACGGGATAGGAATACAAAGTGGTAAGTGTAAAAACAGTGTTTCAGTAAATTAACTTCAATGTAGTTAAACCTCCACAATGTTAATAATGCCTTAACTATTGTATAAAGACGATATCAACATAATATTTTGATTATGTTCACTAATCAAAAGTGAAGTGTGGCGTATAATAATAATAACAATGGAGACCCTGGAGAGTAGGTGATGGGAATGGGAAAACCAATCATAATAAAATGGCGTAACACGAGTACCACATAAGTCATACGAGTAGGCGCTCCACTCCAGCCGATTCCCACACCACACCACGCCACTCCACGTCACGCAGAGCAGCGTCAAATAGAAATACCGACATAACATTGAATCAACTAATCACTTTCATAACATTTTTCCAGAAAACAATATGAAATATTTTTATTTATTTATTTAACACTTTTATTGCAAATACAATCTGGCGGGCTTATTGCTAGACGACAATCTCTTCCAACTAACCAGACAAAAGTAAATGAAGCAAGTTACGTGGTCGCATAAATCATTCAAATGACTATCCATCTCCACGAAATCCATAAACACATACGTGAGCATATGCCCACGAGTCCCACAAAGACGGACAATCACCCGGACATTATTTTTCATATAAAGTGAGATATCATCAATCAAAAGGAAAGGAAGGGATGGTGGACAGGAAAGGAAAATAAAAATCGGGAATGAAACACGTTATTTTACTGACTAGAAATTAAGAGTTTTTTCAGTCGCTTCTTAAAGCATGGCAAGGAAAGAATAAGAAACGGAAAGATTGTATCATGCTAATATTTGGAAAAAAATTAAATATCTTTTTCATATCTTTTTTGCGTGTTCTGTGTTGATCGTCGTGGTCATGTATTGTATTGTATTACACTTTCGTTATATACAGTACAACCTGGCGAGCTTATTGCCATGTGGTAATCTCTTCCAGCCAACCAGAAATATATTAAAGAGGCCTTAAGCAAAAACCAGACTGGAATCATTTTTTTTAAATCTGGGTTTTACGCCTGCAACCTCAAAGATGGATGACAGGCGTCTTACCAACTATGCCACGGAGGTCATCTGCTATGTCTTGAACTCAATGCATCTCCATTCATCCTGATCCTGAGGCATGTCCAATACAACGCTTCAAGAGGTTTCGAGGAGAGAATATGTTTTGAAGTTTCGCGGTTCGTCTTGTCTTATTGTATAAGGTGTTTCGAAGTGTTGTACGTCGTGGATTCGAAAACGTTGTAGTTTTATTTTCAGGACTTGTTTGTAGTCGAAGTTGACTATTGTTCTTCTATCTTCCTGTTCCCCCTGTTTCCCAGTGTCCATACTTCTACCTTATAGAGTATTATGGAGAAACTGAAAAACTTTAGTCGACGTCGACTACAAACAGGCCCAGAAGACGCCTGTTTGTAGCGAACTTGATAACTGTTTTTCTCCCTTGCTTTTTCCCCAGTATCAATATTTCCATCCTATAGAGTGCTATAGAGAAACCGAAAAACTTTAGTCAACGTTGACTACAAACAGGCCCAGAAGATGCCTGTTTGTAGCAAACTTGATAACTGTTTTTCTCCCTTGCTATTTCCCCAGTATCAATATTTCCATCCTATAGAGTGCTATAGAGAAACCGAAAAACTTTAGTCGAGATTGACTATAAACAAGCCCTGAAGATGCCTGTTTGTAGCGAAGTTGATGACTGTTTTTCTCCCTTGCTATTTCCCTTATTTCCCCAGTGTCTATATTTCCATCCTATAGATAAAGTGAAAACTTTGGTCGACGTTGACTACAAACAGGCCCAGAAGATGCCTGTTTACAGCGAACTTGATAACTGTTCTTCTCCCTTGCTATTTCCCTTATGTCCCCAGTGTCTATATTTCCATCCTATAGATAAAGTGAAAACTTTGGTCGACGTTGACTACAAACAGGCCCAGAAGATGCCTGTTTGTAGCGAACTTGATAACTGTTTTTCTCCCTTGCTATTTCCCTTATTTCCCCAGTGTCTATATTTCCATCCTATAGATAAAGTGAAAACTTTGGTCGACGTTGACTACAAACAGGCCCAGAAGATGCCTGTTTACAGCGAACTTGATAACTGTTCTTCTCCCTTGCTATTTCCCTTATGTCCCCAGTGTCTATATTTCCATCCTATAGATAAAGTGAAAACTTTGGTCGACGTTGACTACAAACAGGCCCAGAAGATGCCTGTTTACAGCGAACTTGATAACTGTTCTTCTCCCTTGCTATTTCCCTTATGTCCCCAGTGTCTATATTTCCATCCTATAGATAAAGTGAAAACTTTGGTCGACGTTGACTACAAACAGGCCCAGAAGATGCCTGTTTGTAGCGAACTTGATAACTGTTTTTCTCCCTTGCTATTTCCCTTATTTCCCCAGTGTCTATATTTCCATCCTATAGATAAAGTGAAAACTTTGGTCGACGTTGACTACAAACAGGCCCAGAAGATGCCTGTTTACAGCGAACTTGATAACTGTTCTTCTCCCTTGCTATTTCCCTTATGTCCCCAGTGTCTATATTTCCATCCTATAGATAAAGTGAAAACTTTGGTCGACGTTGACTACAAACAGGCCCAGAAGATGCCTGTTTGTAGCGAACTTGATGACTGTTCTTCTCCCTTGCTATTTCCCTTATGTCCCCAGTGTCTATATTTCCATCCTATAGATAAAGTGAAAACTTTGGTCGACGTTGACTACAAACAGGCCCAGAAGATGCCTGTTTGTAGCGAACTTGATAACTGTTTTTCTCCCTTGCTATTTCCCTTATTTCCCCAGTGTCTATATTTCCATCCTATAGATAAAGTGAAAACTTTGGTCGACGTTGACTACAAACAGGCCCAGAAGATGCCTGTTTACAGCGAACTTGATAACTGTTCTTCTCCCTTGCTATTTCCCTTATGTCCCCAGTGTCTATATTTCCATTCTATAGATAAAGTGAAAACTTTGGTCGACGTTGACTACAAACAGGCCCAGAAGATGCCTGTTTGTAGCGAACTTGATGACTGTTCTTCTCCCTTGCTATTTCCCTTATGTCCCCAGTGTCTATATTTCCATCCTATAGATAAAGTGAAAACTTTGGTCGACGTTGACTACAAACAGGCCCAGAAGATGCCTGTTTACAGCGAACTTGATAACTGTTCTTCTCCCTTGCTATTTCCCTTATGTCCCCAGTGTCTATATTTCCATCCTATAGATAAAGTGAAAACTTTGGTCGACGTTGACTACAAACAGGCCCAGAAGATGCCTGTTTACAGCGAACTTGATAACTGTTCTTCTCCCTTGCTATTTCCCTTATGTCCCCAGTGTCTATATTTCCATCCTATAGATAAAGTGAAAACTTTGGTCGACGTTGACTACAAACAGGCCCAGAAGATGCCTGTTTACAGCGAACTTGATAACTGTTCTTCTCCCTTGCTATTTCCCTTATGTCCCCAGTGTCTATATTTCCATCCTATAGATAAAGTGAAAACTTTGGTCGACGTTGACTACAAACAGGCCCAGAAGATGCCTGTTTACAGCGAACTTGATAACTGTTCTTCTCCCTTGCTATTTCCCTTATGTCCCCAGTGTCTATATTTCCATCCTATAGATAAAGTGAAAACTTTGGTCGACGTTGACTACAAACAGGCCCAGAAGATGCCTGTTTGTAGCGAACTTGATAACTGTTTTTCTCCCTTGCTATTTCCCTTATTTCCCCAGTGTCTATATTTCCATCCTATAGATAAACTGAAAACTTTGGTCGACGTTGACTACAAACAGGCCCAGAAGATGCCTGTTTACAGCGAACTTGATAACTGTTCTTCTCCCTTGCTATTTCCCTTATGTCCCCAGTGTCTATATTTCCATCCTATAGATAAAGTGAAAACTTTGGTCGACGTTGACTACAAACAGGCCCAGAAGATGCCTGTTTACAGCGAACTTGATAACTGTTCTTCTCCCTTGCTATTTCCCTTATGTCCCCAGTGTCTATATTTCCATTCTATAGATAAAGTGAAAACTTTGGTCGACGTTGACTACAAACAGGCCCAGAAGATGCCTGTTTGTAGCGAACTTGATGACTGTTCTTCTCCCTTGCTATTTCCCTTATGTCCCCAGTGTCTATATTTCCATCCTATAGATAAAGTGAAAACTTTGGTCGACGTTGACTACAAACAGGCCCAGAAGATGCCTGTTTACAGCGAACTTGATAACTGTTCTTCTCCCTTGCTATTTCCCTTATGTCCCCAGTGTCTATATTTCCATCCTATAGATAAAGTGAAAACTTTGGTCGACGTTGACTACAAACAGGCCCAGAAGATGCCTGTTTACAGCGAACTTGATAACTGTTCTTCTCCCTTGCTATTTCCCTTATGTCCCCAGTGTCTATATTTCCATCCTATAGATAAAGTGAAAACTTTGGTCGACGTTGACTACAAACAGGCCCAGAAGATGCCTGTTTACAGCGAACTTGATAACTGTTCTTCTCCCTTGCTATTTCCCTTATGTCCCCAGTGTCTATATTTCCATCCTATAGATAAAGTGAAAACTTTGGTCGACGTTGACTACAAACAGGCCCAGAAGATGCCTGTTTACAGCGAACTTGATAACTGTTCTTCTCCCTTGCTATTTCCCTTATGTCCCCAGTGTCTATATTTCCATCCTATAGATAAAGTGAAAACTTTGGTCGACGTTGACTACAAACAGGCCCAGAAGATGCCTGTTTACAGCGAACTTGATAACTGTTCTTCTCCCTTGCTATTTCCCTTATTTCCCCAGTGTCTATATTTCCATCCTATAGATAAAGTGAAAACTTTGGTCGACGTTGACTACAAACAGGCCCAGAAGATGCCTGTTTGTAGCGAACTTGATAACTGTTTTTCTCCCTTGCTATTTCCCTTATTTCCCCAGTGTCTATATTTCCATCCTATAGATAAACTGAAAACTTTGGTCGACGTTGACTACAAACAGGCCCTGAAGATGCCTGTTTACAGCGAACTTGATAACTGTTCTTCTCCCTTGCTATTTCCCTTATGTCCCCAGTGTCTATATTTCCATCCTATAGATAAAGTGAAAACTTTGGTCGACGTTGACTACAAACAGGCCCAGAAGATGCCTGTTTACAGCGAACTTGATAACTGTTATTCTCCCTTGCTATTTCCCTTATGTCCCCAGTGTCTATATTTCCATCCTATAGATAAAGTGAAAACTTTGGTCGACGTTGACTACAAACAGGCCCAGAAGATGCCTGTTTGTAGCGAACTTGATAACTGTTTTTCTCCCTTGCTATTTCCCTTATTTCCCCAGTGTCTATATTTCCATCCTATAGATAAACTGAAAACTTTGGTCGACGTTGACTACAAACAGGCCCTGAAGATGCCTGTTTACAGCGAACTTGATAACTGTTCTTCTCCCTTGCTATTTCCCTTATGTCCCCAGTGTCTATATTTCCATCCTATAGATAAAGTGAAAACTTTGGTCGACGTTGACTACAAACAGGCCCAGAAGATGCCTGTTTACAGCGAACTTGATAACTGTTCTTCTCCCTTGCTATTTCCCTTATGTCCCCAGTGTCTATATTTCCATCCTATAGATAAAGTGAAAACTTTGGTCGACGTTGACTACAAACAGGCCCAGAAGATGCCTGTTTACAGCGAACTTGATAACTGTTCTTCTCCCTTGCTATTTCCCTTATGTCCCCAGTGTCTATATTTCCATCCTATAGATAAAGTGAAAACTTTGGTCGACGTTGACTACAAACAGGCCCAGAAGATGCCTGTTTACAGCGAACTTGATAACTGTTCTTCTCCCTTGCTATTTCCCTTATGTCCCCAGTGTCTATATTTCCATCCTATAGATAAAGTGAAAACTTTGGTCGACGTTGACTACAAACAGGCCCAGAAGATGCCTGTTTGTAGCGAACTTGATAACTGTTTTTCTCCCTTGCTATTTCCCTTATTTCCCCAGTGTCTATATTTCCATCCTATAGATAAAGTGAAAACTTTGGTCGACGTTGACTACAAACAGGCCCAGAAGATGCCTGTTTACAGCGAACTTGATAACTGTTCTTCTCCCTTGCTATTTCCCTTATGTCCCCAGTGTCTATATTTCCATCCTATAGATAAAGTGAAAACTTTGGTCGACGTTGACTACAAACAGGCCCAGAAGATGCCTGTTTACAGCGAACTTGATAACTGTTCTTCTCCCTTGCTATTTCCCTTATGTCCCCAGTGTCTATATTTCCATCCTATAGATAAAGTGAAAACTTTGGTCGACGTTGACTACAAACAGGCCCAGAAGATGCCTGTTTGTAGCGAACTTGATAACTGTTTTTCTCCCTTGCTATTTCCCTTATTTCCCCAGTGTCTATATTTCCATCCTATAGATAAAGTGAAAACTTTGGTCGACGTTGACTACAAACAGGCCCAGAAGATGCCTGTTTACAGCGAACTTGATAACTGTTCTTCTCCCTTGCTATTTCCCTTATGTCCCCAGTGTCTATATTTCCATCCTATAGATAAAGTGAAAACTTTGGTCGACGTTGACTACAAACAGGCCCAGAAGATGCCTGTTTGTAGCGAACTTGATAACTGTTTTTCTCCCTTGCTATTTCCCTTATTTCCCCAGTGTCTATATTTCCATCCTATAGATAAAGTGAAAACTTTGGTCGACGTTGACTACAAACAGGCCCAGAAGATGCCTGTTTACAGCGAACTTGATAACTGTTCTTCTCCCTTGCTATTTCCCTTATGTCCCCAGTGTCTATATTTCCATCCTATAGATAAAGTGAAAACTTTGGTCGACGTTGACTACAAACAGGCCCAGAAGATGCCTGTTTACAGCGAACTTGATAACTGTTCTTCTCCCTTGCTATTTCCCTTATGTCCCCAGTGTCTATATTTCCATCCTATAGATAAAGTGAAAACTTTGGTCGACGTTGACTACAAACAGGCCCAGAAGATGCCTGTTTGTAGCGAACTTGATAACTGTTTTTCTCCCTTGCTATTTCCCTTATTTCCCCAGTGTCTATATTTCCATCCTATAGATAAAGTGAAAACTTTGGTCGACGTTGACTACAAACAGGCCCAGAAGATGCCTGTTTACAGCGAACTTGATAACTGTTCTTCTCCCTTGCTATTTCCCTTATGTCCCCAGTGTCTATATTTCCATCCTATAGATAAAGTGAAAACTTTGGTCGACGTTGACTACAAACAGGCCCAGAAGATGCCTGTTTGTAGCGAACTTGATAACTGTTTTTCTCCCTTGCTATTTCCCTTATTTCCCCAGTGTCTATATTTCCATCCTATAGATAAAGTGAAAACTTTGGTCGACGTTGACTACAAACAGGCCCAGAAGATGCCTGTTTACAGCGAACTTGATAACTGTTCTTCTCCCTTGCTATTTCCCTTATGTCCCCAGTGTCTATATTTCCATCCTATAGATAAAGTGAAAACTTTGGTCGACGTTGACTACAAACAGGCCCAGAAGATGCCTGTTTGTAGCGAACTTGATGACTGTTCTTCTCCCTTGCTATTTCCCTTATGTCCCCAGTGTCTATATTTCCATCCTATAGATAAAGTGAAAACTTTGGTCGACGTTGACTACAAACAGGCCCAGAAGATGCCTGTTTACAGCGAACTTGATAACTGTTCTTCTCCCTTGCTATTTCCCTTATGTCCCCAGTGTCTATATTTCCATCCTATAGATAAAGTGAAAACTTTGGTCGACGTTGACTACAAACAGGCCCAGAAGATGCCTGTTTGTAGCGAACTTGATGACTGTTCTTCTCCCTTGCTATTTCCCTTATGTCCCCAGTGTCTATATTTCCATCCTATAGATAAAGTGAAAACTTTGGTCGACGTTGACTACAAACAGGCCCAGAAGATGCCTGTTTGTAGCGAACTTGATAACTGTTTTTCTCCCTTGCTATTTCCCTTATTTCCCCAGTGTCTATATTTCCATCCTATAGATAAAGTGAAAACTTTGGTCGACGTTGACTACAAACAGGCCCAGAAGATGCCTGTTTACAGCGAACTTGATAACTGTTCTTCTCCCTTGCTATTTCCCTTATGTCCCCAGTGTCTATATTTCCATCCTATAGATAAAGTGAAAACTTTGGTCGACGTTGACTACAAACAGGCCCAGAAGATGCCTGTTTGTAGCGAACTTGATGACTGTTCTTCTCCCTTGCTATTTCCCTTATGTCCCCAGTGTCTATATTTCCATCCTATAGATAAAGTGAAAACTTTGGTCGACGTTGACTACAAACAGGCCCAGAAGATGCCTGTTTACAGCGAACTTGATAACTGTTCTTCTCCCTTGCTATTTCCCTTATGTCCCCAGTGTCTATATTTCCATCCTATAGATAAAGTGAAAACTTTGGTCGACGTTGACTACAAACAGGCCCAGAAGATGCCTGTTTGTAGCGAACTTGATGACTGTTCTTCTCCCTTGCTATTTCCCTTATGTCCCCAGTGTCTATATTTCCATCCTATAGATAAAGTGAAAACTTTGGTCGACGTTGACTACAAACAGGCCCAGAAGATGCCTGTTTACAGCGAACTTGATAACTGTTCTTCTCCCTTGCTATTTCCCTTATGTCCCCAGTGTCTATATTTCCATCCTATAGATAAAGTGAAAACTTTGGTCGACGTTGACTACAAACAGGCCCAGAAGATGCCTGTTTGTAGCGAACTTGATGACTGTTCTTCTCCCTTGCTATTTCCCTTATGTCCCCAGTGTCTATATTTCCATCCTATAGATAAAGTGAAAACTTTGGTCGACGTTGACTACAAACAGGCCCAGAAGATGCCTGTTTGTAGCGAACTTGATAACTGTTTTTCTCCCTTGCTATTTCCCTTATTTCCCCAGTGTCTATATTTCCATCCTATAGATAAAGTGAAAACTTTGGTCGACGTTGACTACAAACAGGCCCAGAAGATGCCTGTTTACAGCGAACTTGATAACTGTTCTTCTCCCTTGCTATTTCCCTTATGTCCCCAGTGTCTATATTTCCATCCTATAGATAAAGTGAAAACTTTGGTCGACGTTGACTACAAACAGGCCCAGAAGATGCCTGTTTGTAGCGAACTTGATGACTGTTCTTCTCCCTTGCTATTTCCCTTATGTCCCCAGTGTCTATATTTCCATCCTATAGATAAAGTGAAAACTTTGGTCGACGTTGACTACAAACAGGCCCAGAAGATGCCTGTTTACAGCGAACTTGATAACTGTTCTTCTCCCTTGCTATTTCCCTTATGTCCCCAGTGTCTATATTTCCATCCTATAGATAAAGTGAAAACTTTGGTCGACGTTGACTACAAACAGGCCCAGAAGATGCCTGTTTGTAGCGAACTTGATGACTGTTCTTCTCCCTTGCTATTTCCCTTATGTCCCCAGTGTCTATATTTCCATCCTATAGATAAAGTGAAAACTTTGGTCGACGTTGACTACAAACAGGCCCAGAAGATGCCTGTTTGTAGCGAACTTGATAACTGTTTTTCTCCCTTGCTATTTCCCTTATTTCCCCAGTGTCTATATTTCCATCCTATAGATAAAGTGAAAACTTTGGTCGACGTTGACTACAAACAGGCCCAGAAGATGCCTGTTTACAGCGAACTTGATAACTGTTCTTCTCCCTTGCTATTTCCCTTATGTCCCCAGTGTCTATATTTCCATCCTATAGATAAAGTGAAAACTTTGGTCGACGTTGACTACAAACAGGCCCAGAAGATGCCTGTTTACAGCGAACTTGATAACTGTTCTTCTCCCTTGCTATTTCCCTTATGTCCCCAGTGTCTATATTTCCATCCTATAGATAAAGTGAAAACTTTGGTCGACGTTGACTACAAACAGGCCCAGAAGATGCCTGTTTACAGCGAACTTGATAACTGTTCTTCTCCCTTGCTATTTCCCTTATGTCCCCAGTGTCTATATTTCCATCCTATAGATAAAGTGAAAACTTTGGTCGACGTTGACTACAAACAGGCCCAGAAGATGCCTGTTTACAGCGAACTTGATAACTGTTCTTCTCCCTTGCTATTTCCCTTATGTCCCCAGTGTCTATATTTCCATCCTATAGATAAAGTGAAAACTTTGGTCGACGTTGACTACAAACAGGCCCAGAAGATGCCTGTTTGTAGCGAACTTGATAACTGTTTTTCTCCCTTGCTATTTCCCTTATTTCCCCAGTGTCTATATTTCCATCCTATAGATAAACTGAAAACTTTGGTCGACGTTGACTACAAACAGGCCCAGAAGATGCCTGTTTACAGCGAACTTGATAACTGTTCTTCTCCCTTGCTATTTCCCTTATGTCCCCAGTGTCTATATTTCCATCCTATAGATAAAGTGAAAACTTTGGTCGACGTTGACTACAAACAGGCCCAGAAGATGCCTGTTTACAGCGAACTTGATAACTGTTCTTCTCCCTTGCTATTTCCCTTATGTCCCCAGTGTCTATATTTCCATCCTATAGATAAAGTGAAAACTTTGGTCGACGTTGACTACAAACAGGCCCAGAAGATGCCTGTTTACAGCGAACTTGATAACTGTTCTTCTCCCTTGCTATTTCCCTTATGTCCCCAGTGTCTATATTTCCATCCTATAGATAAAGTGAAAACTTTGGTCGACGTTGACTACAAACAGGCCCAGAAGATGCCTGTTTGTAGCGAACTTGATAACTGTTTTTCTCCCTTGCTATTTCCCTTATTTCCCCAGTGTCTATATTTCCATCCTATAGATAAACTGAAAACTTTGGTCGACGTTGACTACAAACAGGCCCTGAAGATGCCTGTTTACAGCGAACTTGATAACTGTTCTTCTCCCTTGCTATTTCCCTTATGTCCCCAGTGTCTATATTTCCATCCTATAGATAAAGTGAAAACTTTGGTCGACGTTGACTACAAACAGGCCCAGAAGATGCCTGTTTACAGCGAACTTGATAACTGTTATTCTCCCTTGCTATTTCCCTTATGTCCCCAGTGTCTATATTTCCATCCTATAGATAAAGTGAAAACTTTGGTCGACGTTGACTACAAACAGGCCCAGAAGATGCCTGTTTGTAGCGAACTTGATAACTGTTTTTCTCCCTTGCTATTTCCCTTATTTCCCCAGTGTCTATATTTCCATCCTATAGATAAACTGAAAACTTTGGTCGACGTTGACTACAAACAGGCCCTGAAGATGCCTGTTTACAGCGAACTTGATAACTGTTCTTCTCCCTTGCTATTTCCCTTATGTCCCCAGTGTCTATATTTCCATCCTATAGATAAAGTGAAAACTTTGGTCGACGTTGACTACAAACAGGCCCAGAAGATGCCTGTTTACAGCGAACTTGATAACTGTTCTTCTCCCTTGCTATTTCCCTTATGTCCCCAGTGTCTATATTTCCATCCTATAGATAAAGTGAAAACTTTGGTCGACGTTGACTACAAACAGGCCCAGAAGATGCCTGTTTGTAGCGAACTTGATAACTGTTTTTCTCCCTTGCTATTTCCCTTATTTCCCCAGTGTCTATATTTCCATCCTATAGATAAACTGAAAACTTTGGTCGACGTTGACTACAAACAGGCCCAGAAGATGCCTGTTTACAGCGAACTTGATAACTGTTCTTCTCCCTTGCTATTTCCCTTATGTCCCCAGTGTCTATATTTCCATCCTATAGATAAAGTGAAAACTTTGGTCGACGTTGACTACAAACAGGCCCAGAAGATGCCTGTTTACAGCGAACTTGATAACTGTTCTTCTCCCTTGCTATTTCCCTTATGTCCCCAGTGTCTATATTTCCATCCTATAGATAAAGTGAAAACTTTGGTCGACGTTGACTACAAACAGGCCCAGAAGATGCCTGTTTACAGCGAACTTGATAACTGTTCTTCTCCCTTGCTATTTCCCTTATGTCCCCAGTGTCTATATTTCCATCCTATAGATAAAGTGAAAACTTTGGTCGACGTTGACTACAAACAGGCCCAGAAGATGCCTGTTTACAGCGAACTTGATAACTGTTCTTCTCCCTTGCTATTTCCCTTATGTCCCCAGTGTCTATATTTCCATCCTATAGATAAAGTGAAAACTTTGGTCGACGTTGACTACAAACAGGCCCAGAAGATGCCTGTTTACAGCGAACTTGATAACTGTTCTTCTCCCTTGCTATTTCCCTTATGTCCCCAGTGTCTATATTTCCATCCTATAGATAAAGTGAAAACTTTGGTCGACGTTGACTACAAACAGGCCCAGAAGATGCCTGTTTACAGCGAACTTGATAACTGTTCTTCTCCCTTGCTATTTCCCTTATGTCCCCAGTGTCTATATTTCCATCCTATAGATAAAGTGAAAACTTTGGTCGACGTTGACTACAAACAGGCCCAGAAGATGCCTGTTTACAGCGAACTTGATAACTGTTCTTCTCCCTTGCTATTTCCCTTATGTCCCCAGTGTCTATATTTCCATCCTATAGATAAAGTGAAAACTTTGGTCGACGTTGACTACAAACAGGCCCAGAAGATGCCTGTTTGTAGCGAACTTGATAACTGTTTTTCTCCCTTGCTATTTCCCTTATTTCCCCAGTGTCTATATTTCCATCCTATAGATAAACTGAAAACTTTGGTCGACGTTGACTACAAACAGGCCCAGAAGATGCCTGTTTACAGCGAACTTGATAACTGTTCTTCTCCCTTGCTATTTCCCTTATGTCCCCAGTGTCTATATTTCCATCCTATAGATAAAGTGAAAACTTTGGTCGACGTTGACTACAAACAGGCCCAGAAGATGCCTGTTTACAGCGAACTTGATAACTGTTCTTCTCCCTTGCTATTTCCCTTATGTCCCCAGTGTCTATATTTCCATCCTATAGATAAAGTGAAAACTTTGGTCGACGTTGACTACAAACAGGCCCAGAAGATGCCTGTTTACAGCGAACTTGATAACTGTTCTTCTCCCTTGCTATTTCCCTTATGTCCCCAGTGTCTATATTTCCATCCTATAGATAAAGTGAAAACTTTGGTCGACGTTGACTACAAACAGGCCCAGAAGATGCCTGTTTGTAGCGAACTTGATAACTGTTTTTCTCCCTTGCTATTTCCCTTATTTCCCCAGTGTCTATATTTCCATCCTATAGATAAACTGAAAACTTTGGTCGACGTTGACTACAAACAGGCCCTGAAGATGCCTGTTTACAGCGAACTTGATAACTGTTCTTCTCCCTTGCTATTTCCCTTATGTCCCCAGTGTCTATATTTCCATCCTATAGATAAAGTGAAAACTTTGGTCGACGTTGACTACAAACAGGCCCAGAAGATGCCTGTTTACAGCGAACTTGATAACTGTTATTCTCCCTTGCTATTTCCCTTATGTCCCCAGTGTCTATATTTCCATCCTATAGATAAAGTGAAAACTTTGGTCGACGTTGACTACAAACAGGCCCAGAAGATGCCTGTTTGTAGCGAACTTGATAACTGTTTTTCTCCCTTGCTATTTCCCTTATTTCCCCAGTGTCTATATTTCCATCCTATAGATAAACTGAAAACTTTGGTCGACGTTGACTACAAACAGGCCCTGAAGATGCCTGTTTACAGCGAACTTGATAACTGTTCTTCTCCCTTGCTATTTCCCTTATGTCCCCAGTGTCTATATTTCCATCCTATAGATAAAGTGAAAACTTTGGTCGACGTTGACTACAAACAGGCCCAGAAGATGCCTGTTTACAGCGAACTTGATAACTGTTCTTCTCCCTTGCTATTTCCCTTATGTCCCCAGTGTCTATATTTCCATCCTATAGATAAAGTGAAAACTTTGGTCGACGTTGACTACAAACAGGCCCAGAAGATGCCTGTTTGTAGCGAACTTGATAACTGTTTTTCTCCCTTGCTATTTCCCTTATTTCCCCAGTGTCTATATTTCCATCCTATAGATAAACTGAAAACTTTGGTCGACGTTGACTACAAACAGGCCCAGAAGATGCCTGTTTACAGCGAACTTGATAACTGTTCTTCTCCCTTGCTATTTCCCTTATGTCCCCAGTGTCTATATTTCCATCCTATAGATAAAGTGAAAACTTTGGTCGACGTTGACTACAAACAGGCCCAGAAGATGCCTGTTTACAGCGAACTTGATAACTGTTCTTCTCCCTTGCTATTTCCCTTATGTCCCCAGTGTCTATATTTCCATCCTATAGATAAAGTGAAAACTTTGGTCGACGTTGACTACAAACAGGCCCAGAAGATGCCTGTTTACAGCGAACTTGATAACTGTTCTTCTCCCTTGCTATTTCCCTTATGTCCCCAGTGTCTATATTTCCATCCTATAGATAAAGTGAAAACTTTGGTCGACGTTGACTACAAACAGGCCCAGAAGATGCCTGTTTGTAGCGAACTTGATAACTGTTTTTCTCCCTTGCTATTTCCCTTATTTCCCCAGTGTCTATATTTCCATCCTATAGATAAACTGAAAACTTTGGTCGACGTTGACTACAAACAGGCCCTGAAGATGCCTGTTTACAGCGAACTTGATAACTGTTCTTCTCCCTTGCTATTTCCCTTATGTCCCCAGTGTCTATATTTCCATCCTATAGATAAAGTGAAAACTTTGGTCGACGTTGACTACAAACAGGCCCAGAAGATGCCTGTTTACAGCGAACTTGATAACTGTTCTTCTCCCTTGCTATTTCCCTTATGTCCCCAGTGTCTATATTTCCATCCTATAGATAAAGTGAAAACTTTGGTCGACGTTGACTACAAACAGGCCCAGAAGATGCCTGTTTGTAGCGAACTTGATAACTGTTTTTCTCCCTTGCTATTTCCCTTATTTCCCCAGTGTCTATATTTCTATCCTATAGATAAACTGAAAACTTTGGTCGACGTTGACTACAAACAGGCCCAGAAGATGCCTGTTTACAGCGAACTTGATAACTGTTCTTCTCCCTTGCTATTTCCCTTATGTCCCCAGTGTCTATATTTCCATCCTATAGATAAAGTGAAAACTTTGGTCGACGTTGACTACAAACAGGCCCAGAAGATGCCTGTTTGTAGCGAACTTGATAACTGTTTTTCTCCCTTGCTATTTCCCTTATTTCCCCAGTGTCTATATTTCTATCCTATAGATAAACTGAAAACTTTGGTCGACGTTGACTACAAACAGGCCCAGAAGATGCCTGTTTACAGCGAACTTGATAACTGTTCTTCTCCCTTGCTATTTCCCTTATGTCCCCAGTGTCTATATTTCCATCCTATAGATAAAGTGAAAACTTTGGTCGACGTTGACTACAAACAGGCCCAGAAGATGCCTGTTTGTAGCGAACTTGATAACTGTTTTTCTCCCTTGCTATTTGCCTTATTTCCCCAGTGTCTATATTTCCATCCTATAGATGAACCGAAAACTTTAGTCGACGTTGACTACAAACAGGCCCAGAAGATACCTGTTTATAGCGAACTTGATAACTGTTTTTCTCCCTTGCTATTTCCCCTATTTCCCCAATATCAATATTTCCATCTTATAGAGTGCTATAGGGAAACCGAAAAACTTTAGTCGAGATTGGCTATAAACAAGCCCTGAAGATGCCTATTCGTAGCGAAGTTGTTGACTGTTCTTCTTTCTTGCTATTTCACCAGTGTTTATATTTCCATCCTATAGAGTGCTATGGAGAAACCGCAAACGTCTTGAGACACCGAAAAACTTTAGTCGAGGTTGACTACAAACAAACCTTAAAGATGCTCATTTGAAGTAAAGTTGACTAGTGTTGTTCTCCCTTGCTATTTCCCCTAGTGTCCATACTTCCACCCTATAGAGCGCAATGGACAAACTGCAAACTTCCATAAAATCTTTTTGCTTTTTTTTCAGTGTCCTTAAGTGAAATATGAGCTGAAGGAAATGTTGTATCTTAATGTGTTCTATCAGCCACGCAATTCAACACATCTCCATCACCAATGTGAATATGCTGAGTATCACCATGGAAATGCGTGACAAATTTAACAGTTCAATGAATATTCTTCAAAATATTCCTACCTGCTGATGATACCACTTCTGTATAGCTTTAGCCTCCGATTTTTCTCACAGCTGATCGATACATCTTTTCCAATAATCTCACTGATAATTTAAATTTCCTTCTTTCAAAATATATATATTTTTTTATCCACTTTGCATGTGATTCACTTGATTTTTTGCCACTTTGCATGTGATTCACTTGATTTTTTGCCACTTTGCATATGATTCACTTGATTTTTTATTATTTCCCCAGGCGAGTTAATTGCCATGTGGCAATCTCTTCCAATCAACCAGAAAGTTGTTTTAATGGACACTAAGTGAAAACCAGACTAAAATTCCTTTTAAAAAATCTGGATACCAGCTGGGATCGAACCCGCAACCTCCGGATCAGCAGACAAGCTTAATTTAACCATACTTTATTTTGTCTTCGTCTACCACGTCTTTTATTCACATTTGCACCATATGATTCACCTTTCTTCATTCGTTCGTTCTAAATACAAAAACTCTTTCATAGTGCTCTTTGACCGTTAGAAAAAAATAAAATTAAAACGAACTTTTTTCTAAACACTCTGGTTGACAATATAAACTCTTGTTGAAGGCAATTTATAAACTGGGATGATGCTACGAGACGGCGACGGCAGGCGACCTTGTACTTTGTTTGCCTTTTATAGCCCATATACGACTATCGCTTACAGTCAGAATTGTAAAGAGGAATATCGCTCTCAGAGGCCATACAATTCAAATCCAACTAACATTAAGTTAAAAAAAAACAATGTCTTCAATGATTAATCAATGTGTCAATCCTGTATTGGAAAATTAACGGGTATTTGTCCCTGACAACTATTTAAAATTTAGAAAGATCGATGTGTTTCATCATTCTGTCGTGTAGCTCATGACTGAGCATCGTGACACCCATGATTGCATCCAACGACTCCTATCCATCCATCCTTGCACTCTGCAGCTCGAAGGGCAGTTGTTAAGGGTAGTCCAGTCACGTATCTCACTTGGTCAGTCCAACGTATTGAGATTCTTCCTCTTGTGCGTCGTCCTTCCACGCCTCCAGCAACCACAACAAACTTCTCCAAACTGTCTCCTTGGTCACGGACAATCTGCCTGAAGTGTCGGAAGACTAGTCGAAGGCGTGTTGTCGACAATCTGTCGGCGATTTTGTGTTTCGAGAATGGAGGTTCGAATTTGTTCACCTTGCTGTCCATGGAATTTGTAATATCCTTTTACAGCATCACATTTCATATGCATCTCCAGTGAAACACCGTGTTTTACGTTTTTGAAGAGACTGATAAAAAAAAACGTAATTGGAGGGAAAACGTAGATTCGGGGCTAGAAAAAAAAAGTTAAATTGAAAATGATTTTTTATTTAGATAATCACGCAAATCGGAAAACTTTTTTCAATCGATTCACGATTTTTTTATTATCGTAGCCAAAGTTGTAATGGGTATCCCCAAATCACGCGCGAGCGAAACACGTGAACCAACATGTTTATTCACTTTTTCGAGAATTTTCCTTTTCTCTTGAATCGATAATATTTTTTCGTTGCTGAGACATTATTTGAAAAATTAAAAAAAATGTAAATTGACACACGACAATTGACAATTGAAATTGTATGTACACGACCGACACGTTTAAAACATAAGCATAGGTTGACCAAATATATCATACAGTCTGCCTGCCTCTGATTCGCTAAATTTCCCACCAATTGCATCGTATTACACGACTCGTGTAACCTTGACCATGAGCGCTGCAGGTGCAAATGTGTCTATAAATAGAAACAACATATTTCTGCTTCCTGATATTCATTCAAAATATTTTAAATCATCGCGCATTTAATTAAATATGTTTATAAATTGATTTGCGTTTTAAATATTTCAAACGTAAATTGAAGGAAATAAAAACGTAAAATTGGGTACTAAATGTACTAAGATAAAACGGGATTGGAAAAATTGAACGAAAATGGCGGGAAAACGTGAATTCCGGGCACGTAAAAATAGGGTTTCACTGTATTCTGCATCTCTTGTTTGCTCTTAGAGTCCCAAGTCTCCGCTCTATACATGAATATTGCGAAGACGAGAGACTTAACTTGGTGAATTTCCGTCGTAATGGTGACAGTTCTGCTCTTCCATATACTATATTTTCCAGCTTTGACATCGCACTTTTGCCATTCCAGTTCATCTTTTCACCTCAGACCCACATTCTTTATTGTTTGTTATACTGATTCCAAAGTAAAACAACATGTTTAGGCTGGTAAAATATATAATGAATACATTCCAAATTCATGATAATGAAAAACTATAAAGAGAGAAGTAAATATGATATTTGAGTAAACAAATTCTGCTATTTAGTTAGAATTTTCTCAGATAATGGAAGACTTACGCAATATTTCGAACGAAGTGTAGCGATAGGAAACACATTTAATGGAGCAATAAAACATATGATTTATACAATATGCTTATTTGAATCCCATGACATACAATGGCGTGCCGAATTCAATAAAGATAAAGGTAGGAAAACCATTTAGATAGTCGATCGGAGCGTGGTTGTTATTGCGACAGAATTTTGAGTACTTGGGCTTTCAGGATGAATGACGTGTGGAAAAGATTTGTGTGGGCTACTTCTTGTTGTTTTGAATTTTGTTCTTTTTGTGTTTCTGTATGTTTTTTTATTTTTATTCTTATGATTGTGTGCGGTATATTGTGGGATGAACATTTTTGGTCTTTCTGGAGTGATAATGTGTGAGGAGTTTAATTTCGCACGATGTTTCCAGTTGTAGTTGAGTGTCACTGTTTGTCAGGTTGATGAGAGCGTGCAACGGGGTTTTGTTTTTGTGTAATCAAAAATCGGAAAGAAGTATCGATTTATTTTTTTCATGCTAAATATCCTCAGTGAGATACAGGCAAAAGCCTAGTTTACTGGGGATACGACAAATGAAAGGCAACAAACCCAGATCCATTAAAATTGTATGTCCAAATTAAATTACCTGTTGTTTTTTCACAAATTATGTATATTTCTTGTCATGTGTAATATTAAATAAATAAATAAATAAAAATAAATACTCAAACCAGACAGTGTCAAAATTTGCTAAGATGATTTATTAAACTCCATTTATTAATTCCTTTGTTCAGGTCCTTTGCATATTACAGGTTTCCCTACCCTAATTCGTACAATGACCAAACATAACAAATACAATAAACATGTATTATATAAAACAGTTCAACATTTTAAGACTCATTTGATAAAAACAACACTAAAAATGTTGTATGTTACACTAAAACATTGTGACAAAGTGTAACATGTTAAATAATATATAAAATGAAATTATTTCAAGTACTACACTAAATTTAAGAGATTTTTCTTGAAGAAGCTGAGCGACACACGAAACACGTCTTTATGAGAACACACACTGTTAAAAAGTATCCACATGATAGTCTACAACTGTATTTTAGTATCAACTTTGATTTATGGAAGTGCAACGTGGACGTGGAAAAAGTAAACCCTGTAGAAATGCGAGCACTGAGAAGAATATTTAGCGGAATGCTTCTTATTGGAGAGATGATGATAGTAGTTGTTGGTAAATAAATAAAATACGTTAAATCGCAATGCGGAAGGAGAGAGTGAATGAATGTTTTATTTATCAGTATGTGGGTATTTATAACATTTCAGAATGGGCGCGGGAGTGCGCCCGCGATATATTTTTATCTCGCTTCTGTGCGTGCAGAAATGGTCAATTGAAGTATTGTAGATATCGTAAATAGTATTGTGGGTAACAATTTATTTACGGAACCGGCGAGACAGCGCGATGCGTTCTCTTTCTACTATGGAATGCGGCGCGATGTCCGGCCGCGTCAATGTTTTGGCATGTGACCTTCGGACTGTAAAATATAATTCGTCGGGGTATCCAAAGGTCGTTTCGTCGGTCGTTGACCGTATGTGTTGACAATATTCAGCGACGACCGTGGTTCCCACAAATATATACACAGGGCGACAGAATACGAAATGAAGGAATTAGGGATGAATATGAATCTAAGCTAATTTGTTGAATAAAATAAACACGAGAACTCTAAGATGGTTTGGGCATATGGAATGTATAATAAAACAAATATGTAATACCAATATGAGTAGAAGACGAAGGAAAATATGGTTGGATCAAGTGAATGATACAATATAATGAAAGATGGAAATATACAAACTCAGAAAAATCATAGTTGTGTGCGAAGATGTATAGACGAAGGTTGTGTCTCGAGGTAGGAGAGTCTGACATTCTGCCTACCTCAACAGGGAAATAGCATGATGTTTTATATGTATGTATAAAATAGAATAAGTATAAATAAAATGATATAGTGAAAGGCGTATGTCAGGGAGACATACTGTCACCTCTCGTACTCAAAAGGTATAAAGAAATAAATAGATTCGAAATAGTCCCAATCTCCTCTAACGACTACAAAGACTCGTATCTATAATCAAACTTAATAGATCCGTATTTTGAATAGATGACGTCTTAAGTTTTTTGTAGGACTATTGTCGGTTAATGAATTAAAAAAAAAACTGGAAGGAAGTGTAAATATAAAATTATTATTTCTGATGAGAAAAGGTCGAATAACGTGCTTTAAAGAGGAAGAAAAGGTCATCTATAAGATCTTAATAACCGTTGATGAGGTGCGTGACCGCGCAGAAACGCACAAGACTTCCGTTGAGAATGTCACCAGTTCAATCCCTGCGCTCTGCTACTCTTCTTTAAAAAAAAAAAGGTTGCCGGTGTGCTCTGATTGTATCATTTCAGGTGTGTCTTCGGATCTAGTACGGCGGTGTGAGTTCGCTGGTATGCAGCGGCTCACTTACTTAAACAAAAACGTCTACGGCACAGTTTCACTTTCCAACTGAATGAACGTTGATATTGGGAGAGAATCCTCGACTATGAAACCCGGCAAGTATGACAAGGTGTATGGATGTGGAAGAAGTGAAATATAAATGTCAAAATGATATATATTCTTTCAAAGAAAGGATGCCCGTGTGTTCCGATCGTCTCGTTTCAGGTGTGCCATCGGATTCAGTAAAGCGGTGTGGCCAGTGCGTTTGCTGGTAAGCAACGGCTTACTCATTTAAAAGAGAAGAAATTTCTACGGCACAGTTTTGCTTTTTAACCGAATAGTCGTTGATTGAAATGGCGAGGGGATCCTCGACTAGGAGGCCCAGCAACGACGAATAACCGTTGACTGTTGATTATATTATTTTAACACTTGCCACCCTGTGATGGACAGCGAGTGGCCAGGACTTATATTTTATTTGATCATTCGACGTTTTAACACATAATAAAATGATTTTTATAGCTAATTACACAAAATAACCTAGCAGATTTTGCATAATTTTAATTTAAAATATACATTTTTCACTGGACGTTTAGCGTCCAGCACCGTGGTTGAGGGAATTTTTTAGCACAGTAAGGCAAGTGTTAAAATTGCACTTGGACCTCGCTGTAATTTGTTGATGTAAAGCGTGAACTTGGCAGAGGAAGGATGAAAGTTAAACAGATGCTGAAGACATGAATTATTTAAGATAAACATAGCGTTTGTAAATAATGTCAAGGATTATAATGAAATATTTCACACAGATATTGAGAACCACTTGATTTATTCAACAGTCCAAAGAAGGTTGACAGAACATGGACATTTATTTGCTGTCTTATTTAAGCCATTGGATTCTGGTATGATATTTGGTTATATTAATATTTACTTATCGAACATTTAATTGTAAACAAATCTAGCGGGCATCTTGTCAGGCAGAAATCTCATCAAACTAACCAGACAAACGTAAATAAAGGAATTTTAATTTGTTTTATCTAACACTGTTTATTTCTCTTTTTGTAACGGTATAACCCTACCGGTTTCAAGGCTTTCACCTCATCTTCAGGGGAGCGCAAACAAGACTGAATGCTGTTCGAACTGGTACCGATATACACGCTTCAACGGTTGGGGGCTGAGGGGTGAGGGAGGCATGAGACAATTTCGGCCAAGAGCGGAGAGATTTTTGGGAAATAACTGTTCAACAGATGTTCGGATCGGTGTACTGACTTAGAAATTTCTAGGGCCTCTAATCTATCCAATTTATTTCCGTTACTACTGATACGTAAGAATTTGGCATCATGATAGAAAAAGTATGGTTTTCACGGTGACAATGATTAGCCATTTCAGAATAAATTAGAGGATTTGTTAAGTTAAGTTAATTTGTGTATATCGGTACCAGTTCGAACAGCATTTATTCTTGTTTGTGCTCCCCTGAAGATGAGGTGAAAGCCTTAACACCGGTAGGGTTATATCGTCACAAAAAAGTGGAATAAACAGTGTTTGATAAAAATAAATTACAATGTATTTAAACCTGCACAACGTTAATGCCTTAACTATAAACAACAAACGAATTGTAATTTGTTTTATCAAACACTGTTTATTTCTGTTTTTGTAACGGTATATCCCTACTGTTTTCAAGGGTTTCACCTCATCATCAGGGGAGCACAAACAAGTATTGTTGTCGATGATGAGGCGAAACCCTTGAAACCGGTAGGGTTATACCATTATATAAAGTGGAATAAACAGTGTTTGATAAAACAAATTACAATGTCTTTAAACCTTCACAATGTTAATGCCTTAACTACAAATAATGTTTAAATAATGGAGGTTATAGAGTCGCAAAAAATATTCAAATCACTATTTATCTTTACAAAATTTATGAACATTTACATAATAAAAGTAAAAGTGGGAAATCATCAATCAAAGGAAAAGGAAAGGATGGTAGAGAGGAAAGAAAAGTCTGGAATGAAACACGTTATATTACTGACTAGAAATTAAGATTTTTTTCGGTCGCTTCTTAAAGCATGTCAAGGACGGAGCGAGTCTTATATTGGTTTGCAACTGGTTCTAGAGTCTCACTGCATGGACAGTAAAGGACGACATAAAAAAAAGAGCAGTGAACTGGGAAGGCCAATGAACAATTTCTGTTAGAGCGTAGCGTTAATCCATATTCAGAATGACGCAAAAAAATAGAAAATTTTCAGCAAGATAAGAGGGGGCGGCGGCGAAAAATAAGTAAATAAAACACTTATTTTATATATTGTTAATAGTTAAGGCATCAACGTTGTGGAGGTTTAAAGACATTGTAATTTGTTTTATCGCACACTGTTTATCCCACTGTTTATCCCAAACAAGACTTGTTTGTGCTCCCCTGAAGATGAGGTGAAAGCCTTGAAACCGGTAGGGTTATACGGTTACAAAAAATGGGAAAAAAACAGTGTGCGATAAAACAAATTACAAATTATTTTATATTTTTGTGTTCACCACTTGTTGATTTTTGGGGTTTACTACCGGTTTCGAAGACTACCGTTTTCATCGTCAAGTAAAGATAAACTAAATTGCTAAAAATACATTTCCTGTACAATGTATCGAAAATAACCATTCTTTCGAAATCAATCAATCGTGGTTTGCGGATTCTACACATAAGCCGAGGGGGATTGCAGCTTGACAATTTGGAAATTCTCGATATTAAAAAATGTATAAAATTAAGTCTTAATATCATCAACAACCAAATCAATCTCAATAATAGCCCCCTGTTTAATATGTTTCCTATTTAAAATCCACCCCCCTTGGATATCCAGACCTAACCTGCCCGAAAGATTCATTTTCATTTTTTCCCCGCCCCATTTACCATTGTATCACATCTCACCCCACTTCTCTCCCCCTACCTCATTCCTCTTATATTATAAACACTTGTACAGGAAATGTATTTTTAGCAATTTAGTTTATCTTCCCCTGACGATGAAGACGGTTGTCTTCGAAACCGGCAATAAACCTTTATTTGTTTGTTTGAATTGATCTGAGGGGGTATTTGTGGATTTGTTTATTTTTCTGCCATCTATTTATTTTTTGTGTTTTTTTCTCTTCTTCTTATTCTACATGTGCAAGGGTGTAATTTGAAAAACATCTGGTGTCCCCGTGGCTGGGCTCGCCCTATATTGGTGGGGTGTATCTTGGCCGGGGGGATGTTATTAGATGAGCCCAGACCTTTTGACAGTTTCTGTCTTTAATGTGTAGGAATACCTACCTAAATGAATGAATAAATAAATAATTGTTAAACACAATTATTTAAATTAATTATTGTCAGATAGTAAACATACAGGGGCAATGACCGATGAAGAATTCAATGATTGTTACACACTACGAACAACGACAATATTTACTATTTACAGCGTCTGCAAATTGGCTAGCCATCTCCAAATATAAATAATTAACCTACCGCCAGTCCATGCGTTAGAGCAAGGCAGATATATATCGCGAATGTATTTACTCATTGGTATAAATTACTCGGACGCCGAGAAATAAACATATTAGTATTGTCATTCATTCAGCTGTCAAGACTTGCATTATTTATTTACCCACGGTCCACTTATCGATTTACATCCGCATTCCTGAGCCTGTACTCATTGACTACAAATCAAGATCATCATGACTTATAAAAATAAGCGACCCGCTATATTGATGATTCTGTACGAGAAGTAACGCAGAATCAACTAAAACGAAGATAACGATGTCGGTATCAAAATCATCAGCACGTCCTAATAGGACACATGCTACACTGATAGCGACCATCGTTACAAATGTATTCTCAGCAATTTATGTGTTCTTGAAGTATATTTAAATGTATTAACATATGTACCAGTACATACTACGCGTTGCTATCAATTTATTTTTATTTATTTATTTATTTATTTATTACACATGACAGGAAATATACATAATTTGTGAAAACACAACAGATAATTTGATTTGGACATACAATTTCAATGGGTCTGGATTCGTTGCCTTTCATTTGTCGTATCCCCAGTATACTAGGCTTTTGCCTGTATCTTACTGAAGATATTTAGCATGAAAAAAAATCGATACTTCTTTCTGATTTTCGATTACACAAAAACAAAACCCCGTTGCACGTTCTCATCAACCTGACAAACAGTGACACTCAATTACAACTGGAAACATCACGCGAAATCAAACTCCTCACTCCAGAAATACCAAAAGGTTCTTCCCATAATATACCGCACACAATCGACAACCTCCATGGCCTAGTGGTAAGACGCTTGTCTGCCGATCCGGATGTTGCGGGTTCGATCCCCGCTGGAATCCAGATTTGTTCAAATGGAATTTCAGTCTGGTTTTCACTTAGGGTCTATTAAAACATCTTTTTGGTTGGTTGGAAGAGATTGCCACATGGCAATAAACTCGCCAGGTGAAATAAAAAAGATCATAAAAATAAAAACAAAAATATACAGAAACACAAAGAAATAAACTTATATTTATTTATTTATTATTTAAACCCAAAAATATACCAGCGGTGAACACAAAAATATAAAATAAGTGTTTTTTTTTACTTATTTTTCCTTTTACATAATACATGTTTTATTTACGAGTATTTTATTAAAATATTAGGTACAAATATTTTTTATACATGTAACAACTACAATAATAATTAAATAACAGAAGGTGAACGACAATCTACAGATTGCTGCGTTACCCTTCATCTGAACGACAATCTACAGATTGCTGCGTTACCCTTCATCTGAACGACAATCTACAGATTGCTGCGTTACCCTTCATCTGAACGACAATCTACAGATTGCTGCGTTACCCTTCATCTGAACGACAATCTACAGATTGCTGCGTTACCCTTCATCTGAACAACTATTTAGCACAGTTGATCATCAACATAATACAGTACCCGGCGGTAAGTAAAACACATCGGGATTAAGAAAGAGACTGCCGGCCATAATCGGCTAACTTCGTCTTTGTAGAGCGTCGTCTCTGTCGTACGATGCGCTACGCTTACGCTTGACAACGACTGACAAGTCGCGAAGGAACACGTGTATAAATGACAGAGACGACACTCAACAAAGCCGAAGCTAGCCGATTATGGCCGACAGTCTCTTTCTTAAGCCTGATGTGTATTACTTACCGCCGGGTACTGTAGATTGTTTATTAGTATAGCATATATCAAATAACAGGTCATATTTATTCACCGCGGAATACGTTGACCCATATAACAGTGTAAACACACTCCTACATATGTCCATGTTGGACTGCCACACTATATCTGTAATGTGGAATATACAGTTAGTTCTCTGGTACAGTTATGAAAGTGAAATTTTACCTACGCATAGTCTGTAACGCTTCGCATGCCACGAACAGCCCACGGAGCTAATCATCAGACGAGAAACAGTATAGAAATGTGTCCATCCAATAGAGTTCAAGTCTCTATCAGAAGTTAGTGGACCAAAACGGTTACAACAGTTGGTCTTTATCGAATAAATTGATTGTTCTGAATTGATCCAAAAGGGTCAAGTGTTAAGGAACAAAAAAATATCTACGATATCTGTACATGAGTGAGTTTGGTGTCAATCCATGGCTTTATCCTACTCAGTTTTTGCTGGGCATGCTCGGGTATAGCTCCTTGAGCGTAAGAAGAGATCTGCGTCTCCTGGTATACGTTGTCAGACTCGTTCGAGGAGTTGTGAGCTGTCCAGCATAACTACAAAGATTAGCGTTAAATGTTCCTAAAAATTACACTAGACTGCGCCGGCAAGAACTGTTCTCAATAACATACGCAAGAACGGATCTTCCAGCCGCTATGCCTGTTGGAAGGACCTTAACTCTTCTGAACGGGACTGCTTCGGATATTGACATATTTCATATCACATTAACAAAAGCAAAAGTTAATTTTCTTTTAAGATTGAGCGCGTTAGAAAGCACTCATCAACGTATTTAAGTAACTTTGAATATATGTGTATGTGTGTGTATATATTTTTTAATGTTAACATTTTTGTATTTTTCAATATAATTGGGCTAAACCTGTATGGAGAAAATAAATAAATAAATAATAATAATAATAATAATATAAGTCTGAAGGATGTTCCTTCGTAGAGAAGAAGAACTCTGAGATCGATATCTCCTTCATCCAATAAATTGGTTATTTCATATCAATCCGGGGGATTGGTTGTTCCATATCAATCCGGGGGATTTGGTTGTTCCATATCAATCTGGGAAATTTGTTATTCCATATCAATTCCATAGAATTGGTTGTTCCATATCAATCCGGGGAATTTGGTTGTTCTGTATCAATCTGGGGAATTGGTTGTTCCATATCAATCCGGGGGGTTGGTTGTTCCATATCAATCCGGGGGATTGGTTGTTCCATATCAATAGGACGGGGGATTACAATATGATCGAGCTTTTTACGTTGCTGGTCTTGTGGAATTGTCGGCCTCTTATGGGAAGGTTATGGGTTGCGAGTGCAGTATTAGAAAGCACTTAAAGACAATCCTTTTTGGAAGGTCTCATCAAAATTCAATCCTGAATTAGAGTGCCCTTGAGGAGAGTTTGCTCTTTCACGATTGAAAGGGTTTTTTTTTCGGTTACTGGTGTTGTTGCGTGGAGGGGGTTACTTCTTAATGTTTGAGATATGGTGGCGTGTGCAGCTTTGGGAAGCACTTGAATACAATCCTTTTTGAGAGGTCTTATCAAAATTGATGAGTGGGTTCGAATCTTGAGTTGGAGCCCCCTTGAAGAAAGTCTGCTCCCTCAACGGACATTTTATTATTATCGTCATTACTACCAAGTTGGTGGTCTGCCTTAATCTCGTCGTTCTTCTACGCTGCCCATGAGGGTCTTTCCAAATTCTTCTCCGTCCCACGTGCATACAATGACACGTTATAAATTTTCTTTTAATACAACAAAATATAATATTTGAGTCTTTCATACAAACAAAATATGGTTTTTAAAATATAAACCTGTATTTTTAAACACACCAAAATGTTACACATATATTTATAAACAACATCACACACACTAGAGTAAGTCCGATCTACTTTTCCGTTATAAGTACAGGCTCCCGAAGCATCATCTGTTACCTGACTAGTCCACCTGCAGTATTAGCTGGGAGGACCGAGGTCTGAGTGGATGTGATGAAATACAAGTAGCCTGAACGAGTCGACTTGTTCTTGCTAAATAATTAGTTGTAAGAATTGTTATCTAGTTATAAGTAGTATGTAGGTATTGACTATCTCTAAGGAGTTAAATATTTAGATTATTAAAAAATAAAATGCCACGTAAGAAATTAAAATGAAGTGAGTTCATAGTTATAATATATAAATTAGATTAGTTCTTAAGATATACATTTGTATAGCCTTTGGCAAATGTTTGAGTTATTATTTGATAAAAAATAGAAAGTTTAAA
Organism: Odontocerum albicorne; assembly: GCA_949825065.1. Taxonomy (NCBI): domain Eukaryota; kingdom Metazoa; phylum Arthropoda; class Insecta; order Trichoptera; family Odontoceridae; genus Odontocerum; species Odontocerum albicorne. The sequence continues at coordinate 20,376,960 of OX463866.1, read as the reverse complement.
CCAAACCAAATATAATATCTGTAATCTGGGCAGTGTGTTTAAGTGTTATTGGCGATTTGAAAGGGACATTGAAAGAAGGGTAGCGACAGGGAACAAGATAAACGGAGAATTTAATGTCATAGGAGTACAATAACCGCGCACTATCAAAATTTGCAAAAATGACCATACATGTATATAATAGTGTGCTGGTGCCCACTTTGATATATGGATATGGAATTTGGACTAAGTAGAAAAAAGATAAGAGTAAAAAATGTGTGGATAAAAGGTGTTTTTAAAGTAAGATGAAAAAATGAGCTTTAAGATGATTTGTTCATGTGTACAAAATGGTCGATGAAAGAATGACGAAGTGAATATACAAATCAGAAGAGCAAGTTGTGCGTGGAAGAGGTAGATCGATGAAAACGTGACTGGACTAAATGAATTAGATTCTGAAAGAACGTTGTAAAGTGAGAAGTATGAACAAAAGAAGATTGGGCTTAATGAGATGTACGAAAGAGGAGAAAGCGAAACTTGGATAGAAAATTTGAGGATTTGTTCTCTCTGCCTACCCCGCACAGGACTCGGCGAGATGGTATGTATGTTTGTATCAAAATATCATGTGGCGTGTTTAAATATATTATTATTTTCTGTTCAGTCCACAATATATATTTTCTTTTACATCGCGCATTATTTATGTGAGTGAGTGTAGTGGCTCTAATCTTATTATTAAATATGTCCATGCTTGACTTCCACACATAATGCTTGTGCAGTATGAATGCTAATCGCCTATCATCGCTAACGCACCGCAAATGCGTTGCCTTCCCTCCATTTTCACGGACTCGAAATCAATAGACGCGGTCACAAACTATGGGAATTCATAAACTTTTCAATAAAATAAATGAAACACTTATTTTTTATTTTCTATTCACCACTGTTTTATTTGAGTTCACTTGTTTTTTATTTTGTATTCACCACTCTTTTATTTGAGTTCATGTATATTTTTATTCACTATTGTTTTACTCGAGTTCATTTGTTTTTTATTTCGTATTCACCACTCTTTTATTTGAGTTCATTTATATTTTTATTCACTATTGTTTTACTCGAGTTCATTTGTTTTTTATTTCGTATTCACCACTCTTTTATTTGAGTTCATTTATATTTTTATTCACTATTGTTTTACTCGAGTTCATTTGTTTTTTATTTCGTATTCACCACTCTTTTATTTGAGTTCATTTATATTTTTATTCACTATTGTTTTACTCGAGTTCATTTGTTTTTTATTTCGTATTCGCCACTCTTTTATTTGAGTTCATTTATATTTTTATTCACTATTGTTTTACTTGAGTTCATTTGTTTTTTATTTTGTATTCACCACTCTTTTATTTGAGATCATTTGTTTTTTATTTTGTATTCACAACTGTTTTATTTGAGTTCATTTGTTTTTATTTTACATTCACCACTGTTTTATTTGAGTTTTAATGACCTCCGTCTTCCTCATCAGGCGAGGATGAACTAAATTATATGTTTTAAAATATATTATTTATAGTTAAGGCATTAACACTGTGGATGTTTAAATACATTGTAATTTGTTTAGTCAAACACTGTACATTCAACTTAATATAACGGTATAAAACCTATCGGTTTCAAGTTTTTCACCTCATCGTCTTATTTGTGTTCCCCTGATGATGAGGTGAAATTCTTGAAACCGGTAGGGTTATACCGTTATATAAAGTGGAATAAAAAGTATTTGACTAAACGAATTACGATGTTTAAATATATACTTTTAATGGCAGTAGATAAAGCAGATGGTGGAATGAGAACCGGAGGTCTTTGAAACTAGTAGTGAACACAAATAAATTAATGGTGAATACGAAATAAAAAATAAGTTTGTTATTTTTTTTTTATAAACGTGACACCACAAAGTAAAAGAAATGTCTTTTATAAGATTCGAGAAATATAGTAGTTCCATTCAGATAAGATACGGGAACCGGAAGTTTTTGAAACCGGTAGCGAACTCAAATAAAACAGTGGTGAATACAAAATAGAAAAACAAATGAACTCAAATAAAACAGTGGTGAATACAAAATAAAAAACAAATGAACTCAACTAAAACAGTGGTGAATACAAAATAAAAAACAAATGAACTCAACTAAAACAGTGGTGAATACAAAATAAAAAACAAATGAACTCAACTAAAACAGTGGTGAATACAAAATAAAAAACAAATGAACTCAACTAAAACAGTGGGGAATACAAAATAAAAAACAAATGAACTCAACTAAAACAGTGGGGAATACAAAATAAAAAACAAATGAACTCAACTAAAACAGTGGGGAATACAAAATAAAAAACAAATGAACTCAACTAAAACAGTGGTGAATACAAAATAAAAAACAAATGAACTCAACTAAAATAGTGGTGAATACAAAATAAAAAACAAATGAACTCAACTAAAATAGTGGTGAACACAAAATAAAAAACAAATGAACTCAACTAAAAGAGTGGGGAATACAAAATAAAAAACAAATGAACTCAACTAAAACAGTGGTGAATACAAAATAAAAAACAAATGAACTCCACTAAAATAGTGGTGAATACAAAATAAAAAACAAATGAACTCAACTAAAATAGTGGTGAACACAAAATAAAAAACAAATGAACTCAACTAAAAGAGTGGGGAATACAAAATAAAAAAGAAGTGTTTTATTCATTTTATTAAAAAAATTATACACCACAAAGTGAAACAAACAACTTTTCTAAGATTCAAGAAATATAGAAGTTCAGTTCAGATTAGTTCGATTTGACCTCCACTCACGCTGTTATAAGGGAAAAATGAATCCCCATCCAGTGCAATCTGCATTTCAAGATCAAAATCTTCTGTATTTTTGTATGAGTGCGACGTCACGTAGTTATGAAGAAGGAACTGCCTGAAAGGACTGTTCTTCCTGTGGCCACACATCTGAGTGGGAAAAGAATAGAAGCAACGACGAACTCAAAGTCCAACGTCACGGGAGAACAAAAAAGAATCGCAAAGGTCTTGACATTTTTAACCTGTCAATAATAGTGGGGTCGAGTCTCACGTTGCAGCGTCATGAGGAGGGTTTGCTCTTTATACAGCACTATATAAATTGTACTTTTATCAATATTATTATTGTAGGATCAGTTACTCTAAAAAACTGATCTAGGTATATGCAGTTAGGATTCACGGTGTTTCGAAGTTGCATGGCCCTCGTTCAGACCGAGAAAGAGCGATGGATTTGTTTACGATTTTCTCTTCAGCAAGCGCTCACCATCCATGAACAGCCGCGATGATGAAGCGCCGAGACGAAGAACAAGACGCAGCCGTCAGCAAAGCAATGCATTGCAGCCCGGTGCAGGCTGTTACTGGGCCGTGACCAATTATATTATCTTTCTTGCCAGCATCGACATGGGATACCTCCATCACCCGTACTGTTAATTCGATCTGCTTCGATTAAGACAGTGGATCGAAGAAACCCGGATAATTCTATTGTATGTTATTCTTGGTGTATTGCAGATGTTGAGTCTGCAATGTTCCGAAACTCATTCTTAGGAGATAGAGCCTCGACTGTCTCTACTCCGTTTAGGCAGCCTTTCTGACGTGCGGGGTTCTGCTATTTATTTTATTTTAACGATCAATTGAGTGACATAGAGCCAAACCAGCCTATCCAACAAAACCGAAAAATGAGTTAGTGTTAAAATTTGAATCACATAACGTTTCTTTATAAGCCAGAAGTGCCTTTACTTCAAAATTCTAAATGGTACTTCTGCTGCCATCTATATTTTTTTTTGGCAATCACATTCTCCCATGATAGTAAAAAAAATTGTCAAGATGCATGAAGGCTTCATTCATATTTTTGATTGTCAAAGTCTTGACGATTTTATCAGCTTCTTCTTCCTCACTTCCATTGTGTATTTCATTTAACTCTTGTTGCTCAATTAAGTATTCATTTGACAGAGGTACTGAGTGAGATTCAATCAACTCATTAACATCTTCGTTGTTGACGTCCAAGTTTAGTTCATTCGTTAGGCTAACTATTTCATCTGTGATAGTTTCTGAAGTTACTTCAGAATTTATAAAATCACTCATCATTTGTGGGTATAATTGTTTCCAGGAACCTTTCATTGATGACTCTTTTATTTCAGCCCACGAGTCTCCAATATTATTTATTGCGTTCAATATATTAAAGTTCTTCCAAAAAAGTGGGAGCACCTTCATTGAAGCGAACAATTTTTGCATTATCGACAAAAATCTTTAAAAAATTGAATTTTGAAAAAATGTGCGAAATAGCATATTGTGCGAAAGTCGAGTGCCGCCTGTATACGATAAAAAATGTTTGGTGTCTTACAGTTTGAGAATGAAAGTTTGACAGTCGCTATGAACAAATGGTAGGCATTACCCATCAGCCATCAGGGAAAGTAGATAATAATGATTGTGTCGTGTGCGTGTCACGCGCGCTCTTTACTGTGGTCGTCTCCTGACAGAGCTCTCCGGCCATCAGCTCTGTAATTGCTGTTGTTCTGGGAATTTGGAAAGGTGTTTACAGCAGCGAGAAGGTGGCGCCACTGATCACAGGTCATTTGTTCTAATTGGGAAGATATTTGTTGTTTTGTAAGTCATTTGTGTTGTTATTCCAGCGCGATGGAACTGGGTGACCTCCGTGGCCTGATTGGCTGAACGCTTCATTTCGGATTTAGAGTTCGGTTCCTGATTGCATCTACATAAAAAGGCCCTCAGTCTAATTTTTTCGTTAATGTTTATTAATATCCTTCTGATTAATTTCATAAATAATCAATTAAGGGATATTTTTTATACTTACCTACATTCTATAACGCCGTTTCCCTGCTAGGGTAGGAAAAATAAAATAAATAAATAAATATTATGCGGTGTTCTAACCAAATATATTTTTATAAATGTATGCAGATGCGGTGAAATTTTTAAACCAGTGGTTCTTAACCGGTGCTCCGCGAGAATGTTACAAGTGCTGCGTCAAATATGACACATTTGATCGAAGTTTTGCGAATTCCTGTACTTGCTATAATATACATACGAGGCATATCCAGAAAGTAAGTGTACTGATTTTTTGTAGGTTACAATTTTTTTTATTTAAACAAAAAAATTACGTGGTTACCGTAGTACATATGTAAGCTATTTTTCGACATAGTCGCCATTCCTCTCAATGCAGGTGGTGAAGCGGGGTATCAACTTTTTGATGCCTTCCTCGAAGTAGTTTCCCGCCAACACCTCCGTCCACTTCTTCACCTCCTCCTTTACCTCCTCGTCGGTTGAAAACCTTTTTCCACCCATGTGCTGCTTCAGGGAGGTAAAGAGATAGTAATCTGAAGGTGCTAGGTCAGGGGAATGCGCGGGATGGTTCAGGACATCCCATTTAAACGAAGCGAGCAGTTCTTTCGTGGCGTTGGCCCTGTGTGGTCTGGCATTGTCGTGCAGCAGGCAGACTCCCTTTGTCAGCATGCCTCTCCTCTTGTTCTGAATCACCCTCCGCAATTTTTTTAGGGTCTCACAGTGTCTTGCAGAGTTGATGGTCTCCCCTTGAGGCATATATTCAATTAAAATTAGGCCTTGACAGTCCCAAAACACGGATGCCATGATTTTCTTGGCTGAAATTGTGGTTTTGAACTTTTTGGCGGAGGGTGAAAAGGCGTGACGTGACCGTTTTTAAACTCACGACACCACTTGTACACACTCGTACGATTCATAGCTTTATCACCATATGCAGTTTTCACCTCATTATAAACCTCAACCGGAGGTTTTCCCTTCCAAACGAGATAACGGATGACGCCGTGTATTTCGCACTTGGCGGGAGATTGGATTGACATTTTTCACGAAACGTGTTGTCGCGTCGACACTTCTCAACGTACTGACCTCGAACCGGTCTCGTTGCGGAGGGGAAGGGTCAGGCTACACGGAAGTGTAGCCAACATGTCGAAAATAAAATCCATCCGGTCGTGAGAGCCTCAGTACACTTACTTTCTGGATATGCATGGTATTTTGTAATATTTCATAATAATTTTTTATTCTATTACCTTTTTTTTTTTTTTTTTTTATAATCTGTAATTTTTATTTATAAACAAAAGTAATTTTCATGCAGTTTTTATTGTAAGTTTTATGACCTTGATGATTTGGGTACTCCGCATTTTTTTCTTATAATCAAAAGTGCTCCACGACTTCGAAAAGGTTTAGAACCACTGTTCTAAACGGATGGCCGCAGCCATCACTTTTCTATATTTTCACTCAATTTACATATATTTAATTTGTGACATTTTTAATCTTTGAATAATAGTTTTTTTAATCCCGAGTTAAAATGCCGTTGTGGAAAGTCTGCTCTCTTAAAACGGTACTAAATAAATTGTCATTTTATTATAATTATTAATGGAGAAGATCGTTCGAGTAATTATTGATGGTAGATAGTGATAGAAAAGAGAGAAGGTAAATATTATAAATATAAATGATTTCTTACAAGCAGGGATACCCGGCGGTTATGGGACCGTATAAAAAAAACAACGACATATGTGTATAAACACGCACGGCACAAAGTATTTATTTCTTTATGAAAAGTGTCAATCTAATGAGGTGAGTATGTGTATTGGAAAGATAATATGAAACATTAGATCACTTTGTGTGTATGGTCCATAGTGACATGACACCAGTATAATATCTCATATTAAATCGGAACCATTTCCCCTTAGGATAGCGTCGGGATAGGAGGTAGAAACACGTGTAGTGGTGATAAATGTAATTAGTGGAATAACAAAGTTTGTTTATTTGAAGACCCAAATGCCACAGCTCCTTCAATGCAACTAGATGGGGAAATATTAGCCGGCTGCGTCTCATTTAAGTATCTGAGCTCACTCATCCACAAAGATGGAGGGTGCGCCGCGGATGTTGACCATAGAATAAGTGTGGGATGGATGAAATTCAGATCGGTAACAGGAGTCTTGTGTGACCCAAAAATGCCTATAAAATTGAAAGGAAAAGTATACCAGACTGTCGTTAGACCCGCAATTATGTATGGCTCAGAATGCTGGACTATGTACAGCTCCTACTCTAGGCTATTTGAAACAGCAGAAATGCGAATGCTTAGGTGGTCGGTAGGAGTATCACTGAAAGATAAATTTAAGAGCTCACGCATTTGTGGTAGCTTGGGGGTCACTGACATAAACAGTAAGCTGGAAGAGCGACAGCTGAAATGGTACGGGCACATAAGACGGATAACACCAGACCATACGGTAAATCGGGCCATGTCTGTGAATCTTCCTCGACAGCCATCCAGAGGAAGACCAAAGAACTCCTGGATAACTCAATGCTCCAAAATCCTGCAGAGAAACGACCTAGATGAAAGCAGCACCCAGAACCGAAGAACATACAGCCTGAGAACGAGAAGAGCCGACCCCAACAGCCTACCTAGGCAATGAGTTGGGATAGTGCCAGGAAGAAGAAGGTGTCTCATGGGCGAGCTGAAAGATACATTGAAAGAAGGGTAGCGACAGGGAACAGCAAAGGTAAACGGAGCACTTAATGTTATATATAAATAACAATCGCGCAATATCAAGTAAAAATGACAAGACGTAAAGGTGTGCTAGTGCCACACCTTGATTAATAGAAGTGAAACTCTTACTTAGTAGAAGAAGGATAATGGTTGATGATGCTGTGGAGATGCGTGCACTAAGGAAAATTTGTGGAGTGTCAATGTATGAAAGAAGGCGGAATGAAGATACCGGAAAGGAATGAATTGATAAAATGGATGTTTTAAGTAAGATGAAGAAAAGATCTTTAAGATGGTTTGGACATGTGGAGGGAATGAGTGATGAAAGAATAACTAAGCAAATATACAAGTCAGAAGTGGAAGAGGTAGACTGAGGAAAATTTGGCTGGACCAAATGGACCAGATTTTAGAAAAATGTGTTGTGTGAAGTATGAATAATAAAATATTGCGCGTGACTAGATGTATGAATATGGAGGAAGAGTAGGTTGTGTGCTTGGATAGAAAAGTTTGGAGATCTGTTCTATCTGCCTACTCAGCAAGGGACACGGGGTGATGATATGTATGTACAAAGGAATTTATTATTAAATATGGAGTTCCACAAAGTTTAAGCCGAAACTTGGGATAAAAAATAACTATCTTGCTTTTTTTTTTATCTATAACACAAACATTTGCCAAATGCTTTACCCATGGTATCATCACTGTCAACCAGGGTCGATCCACTGCTGGATGAAGGTCTCCCCAAGTTGACTCCAAATAGTTCAGTTTTTTGCTCGTCGATGCCATGTGATGCTGCCATGCTTCCTGATTTCATCTATCCAGCGTACCTTCGGTCTTCTTCTGGGCTTCTTTATACTTCTTGGGTACTATTGGATTATTTCGGATGTCCATCGGCAGTCTGACATTCTCGCCACGTGTCCGGCCCATTGCCACTTCATTGTTTTGCACACCTTTATAACGTCTTCTACCCATGGTATATACACATTTATATCTTAAGAACTAATCTAATTTATATATTATAACTAATAACTGACTTCATTTTTATTTCCTACGTGGCATTTTATTTTAAATTATCTTAATATTTAATTTCTTATAGTTATCGTTCTTTCGTTGTGAATCTCCACTCCGTGTTCAGGAAAATTTAATAACAAACAAACACGTTTATAAGTCATTATTTATACCTGTAGACAATTCACGGATACATGGCAGAACACAATAACATATGTAATTGTTGATAAAAACTGGAAAAACCAGTCTTGGGACAATCTATATTCATGATTCTATTATATGGATTCAGCTATGGAAGTGATGCTGCCATCTGCAGTCGTCTCTGCTGAAGGCTGAACTTTTGAGATATCAAGATTTTAAAAGTTCTTAGACTAAGGAAATCGTCCCAGTCTTCTTCTTTTGTATGGCACCTTACAATATTTCTGAATTGGTTGATCGGACATATCGAAGAGCGTGATCAGTAGACACAGTTACCAACTCTTAGGGGTTAAAACCATTGGAGAAGGCAAGAAACTCGTGGTTCATCATTGTACGCGTTGCTAACACTATCACACGTAAACAGGAATCACCACTTGCACATATACTCGAAGTTAGCAGACAAATTCTTTTTAAAAAATAACCCCTTTTTTTGGTACATATATACCATTATCAGGTGCAGTAATTTGTACTGTGCACCTTTAAGTACATGCCCCAAGTAGGACACCTTTCAGATTTTAATATAATTCAGCAACTCTCTATCAATTTTGGCTCTTTGAAGAATCCTTGTGTTGCTGGACGGATATGGTCAGATACTTGGGTCATGTACCTAGAGGAGCAAAGTACAAATTACTGCACCTGGTCATCCAAGGCAAAATAGAAGGCCGAAGAGGTGTTAGCAGGAGGCAAATCTCTTGGCTCCGCAATATACGTGATAGGACTGGCATAAGGGGAGTTGGATATCTTTTTCAGACAGCCGGGGACATAGATGTTTACTCTCAAGTGATATTCAACGTTGGGAGGACCTGACATGACACTGAGAAGAAGAAGAAGATACCATCATATTTATATTACCATAACACTTTTGGGGCACAGAAATTATTATAAACTTCACTCACCGGTACATGTAAGGCCCTAGCTCATCCAGAGCCGGCTTGGAACCGTTGTTGAGGAACTCATCGGCGTTGGTTACGTTGTAGACGTAAACACTGATGATCGGCGTCACTGGAGGCTTAGACCAGATCTTGAAAGTCTTGGACACGTTACTAAGCACCAGCTCCTGAAAAAAGATAAAAACAAAACTGTGGTGAAAAAGATACAACATAAAGATATATTTTTTAGTCTTTAAACTAGATGAAACGGTTCATTAAGACCATCTCAGAGTTTTACAAACTAACCTACAAAATAAACCTGTGCAAACAAATTGTGTCTGTTTTTTTTACACAATTTGCACGGATTTATCCTGTTACACAAAGAGGGTCTGCTTCTAGCGTTAGCTTATTCGTTAGGAAGAATATCAGCCAGGATTCTTCTCATACTGCTAGGCGGTGCCGAGAATATGTCAACAGTGTCATTCAGTTGGTTCAATATCTATATACCACGCGTGACTGAGTGTTTAGCCATAATTGGTATGTAAGTTGGTACGTAGAACAGAGGGTGATTATATACAGGATAAGAATAGTCCACTGTTTGATAGGAACCCACCTTTATAAAGTCCATATAAGAGAACTCCCTACATACAAAAGAAAGCACTACCCCTAAAAACACACGTGGAATGGGTAAGAGGACCCTCGAACATATTTCCTTTGAGTCATCTGCGCACCGCATACAGCCTTTACTCAATTGTACAATGAATGTCCCCCGTCCGTTCAACATGTCCCACCTACTCGCACTCAATTCTCCATTAATGTATATCACATATCTGAATTTATTATTCTGAACTCTTTAAATAATTAGAAGTACAGTTGTTATTGCGACAGGATTTTGAGTACTTGGGCTTTCAGGATGAATGACGAGTGGAAAGGATTTATGTGAGCTCGTGAGTGTGGGTCTCTTATTGTTGTTTTAATTTTGGTTGTTTTTGTATTTGTGTTTCTGTGTGTTTTTGTTTTTTTTCTTCTTTTTTTTTTGTTTTGAATTTGTTTTTGTTTTTGTTTTTATTCTTATGATTGTGTGCAGTATATTGTGGGATGAATATTTTTGGTCTTTCTGGAGCGATAATGTGTGAGGAGTTGAGTTTCGCAAAATGTTTCCAGTTGTAGTTAAGTGTCACTGTTTGTCAGGTTGATGAGAGCGTGCAACGGGGTTTTTTGTGTTATCAAAAATCGTAAAGAAGTATCGATTTATTTTTTCATGCTAAATATCCTCAGTGAGATACAGGCAAAAGCCTAGTTTACTGGGGATACGACAAATGAAAGGCAACAAACCCAGATCCATTAAAATTATATGTCCAAATCAAATAACCTGTTGTTTTTTCTCAAATTGTGTATATTTCTTGTCATGTGTAATAATAAAAAAATAAATAATAAAACAGTAGTTCTTACATATGGTCTCACTGCCTACTTTCCTTCAAATTGTTATTAGCACAAATCATCCTTTTTATAGCATGAAATACCTTATTAACTTATAATTATAATAATACATAAACAGGTAAAACTTAATTAAACGTAAAGCTTAAAGATAAAAATATACAGCAGTTAGAAAAAAAATTGTTTATAAGAAATATTTCTTTAGCGGAAATACATATAGGTTTATTGATAGCAACGTAGCATGTAGGAACGTAGCATATAGGTTTATTGATAGCAACGTAGCATGTGGGAACGTAGCATATAGGTTTATTGATAGCAACGTAGCATGTAGGAACGTAGCATATAGGCTTATTGATAGCAACGTAGCATGTAGCAACGTATCATATAGGTTTATTGATAGCAACGTAGCATGTACATATATAAATACATTCCGATATTGCACATTTATCTCAAGATAAATAGCAGAAAATACATTTAAGATAGAAGCTATCAAAAAGTCTGGGCTTATCTCGTAATACCCCCCCTGGCCGAGATACACCCCACCAACGTAAGGGCTCTTCAAAGAGCCAAAGTGGATAGAGAATTGCTGACTAATATTAAAATCCAAAAGGTGTCCTATTTGGGTCATACACTTAGAGGAGCAAAGTACTAATTACTGCACCTGATCATCCAAGGAAAAATAGAGGGTCGAAGAGGTGTTGGCAGGAGGCAAATCTCCTGGCTCCGCAATATACGTGATTGGACTGATATAAGGAGCGTTGGGGATCTTTTTCGGGCTGCCGGGGACAAAGACGCTTACTCTCAGGTGATAGTCAGCGTTGGGGGGACCTGACATGACACTAGGAAGAAGAATGTAAGGCAAGTCCGGTTGCGAAGACATCAGATGTTTTTCAGCAGAAAGTATCTTAAGCAGTGCAGCATTTATATAGATGGCACACCTAGGTCAATTGTGACTTGTTGAATTGTTGGATAGAGAGTGAAAAACATGAAAATCTGATGGAAACCATTTTCGTCCCATAGTTTACACGATGGTATTCTCCCTGTAAACGGGAAAAATGGTTTAAGCTGCCTTCACTCCTATTTTTTTTTAAATAGGCAATCCACACAAACTGGGATGATTTGTGTCACCAAATTAAAGTAATTATGCAATTATATTAGTCAATATAATAAAACAAATTGAAAAAAATGTTAATTCTAGATAATTCAACGTTTCAACTGATAAAGGTTAAAAAATTAACAATCGATCTCTAAATGGAAAAGTTCCACGAAGAAAGAAGAAACGCGACATTCATTTGACGTAGTCAAGATATGGCTTTTAATCAATCAAATACGAGTACGAGTATATCTCGAAACTCAAACAAAATTATATGTCGGAAATGTTCGTTTTTTTTAAATTTTACACTTACGCCAACAATTAGTACGAACTTTCTACAAATTGAAAAATTCAAGATATATTCAATAAAACAATACTATGACATACGAGGCATATCCTGAAAGTAAGTGTACTGAATTTTTGTAGGTTACAATTTTTTTTATTTAAACAAAAAAATTAAGTGGTTATCGTAGTACATATGTAAGCTATTTTTCGACATAGTCGCCATTCCTCTCAATGCAGGTGGTGAAGCGGGGTATCAACTTTTTGATGCCTTCCTCGAAGTAGTTTCCCGCCAACCCCTCCGTCCACTTCTCCACCTCCTCCTTTACCTCCTCGTCGGTTGAAAACCTTTTTCCACCCATGTGCAGCTTCAGGGAGGTAAAGAGATAGTAATCTGAAGGTGCTAGGTCAGGGGAATGCGCGGGAGGGTTCAGGACATCCCATTTAAACGAGGCGAGCAGTTCTTTCGTGGCGTTGGCCGTGTGTGGTCTGGCATTGTCGTGCAGCAGGCAGACTCCCTTTGTCAGCATGCCTCTCATCTTGTTCTGAATCGCCCTCCGCAATTTTTTAGGGTCTCACAGTATCTTGCAGAGTTGATGGTCTCCCCTTGAGGCATATATTCAATTAAAATTAGGCCTTGACAGTCCCAAAACACGGATGCTATGATTTTCTTGGCTGAAATTGTGGTTTTGAACTTTTTGGCGGAGGGTAAAGAGGTGTGACGTGACCATTTTTAAACTCGCGACACCACTTGTACACACTCGTACGATTCATAGCTTTATCACCATATGCAGTTTTCACCTCATTATAAACCTCAACCGGAGGTTTCCCTTCCAAACGAGATAACAGATGACGCCGCGTATTTCGCACTTGGCGGGAGATTGGATTGACATTTTTCACGAAACGTGTTGTCGCGTCGACACTTCTCAACGTACTGACCTCAAACCGGTCTCGTTGCGGAGGGGAAGGGTCAGGCTACACGGAAGTGTAGCCAACATGTCGAAAATAAAATCCATCCGGTCGTGAGAGCCTCAGTACACTTACTTTCTGGATACGCATAGTACAAATACACTGAAATAACATATGTCAAAAAATTCTTTCCAAAGAACGGTTGCGTTGGAAATAAAAAAATCTACGAACTTATGTATTAACTCATTATTTAGACTTTATGCTGATTTTTAATCGTCTTTTCGATGCGACGTATTTGTTACAACGTTCAATCGGTTATTGAAATAACAAATTGACGTTTCTGTGTATATATTTAAATACTCGTAGATAAATATCTGTCAAAATATCGTATTTGCCAGTAGTAGTAGCTTAATGGAATTGTTAAGAAGCAACGGCGCGTGTCAGACGGGCGGTGGAATAGAATGGCCGGTAATCAAAACCTAATCGTTGAGGAACAGAACAAATGATAAATATGTAAAAGTCAATTAAATTGTAAAGATATTACCCGACTTCCTTAGTAGATACAACCTTATTGTGTACAGATTAATACATCACGCTATTTCATATGTTAAGTTGCCATAGAAAGTAATATATCATGTAAAAGGTTTTAAAGAATATGGAATATGAAGGAATGTGCCTAATAAAACTTATTGTGAAAGAAAGATTAGAAAGAGCCTTCTTAAATGGTTTGCGCATGGGAGAATGAATGAACAAAGGAAGACAGTATACAGTAGAAATGGACAGCATAAAAATCTGCTAAGGTAGTAAATAGTCCACAACAATATATTAGTAAAACTTGGACGTTATAACTAAAAATAACCAAACAAGTACGGGTAGATACTAAGAGCTATAACTAAAAGCAATCAAATAAGTACGGATTAACACTAAAAGTTATAACTAAAAGCAACCAAATAAGTACGGATTATTATTAAAAGGTATAACTAAAAGCAACCAAATAAGTACGGATAAATACTGAAAGCTATAACTAAGAGTGAGAGTGAGACTTGAATAGTGTCGCTTCCTCACCCATAGCGGTTTTTTAGAATGAATATATCTACGTCACACACTGGCACACGTTTGATTGTATTGGTGAATTTATTCCCGATTTTCACAAAATATCTCTGATGTGGCCGATAAGTGCTAATTGTTATTAATATTATTTTTTCATTCAATGCGTAAATGTATTACGGAGGAATACCTACAATCTGAACCCAGTATTTATTATATTTATAGAGATTTTAGAAGCAATGTGTACTGGTTACACATCATAGGACAGGAAGGGTTAACACCACATCTCGAAAGAGTCTATCCTTGATCTTTCTCTGACATTTACAGTCTGACTAGAAACGTGTCCAAAATAGACCAGTTTCTAGTCTACATATTTATTTAATAATAAAAAAAATTAAGCTAGATTTTCATCCCTGTTACAGCACAAAAAAAAGATAAATATTGAACCAACAGTTAAATGCAAATTAGTTAAAACTGAAATTTAATCGCAGGTTCTCGTATACACCGGAAAGAGAGAATTGTTCAATGCTTAAATATTCGACTTCCTGTAGCTTGTTTTTAAAGTGCCAATTAGCAGTTTTTTATCAGAAAATATTTTGTCATTTTTATTTATATATTGGTTATCAATTTTTTCTATGAATTTTGATATTTTCTATTAAATTAGTCATACAAAAAATACATTTGCCTCCGTCTCTATCAATAATGAAGGCATAAATTGTCCACAGTTAATAATGCAATATAAGAGCCAGTTGACGGATTCTATAATACTATTTGATATGTATTATTTCACATGATAGAAGAGTTAAAAAGAGTATCAAACGGCTTGTAGCGTTAGGAAACAAAGTAAATGGGGCACTAAGCCATATATACGAGTATATACGATATACTTGAATCGGACAGTATCGAATCATATAACTTCATACCAGAAGGCATTGAACTGGTTGAATGTTAGAAATAGACGCCAAATTAATATACTGTCTCTATTGTATAATATCCTTAACTGCCCCCCCCCTCTTATTTCGGCGAAAATTTTCAGCGTCTTTTCAATCATGGATTAGCGCTACACTCAAACATATATTGTTTATTGGCCTTTCCAATTCACCACTACTCTTTCTTTACGTCGTCCTTTACTATAAATGCAGTGAGACTCTGGAATCAGTTACAAACCAATATAATACTCGCTCCGTCCTTGGTATGCTTTAATAAGCGACTGAAAAAAGCTCTTTAATTTCTAGTCAGTAAAATAACGTGTTTCATTCCCGATTTTTCTTGTCCTTTCCTCTCCACCATTACTTCCTTTTCTTTTGTTTGATGATATCTCACTTTATGATATATGAAAAAAATATTCGGGTGATTGTCGGTCTTTGTGGGGTTCGTGGGTATATGCTCACGTATGTGTTTATGGATTTCGTGGGGATGGATGTGTTTATGGATTTCGTGGGGATGGTCATTTGAATGATTTATGCAACCGTGAAACTTGCTTCATTTACTTTTGTCTGGTTGGCTGGAGGAGATTGCCGCCCGGCAATAACCCCGCCAGATTGTATTTGTAATAAAAGCGTTAAATAAATAAATATCGAAACATGCTAAGATAATAGTTCATAATAGTATTTTGGTGCCAGCTTTAATGCATGGGAATTTAACGTGGACGTAGAAAATTAGTGATATGAGTCAAATTTAACGTGGATGTAGAAAATTACTGAAATGAGTCAAATTTAACGTGGATGTAGAAAATTACTGATATGAGTCAAATTTAACGTGGATGTAGAAAATTACTGATATGAGTCAAATTTAACGTGGATGTAGAAAATTACTGATATGAGTCAAATTTAACGTGGATGTAGAAAATTAGTGATATGAGTCAAATTTAACGTGGATGCAGAAAATTACTGATATGAGTCAAATTTAACGTGGATGTAGAAAATTACTGATATGAGTCAAATTTAACGTGGATGTAGAAAATTACTGATATGAGTCAAATTTAACGTGGATGTAGAAAATTACTGATATGAGTCAAATTTAACGTGGATGTAGAAAATTACTGATATGAGTCAAATTTAACGTGGATGTAGAAAATTACTGATATGAGTCAAATTTAACGTGGATGTAGAAAATTACTGATATGAGTCAAATTTAACGTGGATGTAGAAAATTAGTGATATGAGTCAAATTTAACGTGGATGCAGAAAATTACTGATATGAGTCAAATTTAACGTGGATGTAGAAAATTACTGATATGAGTCAAATTTAACGTGGATGTAGAAAATTACTGATATGAGTCAAATTTAACGTGGATGTAGAAAATTACTGATATGAGTCAAATTTAACGTGGATGTAGTAAATTACTGATATGAGTCAAATTTAACGTGGATGCAGAAAATTACTGATATGAGTCAAATTTAACGTGGATGTAGAAAATTACTGATATGAGTCAAATTTAACGTGGACGTAGAAAATTACTGATATGAGTCAAATTTAACGTGGACGTAGAACATTACTGATATGAGTCAAATTTAACGTGGACGTAGAAAATTACTGATATGAGTCAAATTTAACGTGGACGTAGAAAATTACTGATATGAGTCAAATTTAACGTGGACGTAGAAAATTACTGATATGAGTCAAATCGATTCTGTAGAAATGTGTGTATTGAGAAGAATAAATGAATTGATAATATATGATAGAATACGGAATGAAGTGATTAGGAATGAATGTGAACTTAAGGCTGATGTGTTGAGTAAGGTGGAGAAGAGCACGATGAGAGAGTTTGAGTGTGTGAAATGAATGAATAGAGAGAGACTAACATAACACTTATATAGCGCACATGTGAGTGGAAGGAGTGTGAGTGGAAGACCAAGAAAAATGTTGTCGAATCAAGTTATTGATATTTTGAAAGAACAAAACGTAGAAAGTCATAGAAATCGTAGAAGTTGTATAGATGTGGAGGAGACTAAGGATGTGTATCGTGATAGGAAAGTCTGGCACTTTGTCTTCTCTGCCTACCCCGGCAGGAAAATAGCGTGATGGTGTGAAATCCGTCGTGTCTGTTAATATTGTTTGAATGATTATATTTCCTCTTTGGTTCATCGGGCGTGATAACTCTGGTTTGCCTAGCATTAAAAAGGAGTGAGAGAGCTTCAAAATATAAAATATATGTACATATTATTTCTTGAATCTTCGAAAAAA
This sequence comes from Odontocerum albicorne, assembly GCA_949825065.1. Classification (NCBI taxonomy): domain Eukaryota; kingdom Metazoa; phylum Arthropoda; class Insecta; order Trichoptera; family Odontoceridae; genus Odontocerum; species Odontocerum albicorne. The sequence continues at coordinate 20,359,429 of OX463866.1, read as the reverse complement.
CTATAATTTCTCTTTGTGGTGCCATGTTTTATGTATAATAAAATCAAAAATAAGTAAATATAACACTTATTTTATATGTGTTCACCACTGGTTTATTTTTGGGTTTACTACCGGTTTCGAAGACAACCGTTTTCATCGTCAGGTGAAGATAAACTAAATTGCTAAAAATACATTTCCTGTACAAGTGTAAATAATATAAGAGGAATGAGGTAAGGGAAGAGAAGTGGGGAGATAATTTTTTTTATATAAATTAATTTTTGGATAAATTTTTTAAATGAAAATGAATCTTTCGGGCAGGCCAGGGTCTGGATATTCAAGGGGGAGGAGGGGAGGATTTTAAATAGGAAACATATTAAGCAGAGGGCTATTATTAAAATTGGTTTGGTTGTTGAAGATATTTAGACTTAATTTTATACATTTTCTAATCTCGAGAATTTCCAAATTGTCAAGCTGCAATCCCCCTCGGCTTATGTGTAAAATCCGCAAACCACGATTGATATCGAAATAATAGTTATTTTTCAATGAGGTGGTTAGCGAGCTCTGAAAAATTATTGTTGTTCAGGCATTTTAAATGTTCCTTAACTCGTTTTTCGAAATTCCTTTTTGTCTTGCCAATATAAAAAATATGAACAATTATTGCATTCTAATTTGTAAACTCCGAATTGAGGTAGTTTACTTTCCGTGTCTCTATTGTTAATCATTTTATTTTTTAATTTATTGGGCGTATAAAATGCTGGTTGAATATCTGGTTGAAATATATTTTTTGTTTTTTTTATCCAGTCTGAAAAAAATCCCGAAATTCACGCCTCTAGAGAAAAATATCCCCTTAAGTCAACCAGCTTATCACATATATCAATCAAATGCTATCATCACTGAAAACATATAGGTGAAATTAACACTTTTATAGTCTAAAATATTAGAGTTAAAAAAAAACAACAAAAGTGAGATACTATTGATAATATAACAACACTCAAATTGGCATACAATGTACAGATACTAAGAAATCTGTATTTTAACGCAGCAACTCATGGACCAAAAGACAATAAGATCAACGTCATTATTTATTTGTATAGTATACATGTATCTCTAAATATTACATATTATAAATAAGATGACTTAAATGTATTTCTAAATGTTACATATTGTTACCTGTTTTTTTACTATTTAGTCATATAATTCGTCTTTACTGTTAATTTTTTTCTAAGGAGGCGCGCAGTGCCAATACGGGGTTGGGCCGCGGATTGTTTAATGGTGAAGCGCCTAGTCACAAATGTTATTTTGAACTAATGCTGTCGCAAGTTGTAAATGAGTTGGAGGTATACTCACATGGTCTATGACCAGCCGGACCCAGGAGGTGAAGAAGATGGCTATGACGAAACCCAGCAGTAACATAAACACGGATGTCACTATCACGATCCCTGGAACAAACAGAATATAAAAAGTTAGTGCTGAATATTTAAATGTAACAAAAATGTATATACGAGTATATATATAAACAATCACGTCGTCTCTCTGCTGATGCAGGTGAATATGACAATGTGCAAAATTTTTCTATCGTGACACAAAATTTTCAACTCTTTCACATTCATACGCCTGATCTTACGATTTCCTATCCCTCTTACACGTTCCTTCTTTCAAAATATATTTCATTTGATTTCTTTAGTCTTCCTCTTCCACACTTTACACTTACATTTGCACAATCATTCGTTGCACTTACCTCAACCATCTCAGAATATTCTTCTTCAACAGTTCACATTCATCCCTTTCTTCTTCTCCCTGGCTCCATCCCAACTCACTGTCTGCGAAGACTGTTGGGGTCAGCTCTCCTCGTCCTCAGGTTGTATGCTCTTTTGTCCCGGACTACGTCCTCCAGGCCGTGCCTCTGCATCAGGTTATCTTTTTGCACCACCCATGAACTCTTTAGTCTTCTTCTGGTTGTTATTCGAGGAAGATCCATGGAGATTGCCTGGTTCACAATGTGATCGGGTGCTCTGCGTCCAACGTGCCCATACCATCTCAATCGCCTCTCCTCCATCTTACTCTTGATGTCTGTAACACCCAGTTACCATTCAACCCTAATCACTTCATTCTGTATTCTGTCTTACGTCTTCAGTACACGCATTTCTACAGCATTTATTCGTCTCTTTTGCAACATTTTTCCACGCCCACGTTTCACTCCCATATACAAAAAATGGCACTTAAATATTATTGGTACTAACAAAAAACAATGCATCAAAATAAAAAAAAACTTATAAATTGTTATTTAAATAACAAAAGTGTCTCACTCATTAAAGGGAAGTCACAGTTTTCCTATGCTAATAGGATTTAAGTGAAAAATAAATATGTTAATAGGACTTACTTAAGTGATACACACTAATTAAAATAATTCAAGTGACATAAAATATATATACACCATTTAAGTGAAAAAAAAAACAAATACATTTGCAGGATTTAAGTGAAATGACAAATTTGTCAAAAATAATACATACTCGTATTTGATTGAATAGGACTGAACTGAACAACAGTGTACACATTAAAATGTCATCAAGATTTAAGTAAAATAATAAATATGTCAATAAGAATACATATTTGATTTAATAGGATTGAATTGAACAAAACATTTAAATATTAACAGGATTTTAGTAAACACATTAAAATGTCAACAGGATTTAAGTAAAATAATAAATTATTATTTATAGTAAAGGCATTAACATTGTGGAGGTTTAAAGACATTGTAATTTGTTTTAACAAACACTGTTTATTTCACTTTTTTGTAACGGTATAACCCTACCGGTTTCAAGGCTTTCAAGTATTGTTTGTGCTCCTCTGAAGATGAGGTAAAAGCCTTGAAACCGGTAGTGTTATACCGTTACAAAAAAGTGGAATAAACAGTGTTTGATAAAACAAATTACAATAATATAATAAATATGTCAATAAGAATACATATAATATTTGATTTAATAGTATCGAACTGAACATAAATTTAAAATATTGACAGGATTTAAGTGAAATAATAAATATGTCAATAAAAATACATATTTGATTTAATGGGATTGAACCGATAGCCACCTACGGAATACAGACCACAGCAGACACATCTAGAACTAAATCTCTCCTGAGAACCTCGGAAATGAAAACACTGAGATGTATAACCGGAAACACACTAAGAGATAGAATCAGAAACACCGAAATAAGGAGAAAGTGTAAGAAGTGTAGAAGACATCGTCAGGCGGGGAAGACAACGGAGGTGATACTGGAACGAACATGTAAACAGAATGCAAGACGACAGACTTCAACGTGTCGCCCTTCAAGGGAACCCAGCCGGAAGAATATTACCGGGAAGACCTCCGAAGAGATGGCGTGACAGCTGGCAATCCACGTCACAAGAGGGGGAACAAGTGAAACAAACAGATCATGATCTATAGGAAGAGGAAGAAGAAGAAAGATTGAACTGAACATAAATAAAAAATATTGACAGGATTTAAGTGAAATAATAAATATGTCAATAAGAATACATATTTGATTTAATAGGATTGAACTGAACAAAAATCAAGATAACACAACTTAAGTTAAAAAAATATATATTCAAAGAATTTAAGTGAATTCACAAAATTACTGGGATATTTATTTTGGGCATCACTGTGAATAGAATTCGAAGCCCACGGTAAGAAGGTAAACGTCCTGCCAAAAAGACCACGGAGGTCATCTTTTATTGTTTTTTCTTACATTCCAATTTCAAGAACCAATGAAATAAAACCTGTTGAATTGTTTCATCACTTCTGTTCGTAAGACCTTAAACCATCTCTCAACGTGTAAATCCAATGTCAGTGGACACTTTAGTGACATCGTGTCGCAACTTCGATCACCAATCATGCGTAATGGAAGCGCCTTGAAGACGGAAAAGGACAGGATTTCGAAAATCTTCGTTCAAAGACGATTGTCTTTCCGATAGCAGCGTTATTTATAAGGGTCATGGCACTGAGGCGTAAGAGTGGATCGCCCTAGATACGTGGTGTCACGTCTATGGTTATATAATTGGCCAGAGACAATAATGATTACGATCATAATTGTATTATTGTCTATGGTTTGTTTGTCAATAGTACGTGAGACTTATTTATGGTGGAAATTTTCAACTTAAAATGCATGTGTATGAATATAATGATTTTAAGTCGTGAGCTTTTTTAGAAATAAATGCGTAATAATGTTATGTAATAATTTTGTTACAGCCTGTATTGTTAGCGTCTTAAATACAAGTACATGTCATGTTTTGGAAGGGACTTGTTGAATATTGATCAACAATCTCCGTGGTCTACTTGGTAAGAAGTTTACATCCCGACCCGGAGGTTACGGCTTCGATTCTCGCTACCAGACTTTATTTTTTTTAAATAAGGGTTTCAGTCTTGTTTCTCTTAAGGTCTCATAAACATGTTTTTGGTATGTAGGAAGAGATTGCATGACACATGGTAACAATCACAGGCCATCGTCGTTGCTGGGTCTCGTAGTCGAGGATTCCCTCGCCATTTCAACTGAATTGATGTCGGAATGGTGAAGAGGTCCTAGACTACGAGGTCCAGCAACGACAATGATTTGTATATAGAGAGGAAACGTGGACAATAAAATGTAGTCGATATATTTGAGGTGTGGTGCTGGAGATGAATGCTGCGAGTATCTTGGATGGAATGGAGAACAATCGAGTCCTTATTTGAAGAATTTCATATCTCTCTTGTCCGCAATCTGTCAAACAAAGGGTTTTGCGTTTTTTCAGACACATGTCGGGACACTGTTATACAAGTCTCGAAAATAATATCATGCTAGATAATGTTTCTGGTGGCGACCAAAAGGCAGTGCCTCTAGAGTTGGACCGACCAGATCAAGGACGTTACCAACTGACTGTGCGAGGCTTCACATCTTGCCAGAGACAGAATCGATTGTAGAAATATTGTGCAGGCCTTATCATGAAAATCATAACCCTTAGCCATTAAGATGACTACTATATATATATAGAGAGAGAGAGAGAGAGAGAGAGAGAGTAATTTATTCGTGGTAGGGAGCATAAAATCGACATATCGAAGATGCGCGCCAGTTTGCCTTCGAATCATCGAAGGTTGGATATGCGCCTTACAAGTACTTGCTTTTGAGCACTGTTGAACCGAACATCGTCTAAGGTCGTGTTAGGTAACTATGTGAATACTAATATCTATGAATACATACTCGTATATAAGATTCCGTATAGACGATTTTATAATTCACGATTTGCATCAAAATAAATAAAAATAACAACATCTGGGGGTATCAAAGCATTCTGAAGATCATCGTCGTTGCTCAGCTTTGTAATCAAGGACCCCTTCGCTACTCCAACATCAATCTTGAGCTGCTCTACCACGTCGATTATGTAACCTTCTGTGATAAAAGTCTGAATAAAGATGTGCGCAGATGTCACAGACATCTTGATTCTGCTGAGTCGTCTGGCAATGCTGACGCATGTTCGTAGCAGGCTGACTTTCGTTGAGATACCATCAGCCCTAGAACAGGTGGCTCTCCATTCTCTAAAGTCCTGAGCTACCTGCTTCCAGTCCTCAGGCGCCCCGCACAAAGTCAGCGACTCTCGCATACTGTCCTTATAGCGTGTTCTCTGCCCACCAGCCCTTCGCTTGTCTACTATTCCCCCGTACAAGACGTGTTTTGGGAGCCTATGATCACCCATGCGTACGTATCACACACCAAATATTCTATAGGTTTACAGTTGGAGTTTTGCAGGACCGAGACATTTGTCACATGTGACAGGAGGTATCAAACGTAGGAATAGATTCTTCGAAGAGTTAATCAAACATTTCTTGTATTTTAAACCCAGTTCATTGCACGTCAGCTGGTCTTTATCCCTTTATAGGGCAAGTTTTTATTTTTGAGATATTGAGTTTTTTTGTTGAATAAATCATTATTATGTGTATCAAATCAACTTTATTTCTTCGAAAATATGTTTTAATGTTTTTATTTTTTGGAAATGAGGCGGTCGCATATGAGAGCTGTGCCCATTTCAGGGGTCATGTCAGTGGTCGCAAAAGTGACCAATGAATGTTTAGGTAATAATATCTTAGTTTAGGTTGTATTAGGAAGTATAATTCTTATATGAGATATAATCAATAGTGATTTACTTATAATACCTATTTACATATTTGACAATAAATTGACCGGATATTTAGACAGTTGCTACTGAACATGCAGCTAACTTCACGACGGTCCGTCTTAAATAAGACCTCCGCCCGTCCACAACATTTGCCAATTTGACATTTGTGTTACTTAAAAACGTTTTATTAAGAAAATGAACCCTTATAAGTATAACCATAAGGGTGGACGCATATGCCACCCATTTCTGCTTATGCCCGTTAAAGGGTTATACCACAATTCACATCGTTAAAAAACGCCCCTAGTGCCTTATTACGTTACGTATGTTATCACACCACAAATCAATACGGCAGCCATATTGTGTCCTGTCCCTGGTCTCTTATCATAACCGTGTCGAGTCTCAAATAAATCTTATCAAACTTGAACCTTATTAATCCTTCATTACAAATACAATAACATGGTGTCAAATATATTTATCTGGTTATTCGAAATAAGTGATGGAATTCATTATTGAACACGTGTATGTAGTTTTTTATAATTCTTGGTCAACTAAATTTTCATCATCATGCCATTTCACTATTGGGATAGGTAGAGAGAACAAATACATCCTGGAACATATCTTTCGATTCTGCCACGTCCGTACACCTCGTTATGTTTACTCTTTTATAACACAAGCTTTCATTCTTTTATCTCTTAAATTTGATCGTGATAAGTTTTTCTGTCTTTCCAAACTTTTTGTAATTTACAAGGGATATAAGGACGTGCTGCATGAGACGCTTAAATATATCAAATGTTCAGCACAATTGGAAGCAAATAACAGCAGAAACAGACAAATTGTTGTAATTTGTTTTATCAAACACTGTTTATTCCATTTTTTGTAACGGTATAACCCTACCGGTTTCAAGACTTTCATCTCATCTTCAGGGGAGCACAAACAAGACTGAATTCTGTTCGAACTGGTACCAAATTCTTACATATCAGTAGTAACGGAAATAAATTGGACAGATTAGAGGCCCTAGAAATTTCTAAGTCACTACATCGAGGCGAACATCTGGAGAACACATACATTCCAAAAATCTCTCCGCTGCTGGCCGAGATCGTCCCATGCCTTCCTCAGTCCTCAGTTCCCAACCCGAATGTCCCCAAACGTTATAAGCGTGTATCATATATATCGGTACCAGTTCGAACAGAATTCAGTCTTGTTTGTCTTCAGAATTCAGTCTATAGAAAGCTTTATAAAATTTACACTAGAAACAGAACAGGACGGAAAATTTAATTTCTTGGACCTAACATTATCTCGGAAAAATGACACATTTGACTTTGATATATATAGGAAAAATACTTATTCAGACTCTATAATTCCAGCAACTTCCAACCATCCTAATAACCACAAATTCGCCGCCTTTAACTGTATGCTTCATAGATTGCTCAGTGTCCCATTAACCGACAACAATTTTAAAAAGAAATTAATAACTTATCAAAACAATAGCTACAAATAATGGCTATTCTGAAAGCCTCATTGATTCACTTTTAAAAAACAAAACAAAAAAGAAACTTATAAAAGATTATATATTTAATGCCACCTATAAGCATACCTATAAATGGAGCAAAGTCCTATTTATAAAAAAAACATATATGAAATAACCAAAAATATTCCAAGTCACATAAGGCCAGCATTTTACACTAATTTTAATCTCCGAAACTCTTATTTAATGGGAAAGGCAAAAATGGAATACTTAACAACAGTGGTGTGTATACACTTTCATGTGCTGACTGTGATAATTTCTATATAGGAAAGACAAGAAGATCTTTTGAAAAGAGATTTCGTGAACACAAATCCGCCTTAACAAATCCTCTAATTTATTCTGAAATGGCTAATCATTGTCACCGTGAAAACCATACTTTTTCTATCGATGATGCCAAATTCTTACATATCAGTAGTAATGGAAATAAATTGGACAGATTAGAGGCCCTAGAAATTTCTAAGTCAGTACACCGATCTTAACATCTATTGAACAGTTATTTCCCAAAAATCTCTCCGCTCTTAGCCGAAATTGTACCATGCATCCCTCACTCCTTAGCCTCCAACCGTTGAAGCGTGTATATCGGTACCAGTTTCAACAGCATTTAGTCTTGTTTGTGCTCCCCTGAAGATGAGGTGTGCACCTTGAAACCGATAGGGTTATACCGTCACAAAAAAGTGGAATAAACAGTGTTTGATAAAAATAAATTACAAAGATTTGATCGGCAAATTCTTTGAGGTAAGAACCATTCGATTAAGTATGTTTGACAGTTTCATTTTCATTAGTTGATACGCCATCAACATACGAAATCAGAAAAATGCGATGGATTTGGTGAATTGATGATCCACAGTTATGATAGTGTGTATGGAGACACGATGCTGCAAAGTAAAGGTGGGTACATAACATATACCAGGTACTGATGATCATGACCAGGCGGGCTTCGTGGGACTGGTGCAATACTCATCAGCTAAGAATGTCAATGGAACTCATCGGTTCAACACTCCAGCTATGAAATGAAATATTATACAATAGTACAGTGAGGTAGTTCATTTTTATCGTCTTCTGTAGACGCATTTGTGTGTCTTGCAGTTCATGAGATGCGAAACTAGTAGATGCGAGGTGGTATATGTGGTTTTACTTTTTGTTTCGTTTTCTGCCATATATTTTGTTTTTGTTTTATCTAAATATACGGGGGTGTAGGCTGAAAGCCCCCCGATGTCGTTGCGGTCGGTCTCGCCCTACATTAGTGGGGTGTATCTCGGCCGGGGGAATGTTTGTGGGATGAGCGCGGACTTAAATGTCTTCTATCTTAAATGTATTTTTTACAGTTTGTTTTGAGATGTATGTGCGGTACTCGGGATGAGTTTATTATATACTCGTATATATGGTATGTACACATTGTGTTGCTCTCAAGGAACCTTTATTTGTTTGTTTGAATTGATCTGAGGCGGTATTCGTGGATTTGTTTATTTTTCTGCCATCTATTTATTTTCTGTTTTTTTTATTCTTCTTATTCTACATGAGCAAGGGTGTAGGCTGAAAAACATCTGGTGTCCCCGTGGCTGTGCTCGCCCTATATTGGTGGGGCGTATCTTGGCCGAGGGGATGTTATTAAATGAGCCCAGACCTCTTGATAGCTTCTCTCTTTAATGTATTCTCTGCAATTTATGTGTTTTTGAAGTGTTATTTAAATATATCATGTACAGACTATGTTGCTGTCAATAAACCTATATTTATTTATTATAAGCATTTGGCACCCACGCCGAATTTCGAAAACATTCATCTCACCTCTTTCCTTATTCCTCAGGATCTACCACATGTATCTTTACCAAAGAGTGCTATAGAGAAAACTCGAGTTCTCACCTGATGAGCTTTAGAATCGACGTAACTTCGGAGATGAGTGGAACTTGAGGTCAATTTCATTTTTATCGAATAAATTGATTGTCCAGATCAAACCAAAAGGGAGGAGAACTTTTTTTCATTTTATATATTTTTACTTAATTTTATATGACAAAAAATTATAAATACATAATTTATGAAAAAATTACAGGTAATTTACTGTGGATCTTTTCCAATCAACCAAAAATATGTTTAAAAGGTCTTAAATTGAAACAAAACTGAAATCATTTTAAAAGAAATCTGGGTTCAAACGGGAATCCAGCCCGCAACGCCCGGTATGGGAGACAGACGTCTTAGCAACTAGGCCACGGTGGTCGTGGACCACGGAGGCTTAATGTAATGTTAATATATAATTTTGGATTTTGATAAGACCTCCCAATATCTTCTAGTACTTTCTAAATCTACACACGCCACGCATATTTTTGACACTTAGAGGTAGAACATTCCATACCGCAAGACCAGCAACTACAAAAAACTTGTAGTAATATCATCGTGGTGTGTTTTTAGGGATTATATGTGGTATATTATGGGATGAACTTTTTGGTCTGTCTAGAACGAGAGTTCCCAAAGTGTTCGCCAAAGTTCTCTGGGGTTGATTTGATTTTTCTAGGGGTTGATAGTTTCAATAAAAAAATTGTGGGTCGACGACAGCAAAAATAGACCCCCTTACTACTGCTATTTGTTTGTTACTTCAAAATATCTATGATTTCAATAGGTTCCTAATTAAAATAAAATAAAAAACACTTTTTTGATGAAAACACCTTTGTGAACGAAAATGTTAAATGTGTCGTTAAAAGAGTCGCACGTAAGAATGCATGAAAATACTCGCACATGTAGCTCAAACATGTCTGTGCATTCTCTTATCGAACGTATCAAAGCAAGTGCGGACATGAAAAACCGTTGCATGTTATCTATTGAAATATTTAATATCGAGTACTGTACAAACTTATTAATTCGAGTAAGTAAAGTAAATGACTAGGGGGTCGACGGTTTTTTTAAAGGGGTCTGCGGCCGAAAATAATTGGCGAACTCTTGTTCTAGATCAAAGATTCCCAAAGTGGTCTATATGGACACCCCAAGGGTCGATTTAGACTTGCAGGGGGTCTATGTAAGCAAGAAAAGAAAATGGGGGTGCACGAGATGTAAATGGGGGTCCACGTGAGCGGATCCCATTTAGGCAGATCATCATCAATATTTAGGGGTTCCTTAAATGTCTTATTACACATAACACAGATTGTGTGTACATAATACTTATATTAGACATAGAAAATACTTATATAAAGAAATCGAATGGAAATCACTGAACGTGGAGATATAGATATAGACTATACCTCACTAATTTGAAGCCAAATATTGAACCATTGCAATCAGAGCATCAGGTGTATCCCTCTCATTAACAGTATTATTTGTGTATTAATTTTATGTAAGGATTTTACTAGACTTTGATTTGTTTCGTTCCAAAGCCAAATATTTACTTGCATTTTGTGTCTTCAATAAAGGTATGAATAAACGTTGTAAATGTTTTTCTTTTTTTTACAATTGTCCACTCTACAAATAATCTTATCAAGGTGAACAGCACTGTGTCAGCTGTCAAAAACACATTTGAAGTTAAGAAGTTCAGGAAAATTCAATATTAGGCAGGCAGGGGGTCTACGGAAAACAAAAAAATCGGCAAGTGGTCTACGGGGTGAAAAAGTTTGGGAAACTATTGTCTAGAATTATGAAATATGCAAGGGTTGATTAGTGTGATATATATCATACATATGTAATTGATCGTCACTGTTTATCGAGTTGATGAGAGTGTGCAAATGGGTTTTGTATAATCAAAAATCCAAAAGAAATATCAATTTATCTTTTATGTAATATGTCCTCAGTAATATACTGGGGCTCAAAGTTTGGTAGGGTCGCGGTGGTGCATGTTTTGCCGGAAAATGTGTGCCTATAAAATACCGCGTAACGCCATAGTTGCATTCCATCAGCAACACTACCAATAGTCCTACTCCTAGCGTCCACGAGTGGCCTCTTAAGCCCCGCGAGCCCTGGGCAATGTGGTCACTGGCATATTACCATCAGTGCCATAGCAGATAGGAGAGGATGAATGTGCGAGTGTCCGGCGCCATAAAACCGGACCCCCCCGGCTAAGGGAGGGTGACCCCTACAGAAACACCTATCAGGGAAGGCAACGGGAAACCACCCTGATTATCATTCCCAGGATATCACTATGGAGAGAAGGCAGACGTCTTGGCTGCGAAATATAAGAGACTGGACCGGAATGAGACGTGTGGAAGAGCTGTTCCGGATCGCGCAAGACAGAGAAGCCTTCGCCAGAGTGATTGCCAACGTCGGGGGGACCTGACAGGGCACATCAAGAAGAAAAATATACAGGCAAAAGCCTAGTTTACTGGGGACACGACAAATGAAAGGCATCAAACTCAGGTCTATTAAATTTGTGTGTCAACATTAAATTACCTGTTGTTTTTTCATAAATTAAATTATACAATTTTTTATCATACATAAATTATTAAATGAACTAGAAAACAATATGTAAATTTGTCAGTATTCCAGCCTTACAGAACCTTCGAAAGATAGATTCATAAGATTTATCTTTTTTAATTGAATCTTGGCCATGAAATGTTGAGAAGCTGGAAGTGAAGAGAAGCAGGAAACGGAGGTAACAATTGATTGTGGCGGGGCGGAGAGACACGCTAGCCATTGCCACACGCCACACTCTAGCATGTCCACGATTCCTGCTTCTGATAAGTATTTCTTTCACTGTGCATACATGCTAACCTCTTGGATTAAGTTTTATTTTTTCATTGACGGAGGCATTTTATTGTTTTTTTAGCTAAATAGAGCCTTCAACACTTGAGCATAACATGTGAACGCCTTTATTGAGAGTCTGTTCTCTAAACGGCGTTTTTTTATCAGTATTCGTGGGCAAAATTTAGCTAAGTCAAAGGCGAAACGTTTGATAAAATAAAGGGATGATTTTTTTTTAATTAAGTCAAGGCACTAGAATTAAGGCTTTGCTTTGTAAAGTATAATAGATATATGAGTTTTAAAACGATCTATTATTTTGAATATCTTCGACTATATTCAATTTTTAAGTAACACAATAAGTAATGTCCAAAGCATACCCAAAAAGGTGTGATATAAAATAAGGTATCCATAATTAACTCATTAAAAGTCACGATAATTTTCGACTTAACAAATATCCAAATAATTTATATTATGAACCATCATGAAGTCTTTGTGCTGGAGTAGGCAGAGAGGACAGAACACCATACTTTCCTGTCTCAACACATATATTTCGCCTCTTTCACATCCATATACTCGTACTTTATCATACAACGTCTTATAATTCCATTGCATGACATACTTCGATTGTGTGACGAAGATCCTTGACACATTCGACATCAGTACTAGAAATAGACTCACTGGAAGCTACACAATACGTCTTTTTGTACCTTGCGCAGTGGCCAAGACGAGTACTTGATGTCTTCAGATAACGGTCGAGTGTTGAGTAACGTGGCGTCGCCAGTACCCGGAAGGAGCGCGGCTAACGACAGCTCGGCACTCCGATAGTACAGTGGCTGGTGTGTGAAGACACTCTTATATTGCCTACTTTCAACTCCAGAAGACAAAGCATCATAAACCAGAGACCCAATTTCATTAGTAGTCAATCTACTAGTTCTGTATGTATGATCTTCTACTTTGTGAATCTCTCTACTTTGTGAATCTCTCTACTTTGTGAATACATATCTCTACTTTGTGAATCTCTCTACTTTGTGAATCTCTCTACTTTGTGAATCTGTCTACTTTGTGAATCTCTCTACTTTATGAATCTCTCTATTTTATAAATCTCTCTACTTTGTGAATCTGTCTACTTTGTGAATGTCTCTACTTTGTGAATCTCTCTACTTTGTGAATATCTCTACTTTGTGAATTTCTCTACTTTGTGAATCTCTCTACTTTGTGAATCTGTCTACTTTGTGAATCTCTCTACTTTGTAAATCTCTCTACTTTGTGAATCTCTCTACTTTGTAAATCTCTCTACTTTGTGAATCTGTCTACTTTGTGAATCTGTCTACTTTGTGAATCTGTCTACTTTGTGAATCTCTCTACTTTGTAAATCTCTTTACTTTGTGAATCTCTCTACTTTGTGAATCGCTCTACTTTGTGAATCTGTCTACTTTGTGAATCTCTCTACTTTGTGAATCTCTCTACTTTGTGAATCTCTCTACTTTGTGAATCTCTCTACTTTGTAAATCTCTCTACTTTGTGAATCTCTCTACTTTGTGAATCTGTCTACTTTGTGAATCTGTCTACTTTGTGAATCTCTCTACTTTGTAAATCTCTCTACTTTGTGAATCTCTCTACTTTGTGAATCGCTCTACTTTGTGAATCTGTCTACTTTGTGAATCTCTCTACTTTGTGAATCTCTCTACTTTGTGAATCTCTCTACTTTGTAAATCTCTCTACTTTGTGAATCTCTCTACTTTGTGAATCTGTCTACTTTGTGAATCTGTCTACTTTGTGAATCTCTCTACTTTGTCAATCTCTCTACTTTGTGAATCTCTCTACTTTGTGAATCGCTCTACTTTGTGAATCTGTCTACTTTGTGAATCTCTCTACTTTGTGAATCTCTCTACTTTGTGAATCTCTCTACTTTGTAAATCTGTCTACTTTGTGAATCTGTCTACTTTGTGAATCTCTCTACTTTGTGAATCTCTCTACTTTGTGAATCTCTCTACTTTAAGAATCTCTCTACTTTGTGAATCTCTCTACTTTGTGAATTCCAGTCTGGTTTTCACTTAGAGTCCATCAAAATATCTTTCTGGTTGATTGGAAGAGATTGCCACATGGTAATAAACTCGCCAGGTGAAAAAAAAAAAAAACTTTGAAGTCAATTTTATCTTCATTGAATGCATTGATTGTTCCAAATCCATCCAACAAGACGGGGTATTATAACAGAGCTTTTTTGTAGTTGATCCTGATGCCTATAAGTGTTAGACCTTGGCCACACAGGTAGGAGCCTCGCTTGGTGCTAAGAGTTACGCTGCGAGCTAGGTGACATATCCTAGATAACCAACGCACCCCATACTATCGCAATGTCCACACTGCACGCTTCGCGCCACGCTACGTGACTATTATAATAGTCACCTAGTAGCGTAGCTTTAAGCACCAAGCGAGGCTCCTACCTGTGTTGCCGAGCCCTTAGAGAAGTGGCGTATGCAACTTTACAATACAGCGTGTACAGTACAGTGAGTTTGCTGGTATGCAGTGACTTACTCACTTAAAAGAGGAGAAAAAAAGATGAAAAAATCTCCATGACACAACTTTGCTTTTCATTAAAATTAGCGTTACAGTGGCGAGGAGATCCTCGACGAGGCCCTGCAATGTCGAGGATAACAGAAAGACTAAAACGGATATTTACTGTACCGTGTTTCCATGGCGACACTGGTTATGTTTTCTATTATTAAAGTTTTTACGAACATTCTTTACCTCAAATAGTTAACCGTTCTCCATCAGACCAGCGGTTAAGAAATGCATTATTAACAGTGCGAATTTCTCACAGCATTACGTAGTAATTGTTCCATAGAGCTGAATGAATGCGAGTTCATTGAGTTATTCGCTAATTATTTTTTATATTATGCACTTTTCCCAACTCACAGCACGTTTAATCGCATGCAAATGTCGTATTTCGGCGGCTTAGATGCAAGTTTCCCACAGATTCGTAAAATGCAATATAGAAAATGGTGCAATGCACGAAAAATATATCTCTAACACTCATTCTTATAATTTGCGTTTGATTCACAAATATTAAAAGATAAATTATACAGCGCCGTTTAAAAAGCAAACTCTCTTCACAGGCACTTTAATTTGAGTTTCAAGATAGGAAAGTTAGACAGGAGATAAATAAAGTAGGAGTTAAAGAAACAAGATGGGAAAGTTAGGTAGGAGATAAAGAAACAAGATAGGAAAGTTATGTAGGAGATAAAGAAAGTAGGAGATAAAGAAACAAGATAGGAAAGTTATGTAGGAGATAAAGAAAGTAGGAGATAAAGAAACAAGATAGGAATGTTAAGTAGGAGATAAAGAAAGTAGGATATGAAGAAACAAGATAGGAAAGTTAGATAGAAGATAAAGAAAGTAGGAGATAAAGAAACAAGATAGGAAAGTTAGGTAGGAGATAAATAAACAAGATAGGAAAGTTAGGTAGGAGATAAAGAACGTAGGAGATAGATAAAGTATGAGATAAATAAACAAGATAGGAAAGTTATGTAGGAGATAAAGAAACAAGATAGGAATGTTAGGTAGGAGATCAAGAAAGTAGGATATGAAGAAACAAGATAGGAAAGTTAGATAGAAGATAAAGAAAGTAGGAGATAAAGAAACAAGATAGGAAAGTTAGATAGGAGATAAAGAAACAAGATAGGAAAGTTAGGTAGGAGATAAATAAACAAGATAGGAAAGTTAGGTAGGAGATAAAGAACGTAGGAGATAGATAAAGTATGAGATAAATAAACAAGATAGGAAAGTTATGTAGGAGATAAAGAAAGTAGGAGATAAAGAAACAAGATAAGAATGTTAGGTAGGAGATAAAGAAAGTAGGAGATAAAAAAACAATATAGGAATGTTCGGTAGGAGATAAAGAAAGTAGGATATAAAGAAACAAGATAGGAAAGTTAGATAGGAGATAAAGAAACAAGATAGGAAAGTTAGATAGGAGATATAGAAACAAGATAGGAAAGTTAGGTAGGAGATAAAGGAAATAAAGAAACAAGATAGGAAAGTGAGGTAGGAGATGAAGAACGTTGGAGATAAAGAACGTAGGAGATAGAGAAAGCAGGAGATAAAGAAACAAGATAGGAAAGTGTGTTCCAGCCATTAGATTGGATATAGTCCCTTGATTAAAACAGATTTGAGTGTAGAAATTTGTGAATCAGGCAAACCTGAATTTGGTCTGATTGATCAGCATTGTTCAGACTGACCTTAGTTTATTGCTCAGACTTGGCAATTTTCTTAGCTTGAATCATTTAAAAAAATTGTACACTTCTCTGGTAAGAATAAGTTTGTATTCAAACTCATTGATATGATTATCCTAATTCAATTTGCATGTTGAAAAAAAAATTGAACGCACACAGCGGAAGTTTTTACGTTTTATAAACTTTAAACTGCAGACCCCAAAAACTTAGTTGGACTATGGTGTCTTGTTGGCTGCGATGAGTCTTGCATCATTTTCAGATGTTAAAATAATTTTTTTTAAATGTAGGACAGAGAAAATATAAACAGTGCATATGTAACACAACTTTAAGGAATCACAGTAGTTATAGTAAAGAATTAAATGATTCCATATCAGAATTGGTGGATTGGCAAGAAGGGACTGGGCAGAAATATCCGTCCAATATTTGCCGCTTTCTATATTTCCTCTTTATCATCTCTGTTAACCCCGACAAGGAAATGGCATGATGGTACGTATAAATGAATAAATATAGGTTTGTTAATAGCAATATCAATCATGGATTAGTGCTACGCTCAAACAGAGATTGTTTATTGGCCTTTCCAGTTCACCGCTCCTCTTTCTTTACGTCGTCCTTTACTGTCCATGCAGTGAGACTCTGGAATCAGTTACAAACCAATAAAAGACTCGCCCCGTCCTTGGCATGCTTTAAGAAGCGACTGAAAAAACTCTTAATTTCTAGTCAGTAAAATAACGTGTTTCATTCCTGATTTTTCTTTTCCTTTCCTCTCCCCCACCCTTTCCTTTCCTTTTGATTGATGATATCTCACTTTATATGAAAAATAATGTTCGGGTGATTGTCCGTCTTTGTGGGGTTCGTGGGCATGTTCTCACGTATATGTTTATGGATTTCGTGAGGATGGATAGTCATTTGAATGACTTATGCGACCACGTAACTTGCTTCATTTACTTTTGTCTGGTTGGTGGAAGAGATTGCCGCCTGGCAATAAGCCCACCAGATTATATTGCAATAAAAGTGTTAAATAAATAAATAAATAAAGTATGTACATAACCGCACGATCTAACGGATGAGACCAAAGCGGTACGCAAGCGCATATTGAGATATATGTAACGTGTCTTTTTCTTTCAAGCGCAAGAAAAAGAGACGTTACATATATCTCAATAGAAACAGCAGAAAATGTAATATAATACATTTAAGAGATAAGCTCTCAAAAGTTCTGGGCTCATCTCATAATAACCCAATGGCCAAGATACACCCTATTAATATAGGGCGAGCCCGGCAGCGAGGATACCAGACGTTTTTTATCCCACACCCTTGTACGTGTAGACTAAGAAAAAAATAGAAAACTACTAAATAGCAGAAAAAATAAAATAGTAAGTCTACAAACACCAACAGTAAATCCACAAACATCAACTGTTAACAAAAAAAAGAGAAAAGCTAACAGGAGTCCAAATTTTAGTAAAATAAAATCGCAAATAGAAAATGATGTTCACACATAACCTACAAAGCTCAATAAAAAGTATGTATTCATATGGGAAAAAAACTCAATCATATGTTTTTTCAAGATTTACAAATAACAGGTGGTTTTTTTGTGCTATAATAATTGTCAATCTCTTTTCGCGTTAAGTACATATTTGTTGTTAAACGTTTGAGTCCATGAGCATAATGCACCGAGAACTAAATACCGTATTATTGAAGTTATGTGACCGATGGAAAGTGACAGTTTTGGGTAAATTTGTTTTTAATCGCAGGTGACATAAACAAGAACAATTATTATCAAAATACTTAGCTATCATCATCCGGAGAGGAAATTAACATTACAAAGTCATTACATAGCGCTTGGTTCACGAATTTTGGGTGAAAGTGTCGTGTTGAGCGTGTAGGCAAATATAAGACGAAGTAAGTCGGTGATAGGAAAACAGGAAATCTGTATTTGTGCATGATTCAATGTTTTAAAACAGATTCCAATTACTGTGGCCATATTTCAGAAGTTTAATTACTTAGTACAGTGATATATTGCCTTTTTACGCTACTCAGTCGCTTGACGTGTCTTTGATCTTGAAATTATTTTCTAAACAAACCCTTTAAGTCAACGGGTTTCTTAATGACAATTATAATTAAATGACATTTCAGGAATGTATCATCTTTTTCTGGGTAACAATCGTAGGATTGGTCTGCACCAAGCACTCGATCTCTGTCACCCGCCAGTCTCTTCATTTCCTGGTAGCTGCTATAGCGCACATCCCAGATCACCCGGTCCATATAGCTATATCTAGGGCGGCCTCTATGGTTATTGCCCTCGATCATTCCCTCGACGATGGTAAGGAGCAGACCTGGGTGCCTGGTGTTATGACCTATCCAACTGGATCGTTGTTGGGCAACTCGATTTAGGAGTTGCCTTGTTTCTCCAACCCCGCTCAATACCTCGTCGTTTTGGATGTGATCTGACCAATGAACCCTGGCTATGCGCCTGTAGCACCACATCTCAAAGGCAGCCAGGCGCCCGGACTCGCTCTGGCTGATGGTCCACGTTTCGCAGCTATACAGCAGCACACTCCAGACAAGAGTTTTCACTAAAGTCTTCCTAACAATGATATCAATATTAGGAGATTCAAATATCTTGGATTTCTTGTTAAAAGCAACTCTTGCCTGTTGGACCCTACTTATTATCTATGCCTTTGATCGGCCATCTTGGGATACTCTGCTGCCTAAGTAAACAAATTCCCTCACTTGTTTAACACTGACACCACCCAGAACAACATTCGCGGTCACCTCTTCTCTTCCATATATTTTGTTTTGTCTTTGTTTATTTTCATATTGTAATTGGATGATAAAACATTTTCCATATTTTTTAAGGCCTCGTTCAATTCCTGTTCCGTCTCCGCAAGCAGTGCAATATCATCGGCATACCTTATCATGTCAATCTTTCTCCCCTGGATCCTCACGCCGGGAGAATCTCTTATCTCCTCCCTCATCTTGTCGATAGCCTGCTGTATATAACAATTAAACAATGTCGGTGACATCGAGCATCCCTGTCTCAATCAATTATCTCTCATCTCATCCCTGTCTCACTACAATCATCATTGATGATAAATTACATTACATTTATTTTAATATAAGTCAACGTTAAGAAGCAACCTGGATATACTTCTGTAATATTTATTTATATATTTTACACATGACAAGAAATATACAAAACATAATTTGCGAAAAAAAACAACTGGTTATTTAATTTGGACACAATTTTAATAGATCTGGGTTTGTTGCCTTTCATTTGTCGTGTCCCCAGTAAACTAGACTTTTGCCTGTATCTCACTGAGGACATATATCATGAAAAAATAAATCGATACTTCCTTCCGATTTTTGATTTTATAAAACCTCTTTGCACATTCTCATCAACCTGACAAACAGTGACACTCAATTACATATGTATACATCACGCGAAATCAAACTCCTCACACTTCATCACTCCAGACAGACCAAAAACATTCATCCCACAATGTATGGAACCTTAACTTTAGGTTGGATATTGGCTTAGTTGAGGTGGTCCAGCGAGAGGTGGCTAATATATAATATGTCAAAGGGAGGGGTTGATAAGTGTTCTTGGCTCGTACAGTGATATAATATTTATTTTCAATCTTCAATCACTTGAGGTTCTAAGACGTTCTTTTGGTATTGTATTTCTTGAATGGTATTGTGCAACTCTGTAACGTATTTATTTAAGTGTTACTCTCACTCTCATAGAACACTTGCTTTGTTCAGAGTAGCTACATTTAGAAATAACATCTGATTCTATAACCCAGTAATAGGAATGTGCTGAGAGTACAATGTGGTGAGCTGAGTCGAATGAAGTGATTAGGGATGAATGTCAACTTAACCTTTTCAGACCTGGCATCCATTATAATGGACACAGAGTTCAGATACATTTTGTAAACAACTTTGTGATATATTTCTGTTCCCATTGATAACAAATCAAGTGTAGAATATTGTACCATCGACTTTGGACGTTTTGAGCGCCATCTATTGTATTGTATTACACTTTCGTTGTATTCAGTACTGAATATACTATATGAATGAATGAATGAATATGGTTATGAAAAAATATAAAAAACAGCGCTATACATATCATGAGAAATTGAAATACTTTACAACCTTTTCAGGTTTTCAAATTTTGTTAAATTCTATTGACAAAAAAAAATATACTTGCAGCCCGCGAGCTTTTACCCACTACCTGTTTAGGCACGCCTTTCAAAAAGGTTGGTCATCCCTGGTTTAACACATTGTAATTTATACTACAAAAGAATGTAGTATTAACAATAGCACGGGTCTGGGTGTGCCTGTCTTCTTCAAACAGCTCTGCAGCATCAGTGCGACACGGAGACCATGTGAGGTCATGTGCTGGAAGTTTATCTACCGGATTGACTGGTTTAGGACCGAGTGCTGACCCCCGAGGAACCCCAGCAGTGAGATGGGCCATACTCGTGTACAGCAGAAGTTATTTGTTGATTTTTATAGAGATACAAACAGGAATACTCCGAGCATTTAAAATAATGCCACCAGTAAAAAAAAAGAAAAAATCAAAAAATTGAATGTATGGAAAAAACGCGATTCTCACTTTATTTCTTTCAAAATCTGCCCCACTTTATTCAGTCATACTTTTTTCGGTCATTTTCTTCCACGCATTTATTATTTGTTCGTAAGTTTAGTCATTCTTTAGTTATTCATACTTTCTACGTGCCCAAACCATACTAACAATCTTTTAAATCTTTATAAAAGTAATTGAATAACAATTTATATAGCACCGTTCGGAGGGCAAATTATTATCAATACCACTCTAACTCAGGATTTAAACCCATTACTTCATTTCGGTAAGACCTCCTAAAAAGGATTTTCTGTCAGTGCTTCCTCAATGTGCTTCAACACATGCACATGCACTTTCAGTGGTTCAACACATGCTAACCGAAAGCACGGTCAGGATATATAAGACATGCGTCCGCTCCATCATGACATATGGGATAGAAATGAGAGCTGATACCAATAGGACAAAAAACCTTCTCAGAGTGGCGGAAATGAGAACCCTACGCTACATCGCAGCAGAACTCTTAGAGATCGGATCAGAAATTAGACGATAAAGTTTGTATGTGGTGTTGAAGACATATTGAGGTGGGGAAGAAGCAGAAGGCGCTTCTGATGAGGCATCATGTAGACTGCATGGAGGATACGAGACTTGCGAAAATTGCTGAGACTGAAAACCGTAGCAGCAGGAAATTACCAGGTAGGCCGCCGAAAAGGTGGAAAGACAGCTGGACGTCATCATCCCAGGACAGCCCACCGTCACAAACAGGTCATACGACCTAGATCAAGAGGAAGAAGAAGAAGCTTCCTTAATATGCACACGCCACCCATATCTCTAATATTAGGAGGCAGACCATTCCACGTCACAGGACCAGCAACGGCAAAAGCTCTATCATAATACCACGCCTTATTGAATTGATCTGGAACAACCAATTTATTTGATGAAGAAGAAATTGACATCAAAGTTCTACTTCTCTCCAAAGTGACATCTCTCAGACACAGACACAGATTGGAAAGTTACAATTGGAACATCTCATTAAGGGACTTTAATACAAAGAGACAAAAAAAGGCAAAAGTTTTGGTCTGTCTGGAGTGATGAAGTGTAAGGGGTTTGATTTGCGTGATATATACGAGTATCATTATGTAATTGAGTGTCGCTGTTTGTCAGGTTGTTGAGAGTATATAACGGGGTTTTATATAATCCAAAATCGGAAAGAAGTATCGATTTATTTTTTCATGCTATGTGTCCTCAGTGAGATACAGGCTTGTTTACTGGAGACATGACAAATGAAAGGCAACAAACCTAGATCCATTAAAATTGTGTGTCCGAATTAAATTACCTGTTGTTTTTTTTCCGCAAATGATGTATATTTCTTGTCAGGTGTAAAATAAATAAATGAAAATTATAAATAAACATGACTTTAACATGTTGTTTATAGTTAAGGCATTAACGTTGTGGAGGTTTAAAGACATTGTAATTTATTTTTAACAAACACTGTTTATTCCACTTTTTTGTGACGGTATAACCCTACCGGTTTCAAGGCTTTCACCTCATCTTCAGAGGAGCGCAAACAAGACTGAAGTATATTTCTTTCCCCTGAAGATGCGGTGAAAGCCTTGAAACCGGTAGGGTTATACCGTCACAAAAAAGTGGAATAAACAGTGTTTGTTAAAAATAAATTACAATGACTTTAACATTTCCTTGTTTCAAAATATCATTCACTTGGTCCAACCTTACTTTCCTTTGTGTTCCTTTATCGCGCCTTCTACTTTCATTTGCACGGCATATTTGTTTTATTAGTATTTTTTTATGTATTCGTTCATTCTACAAGCCCAAACCATCTGAAAGTGCTTTTTCTTCTTCTTACTAAACACATCAGTTTTAAATTCCCATTTATCCCTAGTTCTTTTATTCTGTATTCTATTATTCCGTAGGTATTCGTCCCACCATTTATTCTTATAAATGCACGCATTTCTATATCATTTATTCTGCTCTTAAGCAGAAAGGACAGAGTGCTTGACTTTCCTGTCTCATCACACATATTACGTCTCCAAATTCGTACACCTTTTTATACAGCTGTAGGGAATACCATCGTCCCTAAATATTGTCAACACGCACGGTTAACGACCGACGAACCTACCTTCGGACATGTACAAAGGTCGCATACCAGAACATCAATATTGTTTACACGAAAATAATATTTACGTTGCATTCCACGGTAGAAAGAGAACGCATCGCGTTGTCTTACCGTTTCGGCAACAAATTGTCTACCCACTATATATTATTCGCAACGTCTGCAAACACCTCTGCACGCGCAGGAGTGAGATAAAAATATATTGCGGGCGCATTCACGCATATGTATAAATACCGACTTATCGATAAATAAAGATTATTATTCACTTGACCATTCATTGCTGTTTACTATTCATTGATTGTTCACTCTCACTTTCCGCATTCCTAATCGACGTATTTTATTTTAAATACAAAACAATCATAATCATCACGACGTATCAATAAAGCATTCCGCTAAACAGCTCCTCCGATTTGTCTGTTTTTTACATTCCCTTTTTCCAAAATCCCAATCAGTTGATCTAACCACGCTTTCCACGATCTTCCTCTACCAAACCTTCCACTTACATTTGCACGGTATATATTATTTTTGTAAGATTGCTTCGTTAATTCGTTGCACGTGTCCAAACCATCTCAGAGTGCTATTCTTCATTTTACTTAATACGTCAGTCTTAAGTTTAAATTCCTTGCAACTGTTTAACCTTCGATTTTTTCAACTCCAATCTTGAGATGCAATTTGCATGTATTAATAAATTCGATCATTTTCACAATTCGTTCTTGATACTGTTTTCGCAAAACATATTTACAAAACAAATTTGCATATAAATAACAAAAAATTTAAAGTAACTTTTTTTTTGGCATTTACGTGTTATTGGGTTGTCAAGATTTCGCGGATAATTTGTAAATTTATCACATACGTATGTTTTCCTCAACAACAATGTTATAAATCACATATCGTTGGACTTCGGCCACAGAACGGACTGTAATAATGTTGAATGTTTTATTAAAATTCAAATTGCAACTCTAATTTATGACTCCTGTTATAATAACGCTGACCCCTTAACTAATATTGTGTGTTTTTTTCAAAATACACTTTGCAAAACATTATGGACGTCTCAGACATTATTTATTGATTAATTAACTAAATAAAACCTTAAATATCATTTACATACCACAATAACAACACAAAAAAAGCAATCAATATCTCCTTAAATAAAAACTTAATATTAAATATACGTATGTTATATCTTTAAAAAATACTGTACACAGTTGACATGGTAATATTAGTAGAGGGTGAAGATAAATTGCAGAGTTTGATAAGAAAATTGTATGAGAGATGCGACGAGAAAAACACGAGTTTGAATGTTTCAACATTCAAATTAATGGTAATAGAAAAGTGTGAAAGGAAAAGTTAATGCGATAAATGGGTGGATAATGAAAGATCGGAGGAAGTCGAAGAATTCAGCTACTTGAGTAGTATTCTTTCTGATGGTTGAATGAAACGTTGAGAGGGATATTGAACGGTATGTAACGATATGAAACAAAGTCAATGGGACACTAAAACATATACTCCTCTTGAATGACACAGGTATTTTTTTCGCTTATTATTCGGGATATAAGGATATCTATGACATGTCATATTTATTCTTAAAAAATCGAAAAACACATGAAAAAACGAAAAAAAAACAAAAAACGAAAAACATGCCTGTGTGTTCCGATCGTCTAACTCATAATACAAGTAGCCTGAACGAGTGGACTTGTTTTTGCTAAATAATTAGTGTAAGAATTGTTATCTAGTTATAAGTAGTATGTAGGTGTTAATTATTTCTAAGATCTCATATATTAAGATTGAATAAATAAAATAAAATTATATGTAGGAAAATAAGATTAAGTAAGTGCACAAATGATAACATATAATTAAGATTAGTTAAGTAATAAATGTTTATATAGGTAAAGAGTTGACAAATGTTTGTACAATAATTTACTTTGTTTAATAAAAAAATTTAAAAAAGTATGCTATCGGATCCAGGACAGCTGTGTGGTTGGTGGGTTTGCTGGTATGCAACGACTCACTCATTTTAAATATAAACCAAATTGCACAGCACAGCTTTGTTACGAACGATGTTCTCAGATTATGTAAGAGTTAAAAGATATATCGAACAGCGTGTAGCGATAGAAAACAAGTGTATTGGGGTACTATATACCATATACTCGAACTGGATAATATGAAAATCTGTTAAGATGATAGTAATCAAAAGTGACAACTTTGATGTATGGTAGTGAAACATGAAGGTTGAAAAATACTAATCAGAGCCGTATAAATGCTATAGAAATGCGTGCATTGAGAACAATACATGGAGTTACAATGTATGACAGAATATAAAATAAAGGGATTAGGGATAAATGTAAACTTAAGGCTGATGTTTTGAGTAACATGAACGATGAACACTCTGAGATGGTTTGGGCATGTAAAACGCATGAATGAAGAAACATTAATAAAAGAACGATACAATTCAAACAACATGGACTTAAGGCTCTGCAAGCAATTGGTCAAAACATATGTGTGGAGTATTTTGAATTATGGTTGCAAGACATAGTACATAGGCGAAAGAGATCGAAAAAGATTGGAGGTCATCGAGATGTGGACCTATAGACGAATCCTAAGGATTTCCTGGAGAGACCACATTACAAATGACGAGGTTCTCAGCAGGATCAGAAAAACCAGGCACCTGTCAAACACCATATCGGAAAGGCGTGCAGAATCGATGGGTCATATGCTGCGACATGAAAATCTCCTGTACAATATACTGGAGGGAATGATTGAGGGATCGATTGGTAGAGGTCGTTCTTGCCGAGAGTATCTGGAGCAAATATGCCACGATATGGACTGCACCTCCTATACAGAGCTCAAGAGGATCGCTGAAGACCGAGCGGAGTGGAGGAGGAGATGCAGGGCTTTGCTGCTAACCAATCCCCAGGATTAAAACTGGAGAAGAAAACAATTCAAATGTGTTTAGAAGTCGTGGTAGAGGACGACCAAGGAAATTATTGTTGAATCAAGTGAATGATATTTTAAAAGAAGGAAATGTAGATAGTCAGATATATTATAAGATTTGTATGAGAATAGGCGATGGATACGTGTCGAGATATGAAAGTCTAGCGCTCTGTTATATCTGCCTAACTCATCAGTGAAATGATGTGATGGTGTATTTATGTATTTATATACTGTATTATTTTCAATAAACTTCTATTTAATTAATTTATTTAAATCCATGGCTTACGTTTGATTCCTGATAGATCACTTCGTAATTCTAAAGTCAAGGAATCAAACCAGAGGCACTCGGTTGTTAAAAGTTAATTTTAACCGTCAGACCACGTGCAGGGATTCAATAAAGACGTTACAATGATGATGTTGATGAACAGCTGTTGACGCTATAAGAGAGGACTGTGGAGTTGGGTGGTGGAATGGAAGGTGCGGAGAGCAGGACCGGCGATATTCCTCAGGCAGGCGACTTTCTTCGGTGGAACCAGTCTGCAGAGAGTCGGAGTGGTTGTGGCAGCGCTGTTACGTAAGATAACTTGTTACATGCTACACGGGGTTATGTCACTCATCTCTTCGTTGCCTGATCTGATGGTCAGGCGCGCGGAAGTGTTGGGAGCGGAGCTGGAGAGAAAAAAATCGTCAATCATAGAACAACCTCAGTGCTTCGATCCAATAGGGCAAGGTATATTATGACAGGGCTTTTACCGTTGTATGTTATGTGGCATGTAATGTTCTGGCTCTAATTGTTATAAATATGGGTCTTTTATAATCTCTTGAAATTTTTCTTTTCATGCGTCTTTAAATTCAAAGTGATATGTAACAAGGTAGTTATTTTACAGATGGAAAGTGTCGACGTCTTCCGTGGTCTAGTTAGTAAGATGCTTGTCTCTTGAACATCTTTCTGATTGGTTGGAAGATATTGCCACATGGCAATAAGCCCACTAGATTGTACTGTTTACAACAAAAGTTTAACACAAAAACCGTGAGACAATAAAGCACCAAAAAATTTAAATAAAACACAATTAACAAAAAATTATTAATTGTCAAAAACTAAACTAACCACAAAGGATTTTCCAAAGAGAAAGGTTGCGAACCTGTGCAACCAGGTAACCACTAATAAGAGAGCGCCCGCAGCACTTTCATAACCCGTGATACTTCCGAGATACCTCTAGAGCCGCCAGACCGGACACGCATAACCGGACGGCCTCTCCGTACCACTCTGCAGGTTGCCGTTGCTGCCCAGCTCTTCAGCGGAGAGGGAAACGGAACTGTTGTGGCCTTAAAGCGCCGGCGTTTATTCAAATCCATTATTAATGAACAACAATATGTGATAAATTCATCGTGAACATCACGTCATGCCTCTGTTAGGGTAGGCAGAGTTAATAGATTTCTAATTTATTGTTCTTTTTCCTCTTGGTCTAGGTTGTATGACCTGTTTGTGACGGTGGGCTGTCCTGGGATGATGACGTCCAGCTGTCCTTCCACCTTTTCGGCGGCCTTCCCGGTAATGTCCTGCTGTTAGGGTCCTCAGTCTTAGCGATTTTTGCCAGTCTTGTATCCTCCATGCGGTCTACAGGATCCCTCCAGAAGCGCCTTCTGTTTCTTCCCCACCTCACTATGTCTTCAACACCACAGACAGACCTTATCGTCTCATTTCTGATCCGATCTCTAAGAGTTCTGCCTGCGATGGAGCGTAGGGTTCTCAGATGTTGTACTGTATTCTATCCTGGAATACTATTTCGCTTTTGTCATATCCATATACCTCTTCATGCATACTTTTCTTTTATGAAAGCCTATCCCTTTTCCCTCTTTAAAGTTTTGATAAATTTGGTTATTGACATTTTTCCAGGTCTTTATTAACTTTTTCTAAATTCTTGACTTCTTACATATATTTTTTGTAAATATTTCGTCATTCATTCTTTCTACGTGGCAGAACCATTTCAATTCTCGTTTATTTTATTTTAATATGTTATTTGCTATGTTATTGTATTGTGTCAATGTGGGGACTAATGTATGCTTTTCTCGCTGCATATGATATAGCGCATTTATTATAAATAATATTAAGTTCTCCGTTTTCCCTATTTTCTGTCGCTACCCTTCATTCTATGTCCATTTTTAACTCGCCCATCACACGCAAATAAACTGCCCAGATAACAGAACTAATTAATCAACCTGTTCCAGTGTTTCTGAGTTAAACCATACATTTTTTTAAAGAATAGATATGACCGAAGTCATAGGTATCCTTATACTATCACATTGCAGTAACTTTTTACCGTACCTCTTTCTATTGTTTTAATTTATTTCTTTACAGATTTTTTTAAGTGTCAACCTGTATGACGACCTCCTTGGTCTAGTTGGTAAGACGCTTGCTTGTCTCTCAGCCCGGAGGTTGCGGTTTCAAATCCCGTTAGAGCCCAGATTTTTTTCAAACAGCATTCCAGTCTGATTTTAACTTAATGCCTTTTTAACATCTTTCTGGCTGGCTGGAAGATATTGCCGAATGGCAATAAGCCCACCAGGTTAAACTGTATGCAACGAAAGTTTAATACAATACAATATGTTGAAACCCTTTTTTTTTTTTCATACATACAAACTATCATGCCGTGTCCCTTACGGGTAGGCAGAGAGAACAGATCTCCAAACTTTTCTATCCAAGCTCACAACTTCCACATCCTCGACATCTATACATCTCGTCACGCACAATCTTTTACTATTCATACTTCTAACTTTATCGTCTTTCAAAATCTGGTCCTTTTAGTCCATCCACGTTTTCCTCAGTCTACATTTTCAACGTACACCTTGCACTTCTGACTTGTATAATCACTTAGTCATTCATTTATCATCCATTTACTCCTCATGTCCAAACTATTTATCATCCATTTACTCCTCATGTCCAAACCATTTATCATCCATTTACTCCTCATGTCCAAACCATTTTAAAACTCCTTTCTTCATCTTACTTAAAACATCTATTTATACATGTATTAATTTCTCATGTCTTCATTCCGCCTCCTTTCAAACATTGACACACCACAAATTTTTCTTAGTGCACGCATCCCTACAGCATTTTATTTTCTTAATCAAAGACGACCTCCGTGGCCTGGTGGTAAGACACTTGTTTGCCAATCAGAAGGTTGCGGGTTCGATCCCCGCTGGAACCCAGTTTTAAAAAAAAAATAGGATTCCAGTCTAGTTAACACTTAGGCCCTATAAAAACAGCTTTCTGGTTGGTTGGAAGATTGCCACATGGCAATAAACTCGCCAGGTAAAAAAAAAAAAAAAAAAAAAGTTTTATGTCATATTATTGTGGGGATGTTTTAATTTGTGAAGAAGCCATTTATTTTTTATAATGAAGCAGTAAGAATATGTGTTGAGGTATATACTGGTGTCCATTGAAATATGTAAATGATGCATATTATCGTGTTCTTTGTTAAACAGCTAACGGCCCTGGGCCTTCTGATCTCTGACCTGTTGTTTGCGGCAGTATACATGTATTTCCTTCTGATAACAAATTGACTAACGTTAGTATTTTAAAATGTACATATTTCATTGCAATTTATTTCCGTATTATTTGCTCTCTGATTATTTTTGTTTTTGAAAAGAGAAATAAAAGACGAAATTAAGCATAAATACAGAAATTAAAACCAAATAATTTATTTATTCTTCTTCCCAGTGTCATGTCAGGTCCCCTCAACGTTGAATATCACCCGAGAGTAGGCATCTTTGCCCCCGGCAGCCCGAAAAAGATACCCGACGCTCCTTACACCAGTCCAATCACGTATATTGCGGAGCCAGGAGATTTGCCTCCTGCCAATACCTCTTCGACCCTCTATTTTACCTTGGATGATCAGGTGCAGTAATTTGTACTTTGCTCCTCTAAGTACATGACCCAAGTAGGACACCTTTCGGATTTTAATATTAGTCAGCAACTCTCGATCAACTTTGGCTCTTTGAAGAGCCCTTGTGTTGCTGACCATATCCGTCCAGGGTATGGTCAGCAACACAACAGCCGAACCCAAATCATTCACCACTGTTTAATTTTTTTTTAAATATTAACAAGTTATTGAAACTATAATACAATATTAAAAACAATATATGCGAGTGTGTCAGTTTCTTTTTTACATAATTTATTTTAAAAAAATATTCCAGTTTGTTTTTCTCTTTCTGGTTGGTTGGAAGAAATTACTACATGGTAATAAGACAAAAAATTATACAGCAAAAGTATAATAAAAAAAGTAAATTGAAGGTTGATATATTGAGTATGATGAAGAAGAGCACACTGTGGTGGTTTGGACATGTGAAATATAATAAATATACAGTGGAAATGTAAGTGAAAGGCGTGATAGAGGAAGAATAAGGAAAGTTTGGTTATAGGCGTGAAAGAAACTGAAAAGATGGATAAATTATTTTTAAATATGTACACTTACAAAAATACACGAGGGGACTGGAATGAATTGAATAGGGATGAATGTGAACTTACGGCTGATTTGTTGAGTAAGATGAAGGAAAACACTCCGAGATGGTTTGGACCAATGTAACGAACGATTAAAGATAGACTGAAAACAAATATACAGTGCAAATGTGAGTAGAAGGCGTGGTAGAGAAAGATCAAAGAAATTATATTTTAAATGAAGTTGAATGTCAGATAAATCATTGGAGCTGTAAGCGTGGGTGTAAGTATTGACGTGGAGAGGCAAAATATGTGTATCGAGGTAGGAAAGTCTGGCGTTGTCTCCTATCAACCTATCCCAATAAGGAAACCGGCGATGATGATGATATTGTATTATACTTTTGTTGTAAACAGTGCCAACTAGTGAGATTATTGCCATGTGGCGACTTCTTCGAACTAACCAGAAAAATGGTAAAGAGGCCTTAAGTAAAATCCAGACTAGAAACGCTGTTAAAAAATACTGGGTTCCAACGCAAATCGAACGTGCACCCCCCGAGTTGGAAGACAAGCGTCTTAATAACTTGACCACGGAGGTTGGTATGTATTAAATTATAATTATAAGATGAATTCATCGGCAAAGCCTAAGATGTGTAAGAATGTGTTTTGCAGAAGAATGGTGCCCTATGAATGGCAAGTTGTTGAAGGCAATCAGGTGACAGTCGTTGAAGCCGTCGGCCTTGTGATCGGCTGAGAGCAATTGAGAACACTGTTATTACCATCATAAGATCCATCGGAGTGCTGAATATCTAATAATTGAAAGTTGCGTTAAAAAACCTATTTCAAATGCAAAGGGCCGAACCCAAATCATTGATAATTCACAACCGTTTAATTTTTTTTTTAAATATTACCAAGAGATTGAAATTACAATATCAATAACAATATATGCGAGTATTAGTGTCAGTTTTTTTTCATTCGTATGGTATCGATAAATTTAAGAGCGTAGCCAGCCTTCATTGAAGCTGTAAACGTAGGTTTAAGTATTGCCGTGGAGAGGCGGCGGCTATTAGATTAGGTATTTCCCTGGATCTGCGTATACTTAGAAAAACATTTCTGTTAGAATAGAAATATGTTGGCTGCAGCCATTAGATTAGACACTTCCCTGGATCTGCGCATACTTATAAAAACATTTCTGTTAGAATCGAAATATGTTGGGTGCGGTCATTAGATTAGGCACTTCCCTGGATCAGCGTATACTTAGAAAAACATTTTCAATAAGAAAATCGTAGAAAACTTACTACAGGAAGACGAACTACTAAACCTTTGTAGATCTTCCGATATGTGACGGTAACACATACAATTTTAGGTATAGTATAAGACAGTGTTTTCCAAACTGGAAGGCGCGCCTCCTCGGGGAGGCGAGGACAGAAAAACAGAAAACAAATTTTTAACAGAAAAACAATTGCAATGAAATCCAAATATCGACCCTGTTTAGTAGTAGAAAAAGAGCTAAGAGTAGCACTCTCCTCTCCTCTCCTCAATAGCACCTATTCGTAGATTTGATAAACTTTGTGCTAATAAACAAACCCATCCATCGCATTAAAAACAAATTTATTTAAAAGTGAATATATGAGTATATATCATATATCTGTAGTAAAACCTTATTATTCTCTCAATAACGTTTTTGTGTCGGTATTATTTTATAAAATAAGGGGGGTAGGGGCACCACGATAATATTGTTTTTAAAGGGGGGCGTAGTAACATAAAGTTTGGAAATCACTTATATAAGGTAAGAATAGTATTATACGAGTACGTTCAGGCAGAAAGATCGAATGTATTGAAATGTTACTAGAGAAAGCGATTCTGGCAAACGTTCGTTTTCTCGAATTATAACAGAGTTATCAATTCATTTAATATTTCGCAATAATAATAATAACTATTATTATGAACAATAAACTGTAATTTACTGAAACTAGTTAGGAAATAGACTTTAAATATAATGAAATACATACATAGCAGAAATACTGAAAAATGTAGCCGACACAAGAATTCTTATGGTAAAGGTTTGTGTTGTGCTGGAGCGTTGAAATCTTTTCATACTAAATTAAGAGAATAGTTAACGATTAATTTGAAACTAAATCGCAACTTAATTCAAGATAATATCACTCGCATTTTTCAACTCGAACGAACTGATTCCAAATTAAAATTTATTTCAAGAAATCACTTTATTTTTTTAATACGAGGCATATCCAGAAACTAAGTGTACTGAATTTTTGTAGGACTCCCTTTGTCAGCATGCCTCTCCTCTTGTTCTGAATCGCCCTCCGCAATTTTTTTTAGGGTCTCACAGTATCTTGCAGAGTTGATGGTCTCCCCTTGAGGCATATATTTAATTAAAATTATGCCTTGACAGTCCCAAAACACGGATGCCATGATTTTCTTGACTGAAATTGTGGTTTTGAATTTTTTGGCGGAGGGTGAATAGGTGTGACGCCACTGTTGAGACTGCTTTTTGGTTTCAGGCGTGTAGTGTGCAACCCAAGTTTCATCTCCAGTAACGATGGAGCGGAGAAATTCATCTCCATGGAGTTTGCAGCGCCTCAAAAACTCTTGCCCGGCATTATTTATTTCGCACTTGGCGGGATATTGGATTGACATTTTTTACAAAACGTGTTGTCGCGTCGACACTTCTCAACGTACTGACCTCGAACCGATCTCGTTGTGGAGGAGAAGGGTCAGGCTACACGGAAGTGTAGCTAACATGTCGAAAATAAAATCCATCCGGTCGTGAGAGCCTCAGTACACTTACTTTCTGGATACGCCTAGTATATAAGACTTTATAGGGTGAAGGTTCATAGAAAAGGACACAAATTTTGACTCGACCTGCGTACGATGCCTCGGCTCACGAATTAGTTGTAACGGCGCATTACGCATTCGTTGTTTTCAGGAGCGCGCATTGTGAACATTGTTTGTCGTTGCGTACGTTGTTCTTGATACAATTTGTTTTTGCCTTTTATATATATATCATCATCATCATCATTGTCAACCAGGGTCGATCCACTGCTGGATGAAGGTCTCTCCAAGTTGACTCTAAACAGTTCGGTCTTTTGCTCGCCTATGCCACGTGATGCTGCCATGCTTCATGATTTCGTCCATCCAGCGTACCTTCGGTCTTCTTCTAGGCCTCTTTATGGCTCTTGGGTACCATTGGATTATTTCGGATATCCATCGGGAGTCTGACATTCTGGCTACGTGTCCGGCCCATTGCCACTTCATTCTTTTGCACACCTTTATAACGTCTTCTACCTTTGTTATATTGCGGATCCAGGTGTTTCGTTTACGGTCTCTTTTAGTATATCCCAACATGCATCTCTACATGCCCCTTTGTGCGGTCTGCAGCTTTTGTGTGTTCTTTACTGTGAGCGTCCATGTCTCGCAGCCATACGTAAGTACTGGAAGAATGCACTGGTTGTAGACCCTTCGCTTCAAGGATATTGGGAGATAACTTTTGAAGATGTTGTTCAAACGTCCAAATGAGCTCCTCGCCAGTTTTGTCCTTCGTGCTATCTCCTCCGATATGCCACCTACAAAGGAAATAAGTTGGCCCAGATACACATATTCCTGGACAAGTTCTAGCGGCTTTCCATCTACGTTTATTGGTTTTGGGGTAGCAAAGCCGTTCATCATACATTTGGTTTTTGAAATATTTATTTTTAAACCAACTCCTCTGCTGACCTCTGCCAATTCTTGCAGTTGGCAATAATATACAGTATATATACATTTTTTGCATTAAGTTAACCCTCATTATGGTTTCCATGAAAATGAATTTCGGGTTGCGAACATTTCGGCTCGCTAACGGAATCAAATAACGAATTAAGTTCGTAACCCGAGGTACCACGTACATTGTATCTCTATTCAAGAAGAAATATAAAACATTCAATGCTTTTTTAATAACTCTTTGGTTCGAAGTCCATGCCCGCCCGTCACGGATACCGAACTGACAATCTTCTTGACTGAAGTTCAGCGCACTAACCTTACGACCAAGTCCCTCATTAATAGTATAAATTTACAATTCAAAATTTCCTGAAAGGTTTTGTTATAATTAATCACTAAATTTTATTACGTCTTCTGAAAATTTACAATCCAAATTAATAAAATATTCAATGCCATGTTAGCAATAAAAACATAAAAAAGGACCTTCGCTGTTAGCGGCCCCGGACCGGCGGAACATTAAACCTTATTTAATTCGTGACCTTTATGTGTATGAGAAATATTTTTCTTCAGTGAAAAATCACTTAAATTATGTGAATTTATTTGTTTGATAATTTTTAAATAAACATTAATGATCACTTGTTGGTACAGTAGCAATAATTAATTAAAAAATAAAACATGTCGATGCCATGGCCAAGTTGTTTGCTAACTGTTTAGTATTCTGACGGTCCGGGTTCAATTTCCGCTAAATATTATTATGGAGTTACTCGTATTTTACTTGTTTTAAAAGGATGAATTGTTTAAAAAAATATTTCCTAGATTCGCCTATTGCATTCGCCAGCATATCACAACAATATTTAGAAATAGCTACTAAGTTTGTGCTCTCTCCTTTATTAATATAAATAACGTAATATATATACAAAACATTAAGGACAATACTTTGCCTCTGGAGTTGAGTAACCCTGCATCAACATGTGTGAAGGTTTTAATTCTGCAAAGCAACTTGCATCTCGTTCTACTAACGAGACCATGTATTTTCTATATTTCAATATCTATCCATAAAATTCCCACAAAATTCTCAAAACATCCAATATTTGTTCTATGTATGCGTTATTCAACCAAAAACAAATCTGAGTTCTTTACCTCTATAAAATAAGTTTCGACAATTACGTAAGTCTGCTTGGTGAAGTTTGGTAATATTTGTGGTATACATACATAACATATATTGAACTTAAATATACATATAATTATTAAATAATTTTATAACAATGATTTTAATTTATTATTACTACTGATTTTTGTATCTTCATGTTAGTTTAAGATAAAGTTGTAATATTTGTCAATAATTTTAAGTATTTGTATAACCTGTCACATGTTCATTTGCATATAAAGACACTGTTGTGTCGTTATTTAAATAAATAAATATCGCCTGAATATGAAAATATATATATATATATATATATATATATATATATATATATATATATATATATATATATATATATATATATATATATATATATATATATATATATAATATATATATATATATATATATAATATATATATATATATATATATATATATATATATATATATATATATATATATATATATATATATATATATATATATATATATATATATATATATATATATATATATATATATA